>JANSVA010000218.1:50065080-50077886 GCA_025504915.1 Erythroxylum reticulatum | reverse complement strand
AAGACCTTATTCATCAAGGCCATAAAAGCTGTCGGGGCATTAGTCAACCCAAACGGCATCACTAGGAACTCGAAATGGCCATACCTGCTCCGGAATGCACTCTTAGGCACATCAGCCTCTGCTATCTTCCTTCAGCCCTATTTAGCTGCGAACCTACTCTCATCTGGTCGATTTTTATAACAAGTAATATCAAAGTGAGGTGAGAAAATTACGACAAATTTTTTGGCGTAATCCGTTCGGAGTTCGAGTGAACACAATGAAAGTTAGTGAATAATAACCTTAAATGTGACAACTGTTCATGCATTTATTTTTGCATTAAATTGTATAGTTACTGTAATTCAAATAACAGTACTATTCACATATACGGTACTATTCATACATACACATACGATATTATTCACATATACGAACTATTCATATGTTGGGGTACTATTCATACATACGGGTACTATTCACGTGAAATAGTGAGATCTAAATTTTGTTTATGATAAAAACAATGACAACAAAATTTGAGATTGAGAAGTTCAATGGGAGTAATTTCTCATTGTGGAAGTTGAAGATAAAGGCAATCTTGAGGAAAGATAATTGTCTGACAGCTATTAGTGAACGGCCAGGTGGAGTCATAGATAAAAAGTGGAACGAGATGGATGAGAATGCTGTAGCAAATCTTCACCTAGTTTTTGTTAATGGAGTATTATCTAGCTAGAGGAAAAAAAGATTACGTAGGAAATATAGGATCACCTCACAAAATTGTATGAGGTCAATTTTTTTAAAGAGAAAACTATACACTTTACATATGGTGAAATCCACTTCAGTGACGGAGCACTTAAATACTTTAAACACTCTATTTTTTCAACTCACATCATTAAGATACATAATAGAGATAAGTGAACGTGTGGAGCTTCTACTCCAAAGTCTACCAGATTCATATGATCAACTCGTCATCAATTTAACAAACAATACAGACACTCTAGTCTTCGATAATATTGCAGCTGCTATTCTGAAAGAAGGGAGTCGGTGCAAAAGTAAGGAAGACAGGGTGGCAAATTCGCAACAAACAGAGGCCTTGGCGGTGGCAAGAGGAAAATCAATGGAACGTGACCTAAGTAGGAGTCATAATCATGGTAGATCAAAATCCAGGAGTAAAAAAATTTCAAGTAGAATTTCAAGTGCTACAATTATGGCAAGAAAGGGCATCTGAAGAAGGATTGTTGGAATCTGAATAAGAAAAATTATATTCCTCAAGGAAATGCGACAAACACTTCAGATGATGAAGATACAATGATGTATGAAGCAGTAATGACTAGTGGAGGTAAGAGAAAATTTGTTGATGAATGGTTCCTCGATTTAATAGCTACTTTTCATATGACCTCTCGAAGAGAATGGTTCCATCAGTATGAATCTATCTCTAGGAAGAACTATATATAGCTGTAATGATCAAGCTCTGAAGATCGTTGGTATCAACACCATCAAGTTAAAAATGTATGATGGGACAACTCATACCATTAAAAAGTGCGACATATGGTGGGCCTAAAGAAGAATTTGTTATCTGTAGGACAACTGGATGATCTCAATTTCAGATTTGAGATTTAAAATAAGATCACGAAAGTGATTAAAGGAGCACTAGTATTTATAAAAGCTGAGAAGATTTTTGCAAATCTATACATGCTAAAGGGAGTAACTTTGCAAGAAGGAGAGGCATCTGTTGCGATGACTAGTCTAGATGACAAATCTGCAATGACGTGTCATAAAAAGTTTGGACATATTTTAGAACAAGAAATGAAGTTACTTGAAGAGGAAAATCTACTTCCAGGTCTCATAAAGGTAACATTACCCTTCTGTGAGCATTGCATTGTGAATAAGCGACATCGATTGAAGTTCAACACATCACAGTTCAGAAGCAAAGAAATTCTAGAATTGATCCACTCTGATGTATGGCAAGCACCAGTTACTTCCCTAGGAGGAGAAAATTTCTTTGTCTAATTCATTGATGATTATTCAAGGAGATGTTGGGTGTTTCCTATTAAGAGGAAGGCAAATGTGTTTCCAACTTTTAAATTTTACAAAGTGCGAGTGGAACTCAAATCTGATAAGAAGATAAAGTGTTTGCGCTTAGATAATGGAGGTGAATATACTGAAAAAGAATTTGATGAATTCTGCAAGCAATTAGGCATCAAGAGGTAGTTCACGTTGGCATACACTCCTCAACACAATGGAGTAACAGACCAGATGAATAGAACTCTGTTGGAAAGAACAAGAGCGATGTTGGAAACTGTAAGCTTAGATAAGAAATTTTGGGCAGAAGCAGACAATACTGCCTGTTATATAGTGAATCGAGCTCCACCAACTACAATTAAGTTGAAGACACCAATGGAGATGTGGACTGATAAACCAGTGGATTATTCCAACCTCTATATATTTGGAAGTCTGGCCTATGTGATGTTCAATGCCCAATAAACTACAAAAGTTGGATCTAAAATCTAGAAGATGCATTTTCTTAGGGTATGATGAAGGTGTGAAGGGGTATTATTTGTAAGATCCCACTACCAACAAGATTGTTATCATCAGGGATATTATCTTCATGAAAGATAAGGATCAAGAGCAAACAGAAAATGTTGGCAATGTATAAGAGAATCTAGAAACTACACCAGTACAAGTGGATAGGGAAGTTGATCAAAATGATTCCTTTGAAGCTGTACCAGAAGATGAGCAGTAAGAACCAGTTGAATATGATGTTCCAAATACTCGGAGACCAACTCGCATAAAAAGAGCACCGAGCTGGCACTCAGATTATATTATGGAGAGCAATATTGCATACTGTCTTTTAACTGAGGACGGAGAGCTATCAACTCTTCAAGAAGTAATGAATAGTTCAGATGCATCTTAGTGGATGGCAGTAACGCAGGAAGAAATTGAATCTCTGTATAAGAATAAGACATGGGAGCTGGTATCACTACCACAAGGAAGAAAGCATATTGGCAATAAATGGGTTTATAAGATCAAGTGGAGTGGTGACAATTAAGTAGAGCAATATCGTGCTAGATTGGTGGTAAAAGATATGCTTAGAAAGAAGGTATTGATTTTAACAAAATATTTTCTCCTGTGTTCGACTCACTACAATTCAAGTAGTTCTAGCAACGTGTGCTATATTTGGCTTGCATCTTGAGTAGTTAGATGTGAAAATTGCATTTCTTTATAGAGATCTTGAAGAAGAAATTTATATGCTCCAATCAGAAGGTTTTGAAGAAAAAGGGAAAGAGAACTTGGTTTGTAGGTTGATCAAATCTCTGTATGGTTTAAAGCAGGCACCAAGGTGTTGGTATGAGAGATTTGATTCCTTCATCATAAGCCTTGGATAAAGCAAACTGAATGCAGACCCTTGTACATATTTCAAGAAGTTTGGGAAAGATAACTTTATAGTCTTACTGTTGTATGTAGATGATATATTGCTAGCAAGCCCCAATAATGATCGTATCAAAAAATTGAAGATATAGTTGGCTAAGGAATTTGAAATGAAGGACTTAGGACTAGCAAACAAGATTCTAAGGATGCAAATTCACCAAGACATAAATAATAGGAAGATTTGACTTTCTCAGAAGAATTATCTGAAGAAGATCTTAAGGCGATTCAATATGCAAGATTGTAAGTCAATTTATACACCTTTTCCTGTTAAATTCAAGTTATCCTTAAGTATGAGTCCTAGAAATGAAGAAGAGAGGATGGAGATGTCTTGAGTACCGTATGCATCAGCAGTGGGAAGCCTAATGTTCTCTATGATTTGTACAAGACCAGACATTGCATATATAGTGGGAGTAGTTAGTAAATACATGACAAATCCTGGTCAAGAGCATTGGGCTACTATTAAGGGAACTCTCAGATATATCAAAGGAACCTCAGATGTTGCATTATGTTATGGAGGATCAGAGTTTACTGTCAAAGGATGTGTTGATGCTGATTATGCAAGTGATCTTAATAAAAGTAAATCCATTACAGGATTTGTGTTTACACTAGCTACAGGAGCTGTGAGCTGGGTTTCAAAACTGCAGTCAATTGTGGCTACGTCAATAACAGAAGAAGAATATGTAGCAGCTACACAAGCTAGTAAAGAAGCAATGTGGTTGAAGATGTTGTTGGACAAACTTAGGAATAAACAAGAGAATATTACTCTGTATTGTAACAGTCAGAGTGCTTTGCATCTTGCAAAGAATCTAGCATTTCATTCAAAGACAAAACACATCCGAGTTCAGTATCACTTCATTCGTGAGAAAGTGGAAGAAGGAACAGTGGACATGTAAAAAATTCATACAATGAATAACTTGGCAGATTTTATGACAAAAATAATCAATGGTGATAAGTTTATATGTTGTCGATCCTTGTGTGACTTGACCGAGACGTAAGTAACATGAAGTAACAAGGTAGAAAGAATAGTGTGAGGATCTTATAGACTCTTAATCAAATCTTCAAGTAGGAGAATTGTCAAAAATGATACGGTGCCTACCAAAGTTGAAATAAGTAAGAGGATAGCTGGCCAAATGGCCAGCCTTCCCACATATCTCCTACCTATAAACAGGCAGGAGATGAAGAGAGCAAAGAATAATAAGCAGGGAAGAGAGACGTGAGGTGAGAGAGAAAAGAAAGAGAAAGAGAGAAAAAAATATTCTGTGTATTTTTATGAGTCTAGTTTTTCCTTGTAATTCTCCAGTTTTTCTTAGTAGTAAAATTCTTCTATTCTTGTCCGTAGTTTTTATCCTAATTTGAAGATTTTCTATGTAAAATATGTGTGTTCATTACTAGTCCTTTAGTCCTATTTAGCTATAAACCTGTTCTAATTTGGTCGATTTTCACAACAATTAAGGCTTGAAATTTTTAATTTTAAATTGATTGAATCGAGAAAATTATTCACAAATTGACCAAGTTATTATTTTATATTATGGAGAGTAATTTATAGATAATAATAATAATACCTAAGTCTAATGGTTTGATATAATTACCCAAAAATTTCAGTTTTGTTTTACAATTTCATAATTAGTAAATTAAATATGAATGGAATTATTATAGAACTATAAGATAATGTGTTCAATTTTATTATAACAATCTCCAAAACAATTCACAAATTTTGTATAATTTTCACGTTGTCTCCTATAATAATATGCGAAAGTTAACAACCTTTTAAAAAAATGTTTCTAACAACCTTTTAAAAAAATGTTTCTTTCCTTCCACCCAAAAATTATAGTTTGATTCAGTCAAAGCATTTAAAATGAGTTTCGTAACATCAAATTCTTCATAGTTAACAGGATTAGATATCGATTGAAAAGAGTATGATCTCGGTCAAAGCTGGAACATCACCTCCAGAGTGGAACAATATGTGAAAAAATATTTAAGTCGGCGTACATGGCAGAAGCACAGCGCCAACAAGATACTGACGAGAAGCAGAGGACTGGCAACAGCGAGAGGGACTGAAGCCTCCGCTTGCAAGGCACAGACTCCTCGACGACAGGGACTGGTGGCGACGGTGATGTGGACAACAATGCTTGAAGCAACAGCTGCCGGCTGACGGAGAAACAGCTGGTGACTGAGTGATGGGCGACTGACCGGTCACCAGAGTTGCGTCGACGGCGAAAGGGACAACAGCGGGTGGAGCAACTGGGTGATTGTCGATTGGTGGTGTCCCCGACGATAATGATAGAAAACTTTAGATAAAGATCAAATATATAGACGTAATTTTATTGTTTTTATAGATTTTATAAGTTTTTTAAAGTCTAAATACATTTAATTCAAGACTTATGTATAGAGATCTCAAAAACGTACACAACAGAAACTTTATATCTCCTTAGAAAATTAATGTAATATCACCTTGAAAGACAACATAACCTACACATAATTTTTGTTGATTTGGAGAAATTATATGATAGAGTACCTAAGGAAATCATACGGAAGTGTTTAGAAGTTAAGGTAATTCTTATAACTTATGTATAGGTTATTAGGGATACATATATGTTAGCTCAAGGTTTATTATTAATGATTTTGATAATGACCTTACAATATTTCAAAATTTAAATTGAATTTATTTCTTTGTATACGTATTGATATTTTTTCAAAAGGAAATAAAATTATATGATAAATTATTCATTTCTTACAGAAACCTTCCTTATGAACTTACCTGATCTATTAGAATTTAGAAATGCTTTCATAATATCTGGAAGGATCTTACAAATCACAATCAACTTCATGATATGATCATTTGTCTTAACATTTGGATATTAGAAGATTTTATCAAATATGGTATTGAAGATTCAAAGTCAATTCAAGATATAAGAGAAGCAATGACTAGTTAAAGATGTCTATTTAAGGAAGAGCTATTGCATTTGTGAATGGGGAACATACGCCAGACCTTCAAAATACATCAATAGCATCTATACTCTTGAAATTCATATTGTTATCAAAGCTCTTGTGCTTTAGAAAGTGAAAATTCTTCCTGAGAGAAATCATTGAAGCTCATATCGAGCAAATCACTTTTTCATTTGTTGGGAGCTTGTAGACTTTTGCTAAATATTACTAGTTTGGAAGTTTGGAGAACCTTGAAAAATATGTAATCGTAAGCTTGAAGAGGCTCGTCAAATTACTACTCAGAATTTTAGTGAAACATTCAAGTTAGATACTTGGGGACTAGACGTAGGCTTGAGTTGTAAGCCAAACCAGTATAAATTGACTATGTCATTCCTCTATCTCTTTAACTTTTAAATTTTTGCATTATATTGTGTGTGTGTGTGTGTTCATTTTAGCAAGAGGCTCCATTTCTGTTTTCAACTTGCAATAGTTTATTTTAGTTTTAACAAGCACCTTCTGTTTTAAGTTGTTTTAACATGTTTTATTGTTTAGCAGGCTATCGTCTAATAGGCTCCTGTCATTTAACATGTTTCTATCGTTTGACAGGCTCCTATTGTTTTAAATTTTAACAGGCCCTTATCTTTATAAAAATTGAAAGTCACACATAATTTACCCCCTCTTGTGTGTGTTTGCTTTATCATTTGGTATCAGAGGGAGATTTCACATTTTTTGTGTTTTATAACACATGATAGATCATAACAAACAATTTGAGAAGTTTTGAAGGACAATCCGTCTCAAAGCGTCTTTACTTCAATGGAAAAAACTACTCATATTGGAAAGAAAGAATGACAATCTATCTTCAATCTGTAGATATCGAAGTCTGGCAAGCCATCAGAGTTAAAGCTACACTTCCTGATACAGATAACATAGAAGTGTGGATTGATACTGACCGTAAAAATGTATAACTAAACACTAAAGTAAAACATCATTTGATATATGTGCTGTCTCCAAAAGAAAATTAAAAGATATATATTTCTCTACAACAAAAGAAATATGGGACAAACTTTAGGTTACCTTTGAAGGAACAAATGAGGTAAAGAAACATATAATAAGTCTTTTGGCACATCAATACGAAACTATTGGAATAAAATAGGGAGAGGCCATAAACGAATACTTCGGAGCCTTCAACAGCATCATCACCACGTTAAAGAACTTGGGAAAGATATATCGCAATGATGAGCTTATAACAAAGATTCTAAGGTCACTACCAAAGGAATGGAGTCCTAAGGTGACAGCTCTAGAAACTACAAAGGATCTAGACACTATTTCACTCAACTGGCTACAAAGAAACTAGATGATCCATGAAACTAAACTTAGGTGAGATAAAGATTCCTCTTACAGAATAGGAATGACACTAAAAGCAGCCTAATTAGATGAGGATTTTGAAAGCTTTGAAGAAGAAGAGCCTGAAGAAGTCAGCAACATCTATCTTATGGCTAAATCAGGAGATGATGGGGTATATTATTCTGACTCTGATATTGAAGTTGATGAATTGAAAAATACATATCATGAATTATATGATCAGTACAAAAGGTTGATAGTGAAGTATTTTAAAGAGGTTGAGAAGTCCAAGAATAATGATGCATCTTTGAAGAATAAGATAAAGTCACTGGAATCTACGAATGAGAATTTGGCGACCAAAAATACGTCTCTTGAGGTTGATTATAAGCAAAAGGTCTCTAAAAAGAAAGTTCTGGATGAAAGGGTTGCTAAGTTGGAAAATATGTTGCTAAAAAATGATTCTAAAGAGGTGAGTCAATTAAAAGAAAAAGTCGCTACCTTAGAACTTGAGAAAGAGAAAAGTGTTGGAAATATCTTATCTCTAGAAAAAGATCAAGCAAATTTCGTTGATGGAAGGAACAACCTTGATGCATTGTTTGGTAGTGGTAAATGCGTTTTTCATAAGGTCGAAATAGGATACAATGAAAACAATAATATCAGGCCATACAAGAATCTCTTTGTCAAATCCAGTAGTAGTTATAGCCAAAACAACAGGAACTTGATACATGGTAAAAATCATAACAACTATCATTCATCTATTTTATGCTTATATTATGATGGATATGGTCATATTAGTCATTCTTGTAACTTTCGTAGAATGACAAAATTATTGTATGTTTGGAGACCAAAAGGTCAAGATAATAACCTAAAAGGCCCCAAAAATTTTTAAGTACCAAGAATGAGATAATACTTTCTGTAGATATGCTTTAAAACGGAGACAAGAGAAAATCAATAGATAGTTGATAGTGGGTGTTTGAGACACATGATAGGTAAAATATCACATTTCAACTACATTAAAAGAAAGTATTGAGCTTTGTTGAAAAATTCATATTGAAAAAGGGTACTACATTTCATCAATTCAAAGCAATCATGGAGGAAAATTTGAAGATTTCTGTAACGAAAATGGTAAGGTGATAAGAAACAAAACTAGACTTGTAGCTCAAAGCTATATTCAACAAGAAGTTTTTAAGAACAAAGATCATTCAGATTACGTGATGAAGTTATCTAAAGCCCTATATGGTCTAAAGCAAGTTCCTCGAGCATGGTATGAAAGGTTAAGTAATTTTTCACTTGAGAATAACTTCAAAAGAGGAAAGGTAAAACTTTATTTATTAAGAGAAAGGAGAATGATTTATATAGAGTAGAAATTTATGTTGATGACATAATATTTGGTACTACTAATTCATCCTTCTATGAAGAATTTTCATCTTTAATGCTGGGGGAGTAGATATTTTTTTTTTATAATGACAAAGGGGGAGAGTTAAAAGTTAATGATATATTTTTGCCTTGTATGATTTTGAGCATGACATGTTATATATCTCTTCGATAACTTTGTTGCTATTTTTTCCTGAATCACTCTTTTCCCACTACTTTTTGATCATGACAAAAGGGGAGAATTAAGATGACGATATATTTTGCTGAAAGATGCATGATATACTTGCATGATTGGTAAGCTATGATGAATATGTGATATATATTACTAACTAAATCTGTGAAGTTTATATCTGCGATTTGTTAACAATATGCTCCTTAATAAGAAAGGAAAGGCTCCTTCTAATCAGTAAGAACTTATAAAGTCTGCATATACTTTTTGAAACCCTTCATTATTAGTTAATTTTGATAATCTATCTGTTATTGTTTGTCATCATGAAAAAGGGGGAGATTGTTAGCTCAAGGTTTACTATTAATAATTTTGATGATGACCTTATAATATTTCAAAATTCAAATTGGATTTATTTCCTTGTATAGATAACAATATATTTTTCAAAAAATCATATAATAAATGATTCATTTCTTATAGAAACCTTCATAAACTTAACTAATTTATTATAAATGATTCCACAATATATGGAAGGATCTTACAAATCACAATCAGCTCTATGATATGATCATTTGTTTTAACATCTGGATACTAGAAGATTTTATCAAATATGGTATTAAAGATTCAAAGTCAATTCAAGATATAAGAGAAGCATGGCTAGTTGAAGAAGATGTCTATTTAAGGAAGAGCCACTGCATTTGCGAATGAGGGACATACGCCAGACCTTTGAAATACATCAATAGCATCAATACTCTTGAAACTCATATTGTTATCAAATCTTTTGTGCTTTAAAAACTAAAAATTCTTCTTCAGATAAATCATTGAAGTTCATATCAAGCAAATCACTTTTTCATTTGTTAAGAGCTTGTAGAGGCTAGCTATATACTATTAGTTTGGAAGGTTCGTGTAATAGCCCGTTTTTTATACTAAGGATTAGAGCCTTAGAATTTTGTATATAAGTTATATCATTGAGAGTTCATGAAATGTGTTTCATTCACATGCATATCATTAGCATACACACATGAATTATGAGTTAGTACACATTGCAAAGATAATATATGCACTCAATTGACATATTCCGAGGTATGAAAGGGATTAAATGATCATGATGTGAATTGGGTATTGTTTATGTCTTAAATTTTGGTTAGATTGGTTATAAGTATTAAATTTGGAATTAATTGTTACAATTGGAAAATTGATGAATTTAAATGTACATTTAGTCTAAGAAAAATGCCAAGTAGTAAGACAAGTGTACACATGAAAAATTAGGATGACTATTCTTATAATTGAGTGACATTTGGCATTAATAAATGAGTGATATTTGGCATAGGTAATTAGTTGACAAATGGCAGCAATGAATGAGTGACAAATGGACTAGTAACTAGGTGACATTTGGTAGCTTATGGAGTGGACAAATAGGATGCATGCTTAAGGGCAAATGTTATTAGAAAAGGTGACACTTAGCACCGAATGTGTCAAGCTAATGTAGAGATGGTTCTGCTGATTTCATTTCTCTTCTTTCCTTACTCTACATCAAAATACACTCTCTTCCACAACTTTGGAGTTTTTCTTCAATTGTGATCAATTGCCACACCAAATCCATGCTTTTATCCTTCACAAGATAGCTATAGAACTAGAATATTGTAGTTCTTATTGTGGTCTTTTACCCTAGCCAAAAACCAACCTATTTCTACCTTGAATTTGTGATGATTTTGCATACATGGAGAGCTTAATTAGCTTGATCTTTGAGGTGGAAATTTGATCTAGACAAGTAATTAAAAGATTGATCTTTATAGCTTGAACTTTACGGCATGTTATAATAGAAGGGTTATGATGATTAAATTAGGATGAATTGTATATGATGTTGATAGTAAATTGTGCTGGAAAAATGATGCATGAATTGGATACTTTCATGCTTTGTTCTGTATGTATGAAAACCATAGGCTATAGGTTGTTTTATGGATGAATTAGATTGGATTCTTAGGTATAATGAAGGTGAATTTATGTTAAAGAAAGGTGTTAATATAGTGATCTTAAAATGGGAAAGAACTAGGACCACATGTATGATTAATGAATTATATTTTCTATTTTGATTTTGATGCATAAAAGACCATAATTTGTGAGCTACCAAATGAATAATTTAAATTAGAATTGGATATGGAATTGATGAGGATTTTAAGTATAATTAAGGTATAATTTATGGACTATGATGAAGATGTATGAATTTGGTATGAAGATGTTAAAGTAGGAAAAAATTTTGAAGGAAAATGAAGGAGTACCTTCGATTTACGTATCCTTCCTAGGATCGTGGGCAATGCTTTGAAGTGAAAAAATGTGTTTTATTTGATTGTTAAACCATATAAGGGTAAGTTCCTTTACTTTGGAGCATTAGGACATGATTAGGGCTTGAAATGAACCTAGAAAGTTGCTTGATTAAATGATTAAGTGTTTGATAAGTTTAACTTAATAATTGAGGTTATAAATTAAGGAATGGATTGTTTGATATCAATGTATATAAATTTAGGAAGTATGAGTTGTTAATAGTATAAAGATGTTCTTATGAATGTAAATTTAATCCAAAGGATATAAGTAATGAAATAGATATGATTGAATGAGAATTGGAAAATTGTGTGAATACATAATGCTAGGAAAGGATTGATGAATGTATGATTGATGATTTAAGGGTAACCAAACTTACTTAAGGCATAAACTTAATTGCTAACTACCTATATACAAGTTATGATGAATGAATGATCAAGACTTGTGAATAAGGATACATATTCGGGATAGTCAATTGAGCATACATTGAACATAACACATAACATGTGTATAATTGAGTACTCATTTGATTAAACAAGTTAGTAATGTGTAAATATATGTGTATTGCATGATATAGAAGCACAAATTGAGCATCCACATCAAGACATTGCCAAATCGTCAAGGCAATAGCTTATCTGGAGCGAATTGTGAGTTAACCTAGATGTTTTTTCACTATAATTGAATTGGTTTTTATTATTGTCAATTATTGAATTATTACTGATATAATTGTTATAATTTCAGACCTTAATGGTTTGAGGAGTTTGATATTTGAGATTGTATTAGAAGTGCTATCTAATTGTATATGCAGTATGAAATGTGTACTCAACTGAATGTTGAATGTCGGACTCAAATGGATGAATATGATAAATGACTGTGTACTTTGAATGAAAGTTATTGATAGCAAAATTTATGAAATAATGCATTCCATCACATGAATATGCATGATCAAATAAAGGAGTTGTGACCGGAGTAACCAATCTGAAAAGAGCTTAAAGCTCAGAAATGTTCACAAAAAGTCACAGGCTCAGTTGTTAATAATTCCGGAATCTACAAAGGGGTACAGGATAGGATCTGAAACGAGCCCAGTATCCACAAAGGATACGGGACAATAAATAGGCACTCGGTCAGAACAAAATAAAAATGGAAGTGGAGTCTCATTTGCATTTGCATATATATATATATATATATATATATATATATACGTGTGTGTGTGTGTGTGTGTGTGTGTGTGTGTGTGTGTGTGTGTGTGTGTGTGTGTGTGTTTGTGTGTGTGTGTGTG
>JANSVA010000218.1:50041647-50051971 GCA_025504915.1 Erythroxylum reticulatum | reverse complement strand
AATTTAAATTATTTATTTTAAAAAACAAAATATTTTTATTAATACTTTATTAATACATATTATATAAAATATTTAAATAAATTTAAATAAAAATAATTTATAATTATTATTAGTAATAAAAATATTTATTTTTATTTAAACATAAAAATTCACAATAATTATAAAATTGAAGTAAATAAACTAACTAATTAAAAACTTTGAAAAAAATAGAGGAGGGAGGAAAATTTTGCAAAAAGATAGCTCTATTTTTAAAAATTTTCGTACCGATCAATATTTTAAATACCGCAGATATCAATAGGTACCATTTAATATGGGTCAGTACTGATCGATATTTAAACCTGATACATTTAATCTCCATTTTATACCGATTTTGATTCGGTATAATACATACCGATCGATACAGGCTGATGTCTAAAACTCAGAGTTTAAGCCTTGTTTGAAGTCATGATAAAATTATTGGGATTTGCCAAAAGGCTATTATTAGACCCAATTTGTTGTTACCATTATAATATTATTAAGTAGTGAAACAACTCTTAGCTCCCAGAGAAGTGTATACCCGGTTGGGTGAACTTTCTTACAAATATTCGTGTTCTTATTTTTTATTATTTTATATTCTTACTATCTATTTTCTTGGTGCATGCCATTTCAACATCATTTAGGCATAATGGCTTTGGTTATAAATTTTTAAGTAGGAAATTCCAATATAACTAAAAAGATTATTATGGCCATGAAAGGTGAAAATTTTGCTAACGTAGTAAGATATATTGCAAGGGTTGCATGAGAACAAGTTAAAGACATTGATGAGCTTGACTGGAAAGAGTTATAGTTGTGAGCAACTAGAACGATATAGCTTTGTCTAGTAGACAAGGTCATATAACATGTCATAGAGAATGTATCTTATGTGGAGATATAAAAAAATTGGAGAGTCAGTACATGTCAAAGTCTCTCGTGAACAAATTATATTTAAAGGAGAAACTATATAGGCTAAAGATACAAGCAGGAACATATCTACAACAATAAATCAATATGTTTGATCAATAGTCTTCAACCTGCTAAGGTTTAATGGGATTAATATGGATAAGGACAAAGAAATGATTATATTTTGTTCGTTACCTCTTTCTTATGAACACTTGGTGACCACAGTCTTATTGAGTAAAGAGATAATTGGTTCAAAAGACAATATCGCTACGTTGTTAGCTCACAACTAATATAGACTCAATACCAATGAAACCTCTTAAGGTGAAAACATATATGTAAAGGGATTGTATAGGGAAGCAAAATAAGGATGGGTCATCTAAAATGAATTTTATATCTAGATTCAAATATAGAAAGACATTAAGTTGCCACAACTATGAGCAAATATGATATATCAAGAGGGACTATCCAAGCAAGAGGAGGTGGGATGATGAACGGAATTTTCATGACTTGCTAAGTTCTACTAATATAGTGCGAAGGGGGGACTCGAATTACAATAACGGAGATGTGCATTACATTTTAATTAGTTAACTTCAAACTCATAGATATTGAATATAGGATGTTGAAATCACATGACACTAATACAAGAATTGGTTTATATCATACATACCAAGTAACTTTGAAATTATCTGATCAAATGATGATAAAACTTGTTAAATTATTAGAATATGGTAAGCCAAGATCAAGAATTTTTATATTATTATGGAAACGACATGTGATGTTCGACATGCATTAGATTTGAGGGAGAACATGGATTTTTGAGACATTTTAGATATGGACAATTTTTTTTATAAAATAGAAAGAGATAATATTAAGGCGGTGAAGGGTGTATTAACTATAATGAAATGGTTAAGATTAGCAGGAAACATCTACAAGCTAATGGAGAGTGCAATTGTAGGTGGAAAGATTGTTGTTATAGAATCAAATAATGATATTACTATATTATGGTACATGCAGCTAGGTCATTTCAATGAATAAAGAATGGTCAAACTTCATAAGAGGAGCCTACTAAAGAGTGTTAAACATTGTAGGTTATATTTACGTAAGTTTTGTATGATTGTTAAATAGGCTAAAGTGAAATCCAAGACAGGCGAGTACAGAGCCAAAAGAATTATAGATTATATGCATACTGACGTATATGATGTTACTAGAGAGTTATTGTTAGGAGATCTTAGTATTTTGCAACATTCATTGATGATTTTCATTAAAAAATGTTGTCTATACTTAATGAAGCGAATACCTTATCAATAGTTCAATAAGAACATCATTAGATGGGAGAGTGATCAAAAAGTGTGAACAAGAATAAAGGAAAGTTTCTATGGGTTGAAAACCATTTTTTACCCTGCTTATGTGTATGTTTTTAATGATGAGAAGTCAAAACTTGATTTGAAATTGAAAAAATATATCTTCATTTGCTACCCTAAAGGTATGAAGTTGTAAAACCCAACATCAAAGAAGATGGTGATTACTAGGGATGAAACATTTGATGAACATCATATGTTGAAGCAAACATATAAAGAAGATGAGTCAAGATCAGTATAAGGCGTTACGAAGAAGATGAAAGTAGAATAAGGACAATTTGCAGCAGATTTGAAAAACAGTGGAAATTATGGTTTGAAAGATAAATCAATGTCAATAAATGAGTGTCAACATTATATAGTCATTGATAGAACAAGGCATATAATTAGGCCACTAAACAAATATGGCTGAAAAGAGTAAGTATCTTTCATACTTATCATAAGCAATAGAGATCCACCTACCATTTAAGAGGCTATGAATAGTTAAGAGAAAGATAAACATATAGATAGATAGATAGGAGCTATGCTATGTATCTTTGAACAAGAATTATACGTAAGAGTTGGTGCTGCTTCCCAAAGGGAAGAGGAATATAGGGTGAAAGCGGGTATACAAAAGGAATTATCAGTAGCAAAAAAGAAGGGAAAATTCTAAGAATCAACTAGTAGTTAAAGGATAAGTACAATAAAAAGCGTCTGATTATAATGAAATATTTTCCCCAGTAGTTTGTTATACTTTCATAATAATTTTACTAGAATTAATAACAAGTTTATATAAGCATTTGGTATAGATAAACATGAATATAACTTTTTTCACGATGTGTTAGAGAAGCAAATTTATAAAGACAAACTTGAGGGGCTTAGTTAACTTGAAAGGGAGTATCTAATATGTTAATTGAAGAAATCATTTTGTGGATTAAAGTAGTCTCCATGACAATGGTATAAAAGGTTTACTTCCTGCATGATTTGAATTAGTCACAGAAGATCTGAGTATGATTCTTAGGTATATGTTAAAAACCTTGATGATGAATCAATTATTTATTTTGTTACTATATGTAGATGATATGTTGATTATTGTAAAGAGTATGCATAATGTGAATAAACTAGAGACCTTGTTAGGAAAGAAATTTGAGATGAAGGATCTTTGTGATGCTAAGAAAACACTAGGAATAGAGATTTAAATGGATATAGAAAGAGAAAAAGTAATATGACAGAAAAGGTGAATAATTCTGAGCACCCTGCACAGATGATACTCGGTATGATATATACACTTATCATAACAGAATTTGTTATAGTGGAGTGTATGGTTGATATCCTCCACTGTAACGAATTCTATGGTTTATATGAAATTTACAGTTGTCAGTATTAATGATGAATGTACATTTATATTATATTCTGATATTCCCTCTCAAACTGGACGATGCATGACATAGTCTCAGTTTGTTTCTGTTATGCACAAAATTTGGGTGAGTTAAAGCCTTCTTCAACCAGTCAGCAACTTGAAGTGAGGATGGTATATGGTGAACATCAACTTCCTTTCTCAAGATCATGTCGCGAATGAAATAAATATCAATTTCTATATGTTTACTTCTGGCATGTTGTATAGGGTTAGAGGCAAGAGCCTTTGCACTGAGATTGTCACACCACATCATCGATGGCTGTTTAGGTTGATTCCAAGTTCTGTTAATAGCGAAACAATCCATTTTATTTCAGCAGTACCATCTGCCAAAGCTCTATATTCTGACTCAGCGTTGGACCTTGAGACGACTCTTTGCTTGCGAGAAGCCTAGGAAATTAGATTATCTCCTAAATAAATGCAAGTTCCAGCTATAGATCTTCTGTCATCTGCATCGGTTTCCCAGTCTACATCTGTAAAAGCTACCAGTTGATAACTCCTCACTGGTTTAATATGCAAGCTCAGCTGATGTGTGCCTTTCAGATATCTAAATATTCATTTTACTCCTTGAAAATGTGTTTCAGTGGGTTGAGTTATAACTTGACTCAGTTTGTTAACCGAGAAATCTATATCAGGTCTAGTTGTGGTGAGATATTGAAGAGAACCTATTGCTCTACGGTAGAGAGAAGGATCAGTCATGAGACGACCATCTTGACTCGAGAATTTTCGCTCGGTTACCATAGGAGTTGGCACAGCAGCACAATTATCCATTTTGAAGCGCTTCAGTACATCTAATTTGTACTTCCCTTTATTTAAGTAGATGCCAGTATTATCTCGTTGAACTTCAACTCCCAGAAAATAATATAAAGGACCCAAATCCTTCAAAGCAAAGTTAGAATTAAGCTTTTGAACAAAAACTTCAAGATAGTGTGAGTCATTACCAGTCACCAAAATGTCATCCACATAGACTAGAACCAGTACAACAAGTTTATCAGTGCGAAGATAGAACAAGGATATATCACTTTTGGCATTTTGAAAACCCCATTTCTGGACAGTGAATCTCAATCGATCAAACCAAGCACGGGGTGCTTATTTGAGTCCATAGATTGCTTTCACAAGCTTACATATATGATGCGGACGTTGTGGATCATAAAAGCCTTCCGGTTACTTCATATAGACATCTTCTTAAAGGTAGTTGTTGAGGAACGCATTGTTCACATCTAATTGTTTTATTTCCCAGTTGAAGGTTATGGCTATGGTAAGCACAATTCGAATAGTTGTAGCTTTAACTACAGGGCTAAAGATTTCTCCGTAATCTACCCCAGGAGCTTGTTAATAACCCTTCGCCACAAGTCGTGCTTTGTGCTTAAGAAGAGATCCATCTGCTTTAAACTTGGTCTTAGAGACCCATTTGCAGTCAACGGGCTTCTGGGTGCCATTGTATGGTACAAGAACCTATGTTTTGTTTCTTTGTAGAGCATCAAATTCATTTAGCATGGCTTTCTTCCAGTGAGGGAGAGAGAGAGCTTTTGTTATGCTTTTGGGTTCGGAAGCTTGAGAAGACTGGATTATGTGTTTACTTTCAATAAGACCAACATAAGGAAGTTTAGGTTTGAATATACCAGCCCTAGATCGAGTAATCATGGGGTGTAATCCAGATTCTTGAGCTGCACTACTGTTTTGAAGATTTGGTTCATTTGTCTCACTTGAAATAGACTCATGTGTTTGTTGAGCCGAAACAATGTCATCATCTATTGGCGCAATATTTGGACTTAGAGCATGTGGACTTAAGTTGGGTGACCTTCTTTCGGCTTCTAAGTCGGGACTGCTTGTGGCTTGGCTTGATGAACTGACATTAGCTGTTTGAAGAACAGTCATTGGGTTAGCCCTTGTTGAGTGTATTGCACCAGGCAAGGTTACCAAGGTGGGAACGGCACTGTCATTGTTAGGTGTTTGTGCCCTTCTGTTTAGAAAGCCTATGCTACAAGGAAAGCTTAAAGAGTCAAATACTACATGATGAGAGACATATATTCTTCTAGTTGAGCTTAAACATTTAAAGCCTTTATGTGGAGGTGCTGGACCTAAATATATGCACTTTTGACTGTGATATTGAAACTTATGTAAGTTATATGGTTTAAGACAAGGGTAACATGCACACCCGAAAGGTTGGAGAGTTTGATATTTAGGTTTTTCATTGAAGAGTCGAAATAAGGAGTCAGGTTTTTGAGCACAGGAGTAGGGAGTTGGTTTATAAGGTATGTTGATGTCTGGAAGGCCTAAACCCAGTAGGTAAGAGGTTGATGTGCTTGTGCTAACAATGTCAAACCCATTTCCACTATGTGCCTGTACTTCTGTTCAACTCTACTATTCTGTTTAGACGTATATGGACATATATAACGCATCTCTATTCCATTTGCTTGAGTAATTGGAATAAATGGCTTATATTCAGCTCCATTATCACATTGAATAGTATTGATTTTGGTATTGAGTTTGTTTTCAATCTGTGCATGAAATAGTTTGAATGCATTGACTGCGTATCCAGGTATAGCGGCTGAAGTCATCTATAAAATGTATGTAAAACCGAAAACCACCTACGGAATGCACTGGTGATGGTCCCTATAAATCGGTATGAACTAATTCAAGAGGTGAAGTAGCATGAGACATAGATTTAGGAAAAGGCAATAACTTAGATTTTCCAAATTGACATGCTTCACAGAAGAAGTTTTGAGAATCAATACCAACGTCGTAGTTAAGCAACATATTGTGTAGGACTCTATTACTGGGATGTCCTAGTTTATAATGCCAAGTCCTAAAGTCTTGTTGTTGCTTTGCTGTCACGGTTTCTGTGTTTGCTTGAGCATGTCCTTGTTTCTTCTTTTTTAACCAATTATCCATCAGATAGAGACCTTAGATTGAGCTCCCTTGTGCTACTTATTGTCATGTCCTCTTGTCCTTCACCACACAAGCATCATTAGAGAATGCAACTACCACTGGATTATCCTTCGTTAATTTATGAACAATCAACAAGCTTTTAGTAGCAAAAGGTACAATTAAAATATCTTTGAGTGTTAAATTTGAGTGTTGTAGAGAAGTTGTGCCAATGCCAATTATGCTAGCCTTTTCTCCAGTACAAGTGGAAAGATATTGTTTACCTGTAGGAGAGAAATGATCAACTTGTGTAGGATTTGGTGTAACATGATATGAAGCACCACTATCCATATACCATGAGGGGTCATCGACCGTATGAGGTTCTGCAGAAAAAACTGAAGGTGAATAATTATTTTGTGTTGAGGGTGGGTCAAAGTTTCTATCAAACCTATGATAGCAGTTCAGTATCGTATGTCCAAGTTTCTCACATAGGTAGCAAAAGAGACGTCCACCACTGTTATTATATCCTCCTTTTCTTCCACGAGATCTACCACGGCCTCGTCCACCACGAGAATCACGCCAAGAGGATTTTTTAGAGAAATTTTTCTGACTGTTATTAGTAGAATCTGATCCCACTCGTTGAGCCACATTTGCCGATGGTTGAATAGTTAACGATGAGAAGTGATTAAGTTGCTCCAGCCTACTTTCGAATGCCAATAATGCTGACTGTGTTTCAACCCACGTTAAATCAACTTGATCAATTAGCTTTACTACAATGGGATTGTAGTCTGCGTCAAAGCCATTCAACGTATGTAGAATGAGATAATATGTAGCAACTGGGGCTCCAGCTAAGGTGAGTTAATCTGATATGCTCTTCATTTTTGCCAAATATTCTTCCATCTTCATACTGTTTTTCCTAGTTTGGTGGAGTTCCGACTTGAACACCATCACCTTAGACTTCATAGAGGCACACGTAAGTTCTTTTGCTCCTATCCAAAGTTCTCGAGCAGTTTGATAATGAAGAAGTTGAGCACCATCCTCCAGACTCATTGTGATGCACAGCCACCCTACAAGAAGTCTATCGACTGAGAACCAATCCTCAAATGCTGGATTTGGAATGATCTTCGTGCCAGAAGTGATGAGGCGAGGTGGCGTTGCACTGGTCCCATTAATTTGGGATACAAGTAGGTTTCCTTCAATCAACGGGAGGACAATAGACTCTCAAACCAGATAGTTACTCCTATCTAACTTGATAGATATAGTCTGGCTTGATGAGTTGAAGAGTGTGTATGTTCTTGATAAAGGAGACGAAGACGTCTGCACTGAAGACGCAGAGGAAGCAGCTAAGGTAGACATGGTTCTTACGTGTTGCTCTAATACCAAGAAAGAGAAAAAGCAATATGACAGGTGAATAATTCTGAGCACCCTACACAGATGATGCTCGGTATGATATATACACTTATCATAACAGAATTTGTTACAATGGAGGATATCAACCATACACATGTATGGTTTATTTGAACTTTACAATTGTTAGTATTAATGATGAATGTACATTTATATTATATTCTAACAGATATGACCTCCAAAAAATTATCTTTATCTCAATCTAACTACATTGAGTAAGTATTAGACAGATTTGGAATAAGTAAAGCTAAATTTGTAAGCAGCATATTGCAAAATAACCATAGGCTTTCCTTAAGCTAGTACTAAAAAGTATATGTAAAGTTTGATGATATGTTTGAGGTACTACATGTTAGCATTGTTGAATACTTATTATGTAATGATTTATATGAGACCAAACTTGATTCACCTTATTGGTGGAGTTAATAAGTATATATTGAAACTTGGAAGACAACATTGGAAAGCAGTTAACTAAAGATTTAAGTACCTGAGGGATAGTCAAACTATAGGACTTCATTTAGCTAACATGTTGCTATAATAATTGACTTTAGTTATTGGATGTGTGAATTCAGAATATGCAAGAGATTAGAATAACATGAGTTACACTACATGGTATGTCTTTACTCTTACAAGAGTGCATATTTGTTGAAAATTTTACATTGTTTGTAACAGAAGAAAAGTACATGATAGAGGTTGAGGCTATTAAGCAGTCATTGTAGCTTACAAAGCTAATGAAGAAGATGGGCATTGATCAAGATGGAGTTCAAATACATTATGATAGTCAACGTCATTTACTTGGCAAATAATCAAATGTTTCATACAAGAACTAAGCAAATAGGTCTAAGATTTTATAAGATCAGATAATTGATTGTATTTGGATATATCTTGTTAGAAAAGGTTGACACTTTGAAAAATGTAACTAATAAGTTAACAAATTCAATTACTATAGAGAAGTTCAAGCACTAATTAGACTTGATTAATGTCTCTAAGATATTAGATATGTATATAACCCAACCTATGAAGGGTATATTTAGAAAGGTGGAGATTTTTATGTATGGCTTACATATATGAACATGCAATGTTCGAGTTTCGACATAAAAACTCGTTTCTTGGAAACTTGTTTGATGGACATGACTTGAGAAATGGGAGTGGCCCAAAACATGTCCTTTTTGTAAATAGTAGGTAAAATCATAGGCTTAATACATGAGAGTAGTAGTATGGCAAAGATGTTTACAAAAAAAGACACGACTGTGCCACACACCATATCTTATACACATAAAAGCTAGTAAAATCCATGGGTTAGAAATATGATCATGTCTCAATCCGTATATCAGAAAAGTTGGAGGATTCATAATTACAGGGCATGGATGTGCCAAAGCTTGTGTCATATTATGAAATTGGATAGTGAGATCCACAGTGTGTTAGCGCAGTTAGTCTTACTTAAAAATGCGTATTTTTATAGAATGTATTCTGTTAAATTATTCTAAAACTCATTAGACTTATTATTGAATTATTTTAGATTTTGTAAAGAGGTTATCTGAGTAAAATTGCGTTGGCTATATACATACATATAGACATACATCTACACATACACACGCACGCACACGCATACATGGACATTTACAAGCGTATGCGTACGCGCACACACAAATGTATATATATATATATATACACACACACACATATAATGTAAAGCTAATTTGTTGTAATTATCATCATATTATTTAATAGTCAAACAATTGCTCTTAGTTTGCGAGAACATAGGTACACCCATTTAGTTGAATTTCATTAAAAATAATATTTAACTCCTTTTTTAATTATCCTATATCCTTGCCATATAATTTTTTCGACAGTCAAAATTTGAAATATTTTTAATTTTAACTATAATAAGAAATTAAATTTTAATTTTATAAAAAATTATGTAAAACGATATTCAATATTAACTATTATCAATATTACAATCTATAATTACATTGTCTATAATGGAAATAAAATACATGATAGTGGCTAAGCTTGCATTGTGGCTTGTAAGGCTAATGAAGAAAATGGGCCCTGTCAAGGTATAATTCAAATACATTATAATAGTCAAAGTATCATTTATTTGGCAAATGCATTATGAGAATAAGGACGTGCCAAAAAGCTTGTTTCATATTATTGAATTAAATAATGAGATCCACAATCGCGTTAGCATATTCAATCTTATCTAAAAACATGTTTTTTGGTAGATTTTTATCTTTTGAATGATTATAAGATTTACTAGTCATGATTAAATTGGGTTAGATTTAGTAAAAAGGCCCGTAGTTAGATCAGTCAAAGAAATCAATTAAGTATTTGAGTCTTATTAATTCTCTAATATTAGAATTTCATAAATTTTAAGAGTTTAAAT
>JANSVA010000218.1:50030079-50041547 GCA_025504915.1 Erythroxylum reticulatum | reverse complement strand
GTCAAAGAAATCAATTAAGTATTTGAGTCTTATTAATTCTCTAATATTAGAATTTCATAAATTTTAAGAGTTTAAATTTTCTTCATTTAATTTTAAATTAGTATTTTATCAAATATTTTATTTAAAATGTTATTTACAAAATATTATGTTTATATATTGCGAGTTTAAATATTGGTACTGTGGATTTTTATGATAAAATTTTTAATAATTATGAAATATTTTTTATTTTATTTTTTAATAATTATGAAATACTTTGAAAATTGTGGAGGAGAAAAATTGAATAGCCCATGTGGTGGTGGTGAGACATCGATGAAACGAGCACGTTGGCTCCTATTTAATCTCCTTACTCCTGCTAGCTCTTCAGTTGGCTCCTATTTAATCTCAATCAACTTCTTTGACAAGCACACCCGTGACCGGGATCTCTCATTCTAAAATCTGCCCTTGAGAAGAATAATCCAAAGTCCAGAAAAATGGATGACCTCCCAAAATGTGACGCAAACTATGTTCCTCTCACACCCTTAACTTTCCTGAAGAGAGCCTCCAAGGTTTATGCCAACCGTACCTCCGTCGTCTACGATGGCACTCGCTTCACATGGCTCCAAACCTATGATCGGTGCCGCCGCCTCGCAGCCTCATTGCGGTCATTGAACATTGCAAAAAACGATGTTGTAAGTATTTTTTTGAAAAAGATCTTGGAAGGCATAGATAAAAGACTCCAACTAAAGTTTTCTCGTATATATATAGGTCTCCGTGCTGGCACCAAACATCCCAGCTATGTACGAGATGCACTTTGCGGTGCCTATGGCAGGGGCTGTACTCAACACGATCAACACCAGGCTGGACTCGGAGAATGTAGCTACCATTCTCCGCCACTCTGAAGCAAAACTCTTCTTTGTGGACTACCAGTACGTAACTTTGGCTGGAGAAGCTCTTCAAATACTGACTGAGTCAGGAGTTAGCCCTGGTCCTGTCGTGATTGTCATCGATAACATCGACTGTCCGTCAGGTTTCAGACTAGGAGACTTGGAGTACGAGCAACTTGTTGAGGCTGGCAATCCGAACTTCGTCCCTGAAGAGATTCAAGACGAATGGGATCCAATAGCCTTGAACTATACTTCAGGCACAACATCTCAGCCTAAAGGAGTTGTTTACAGTCACAGAGGCGCTTACCTTAGCACTCTCAGTCTGCTTCTAGGATGGGAAATGGGAACAGAACCTGTATACTTGTGGTCTCTCCCTATGTTCCATTGCAACGGCTGGACTTTCACGTGGGGCATCGCCGCACGCGGTGGCACCAATGTCTGTCTCCGGAGCATCACCGCAGGCGAAATGTATCGCAACATTTCTCTGCACAAAGTCACTCACATGTGCTGTGCGCCTATCGTGCTTAACATCCTCCTTGAAGCAGAACCCAATGAACGCCGCAATTTCTCTTCTCCTGTTCAAGTCCTCACTGGCGGTGCACCTCCGCCTCCGGCATTGCTCGAGAGGCTTGAACCACTTGGTTTCAACATCACACACGCATATGGCATGACTGAGGCCACAGGGCCAGCTCTGGTCTGCGAGTGGCGAGACAAGTGGAATTGGCTTCCAAGCAATCACAAAGCCAAACTCAAGGCTCGACAAGGAATTAGCATACTGACCCTCGATGATGTTGATGTTAGAGACCACAACACATTGGAGAGTGTGCCAAGAAATGGCAAGACAATGGGAGAGATTGTTCTACGAGGAAGCAGTATCATGAAAGGGTACTTCAAAGATACTGAGACCACATCCAAAGTGTTTAAAGACGGCTGGTTTGCTACAGGAGACGTTGGTGTGATACACCCTGATGGTTACATGGAAATTAAGGACAGATTAAAAGATATAATTATCTCTGGAGGTGAAAACATTAGCAGTTTTCAAGTCGAGTCTGTTCTCTGCTCTCATCCCAGAATCCTGGAGGCTGCTGTAGTGGCAATGCCACATCCTCTTTGGGGAGAGACTCCTTGTGCTTTTCTTACTATTAGGAAGAACTCGAATGACAACACATATGATGTTACAGAAGCTGACATCATTGCTTATTGCCGGAGAAGGCTCCCACATTTCATGATTCCAAAGAAAGTGGAGATCTTGGATGATATACCAAAGGGCAATGGGAAGTTCTTGAAAGTGAAATTGAGAGATATGGCGAAGAAATTGGCAATGTCTGAGAATAATCCAACTGGTGATTTGTCTGAAAATCGTGGTAAAGTCGACACGGAGACTTCAGGATCTAAGACCCTAAATCCTCCTCTTAGGATCTCTGCTACTTCCAGATTGTGAGACTCTTTTGGAGTCTTTAATGGAACAACTTTACTTTTTTTTATTGAACATGTTCCTTGCATTTCGTAATTTAATGCAATTGGTTTTCTCGCACTCAAAAGGTAGAATCGCCCACCCTAAGTGCCCCTACACCCTGGCCTAATAGAGTTGTGAGGGGGATAAATTACAGTTTAATCTCACTTAACTTATCAGAAAGGCGGCCTATTGCTCGATACACACAAGGAGCCATTACATTGGATGACTTCCCACACTATCGCTACCGAAACTCAAATTTAAGATCTTGTACTTAACTTCTTTTCTGATAATCAGTTGAGCTACCCATGCGGACAATGCAATTGGTTTTCTCATTTGTGTAGATCAAAGTTTTTACGTGAATGTTTGGTGGTTGGATGCTTATATATGTTTATAAGAACTAACCACATGGCTAGTGGTGGTCAATTTTAGTGATCGTTACTATTAAATAAAAATTATATTTATTACTTTTATAATATTTATAATTATCTATATTTACAAAAATTTCAAAAGGAAAGTTGTCGATAATAATAAACTTTAGATATCATTATAATTAAATAAAAAGATTATTGTAAAATGGAATGAAGAGCCACCACCCTCCTCCGCCCTTCGACACAGAATCACCTATGCCAATCAACTTATTCCTGTCCTTTTTTAACCATATATTTGCGCGAGTTTCACATTAATGTAACATGGTTATAACAGGTTTATGGAAGCAGTGTTATTCATTGGTTTCCTTTATAATGGGTCGTGTCTGTTCATTTTAAAATCTCATGTCCTTCCACTGTGAACCGTCATGTCCTTCTGTTGTTTTGATAGAAGACAACAAGGAATATAAGGTGATTGGGTCCCTAGGCTTAGCAAGATTCTGCATACACCATCTTTTGCATTTGCTAAAAGCTTAGAAGAGCCCTCTCATATTTATACGAAATCTCTTAACATCAATGGCAAAAGGTATGTAATAATATTCCGCATTTTTATTTTTCTATAATAGACATGTATATAGATTATTATCATGTCTAACAATTTGGTATCAGAGCAAAAACTTTTCTCTGCCTTGATGTAATTGATTTTTTGTAATTATATGCATGACTAGGTGTTTTGTCTGTTGCATATATTGATGTTGGAGGAGCCACTGCACTGTGAAAAATGTAATTCTGCTTAAAATGACTTTTGAATCATTAAAAATAGAGTTTAAGAAGCCAAGATATAGTTGGTTTTGTAATATGGGTTGGATGTGAGTAAAGTCAACCCGCCAAGAGGTTGAAGATGACGAATCCTGCGTTTTTTCATTCTTTGCTAAATTGCAAATTATCAATTTAGATTTTATGGCCCACCATATGTGCTTTAATTGATAGTGCATTTGCACTGCACGACTTTTGAAAATTTTTTAACATGGGGCATTGATTGGAAAATTTTGAATAAAGGTTTGCAGAAACCTTGTTTTTGTGGGCAAGCTTTAGTTAAGCATAACCTTTGTTACTCAATATCTTTTTAGGGGACCCACAAATGTTGACTTGGTCATTGCTTTGAATTCCTGTTTGCTTTTATTGGTCCCTCGTATAAGTGAGAGGAAATATAAAAAGGAAAGGGTAAAATACAGGTCCGTACTAAGATCAAAAAAGATTTCAACCCCAGGTGTCGCTTCTGCAAAAAGAAAGGGCACATAAAGAAGGATTATGTCAAATTTAAGGCTTGGCTTATAAAGAAAGGTATTTCAATCTCACTTATTTGTTATGAATCTAATATGGTTGATATTTGTCATAATACTTGATGGATTGATGCTGGTTCTACAATTCATATTTCCAATACCTTGCAGGGTTTTCTATACCACAAGAAGCCAGTGTGTAGTGAACAATGCATCTATTCAGGCAACAAGATGCATTCATATGTGGAAGCTGTTGGGACATGCAAATTAGTTTTAAATTCTGATTTTGTTTTGAATTTGGAAAGAACATTTTATATTCCAAGTTTCTCAAGAAATTTGATTTAAGTTTCAAGACTTGTACCTATGGGATATTCCTTTAACTTTTCAAATACATCATTTGGTTTGTATCATGAATCTAATCTTGCTGGGAACGGTACAACGATTGATGGTCCTTTTAGAAAATGTTTTTCACAATACAATGCATGTCCATAGTAATGTTGGTATTAAAAGATGTGTTATGAATGAACAATCCTCTATGTTGTGGCACCGAAGATTGAGACATATTTTCCTTGAAAGAATAAAGAAACTAGTTAATGATGGAGTACTTAATACTCTAGATTTTACTAATTTTGATGTTTGTGTGGACTGTATAAAGGGAAAGCAGAGAACATGAAAAAGAAAGGTGTTAAAAGGAGTTCAGACATATTAGAGATCATACATATAGACATTTGTAGTCCAGAAATGGACTTGTATGATCAAAAATACTTCATCTTATTTATAGATGATTACTCGCGATATATGTATCTCTATTTGCTTCATAACAAGAACGAAGCATTAGATGCCTTTAAGGTATTTAAAACTGAAGTAGAGAAACAAAGTGGTAAGCAAATAAAGATCGTGAGATCAGATAGAGGTGGAGAATTTTATGATAGATACATTGAGGGTGGACAAGCACCTGGTCTATTTACGAAATTTCTTCCAGAGCATGGGATAATAGCTCAATACACCATGCCTGGATCTCTGGACCAAAATGGTGTCACAAAAAGAAAAATTCGAACATTATTAGACATGGTGTGGAGTATGCTTAGCAACTCTAAACTTCCTACATCCTTGTGGATTGAAGCTTTTAAAATAGCAGTGTATATATTAAATTGAGTTTCAATCAAGGCTGTTTCTAAACACCATTTGAGTTATGGAAAGGTTGAAAACTGAGTTTGCGACATATACACGTTTAGGGATGACATTCTGAAGTGAGAGTTTATAATCCACAAGAAAAAAACTGGATCCAAGGACTATAAGTGGGTATTTCATTGGATATATTGAAAGGTCCACAGGGTATAGATTTTATTGTCCATCTTATAATACTAGGTTTGTGGAATCAAGAAATGCCAATTTTTTTAAGACTTTGCATCAATCTCGGGACCTAGTTCTTGAAAAGGATCATTGTGAAATACAAACTCCTACTTCAAATAATAGATTGATTGTCGTTCATAGCATCCCTCAAAATCAAATGGGTGGTGAACAATCAATCATTAAAGTTCCACAAACTGCTGATGACAATCTAGTAAATTTGATTGTTTAGCAATCACCATAGGTTGTTGAGCAACAAGTTGTACAAGTTCCTCCTCAAGAGGGCACTAATATAATATTAAGAAGATCAACTAGAGAAAGGAAATCAGTAATACATAATGATGACATTGTGTATTCACAAGAAGATGACTGTAACATTGGAGCCGAAAATGACCCTGAAACGTTTTCACAAGCCATAAGTTGCAATGAATCTCAATTGTGGTACAATGTTATAGTAGATGAGATGAATTCTATGACATCTAACAAAGTCTGGCATCTTATCAATTTGCCTAATGGTGCAAAGCCCATTGAATGTAAATGGGTCTTTAAGATAAAAAAGGACTCATTATGCATCATTGAAAGATATAAAACTAGACTTGTTGCTAAAGGATTTACTCAACAAAAAGGAATCGATTACACAGAACTCTTTTCTCCTGTATCTAAAAAGGATTCCTTACGAGTGATTATGGCATTAGTTGCTAATTTTGATCTAGAACTACATCAAATGTATGTGAAAACAACATTCCTAAATGGAGACCTAGAGGAAGAAGTTTATATGGAACAACCGGAAGGATTATCCTCTAATGATGATGAGCATTTGGTGTGTAAGCTTAATAAATTCATATATGGATTGAAACAAGCCTCCCGTCAATGGTATTTGAAATTCCATGATATCATCTCTTCATATGGTTTTGTTGAAAATATCATGGATCAATGCATATATTTGAAAGTTAATGGGAGTAAAATTTGTTTCCTTATTCTATATATGGATGACATTTTACTCGCCACAAATAACAAAGGTTTGCTATATGAGATGAAATAATCCTTTCTAAGAATTTTAATATGAAGGATATGGGTGAGGCATCTTATGTCATTGGCATTAAGATCCATAGGGACAGTTCTCAATACATTTTAGGTCTATCCCAAGAAACCTATATCAGTAAGGTCTTAGAAAGATTTCGGATGAAAGATTGTTCACCGAGTATAGCAACTATTGTGAAGGGTGATAGGTTCAATTTGAACCAGTACCTAAAAAATGAGGTTGAAAGGGAACAAATGAAAAATATTCCATATGCTTCTACAGTAGGGAGCCTAATGTATGCTCAGGTTTGTATAAGACCTGACATTGCATTTGTTGTTGGAATATTAGGAAGATATCAGAGTAACCCAGGTATAGATCACTAGAGAGCTGCCAAAAAGGTGATGAGGTACTTTCAAGGGACCAAAGATTACATGCTTATGTATAGACGAACTGATAATCTCGAAGTAGTTGACTACTTAGATTCGGACTTTGCTGATTGTGTTAATTCACGAAAGTCAACATCTGGATATATATTTATGTTTGGTAGTGGAGCCATATCTTGGAGGAGTTCAAAGTAGACTTTGACTGCTACTTCTATTATGGAGGATGAGTTCGTTTCTTGTTTTAAGGCTACATCACATGGTGTATGATTGAAGAGTTTTATATTTGGGCTTAGAATTATGATGAGTTTTATATTTATGATGAAATTATTGAATTATATGTAAAAGTTATACACAAAAAGGTTAGTTAAAATCATTTTAATATTCCTAATATTTAAGTGATCATAATGTGTTGATATACATTAATTTTAATCTTTCAATATAAATTATTTAATTAAGAATAAATATAAATTAAAGTAGTTTAATTTATTTAATCCTAAAAGAGTTATAGTTTATATCAGTTATCTGCATATTTAAAAACTTAATGGGTCATAAATAAAGAATGATTAATGAGAGACAAAAGATAATTTAATCAAGTTGGACTTGATTGAAAAGTTTAAAAACATTTAGGATTAAATATGAGATATTTAATATATAACAATTAGTATGAGATATTGGATATTACTTGGTCCAAATCAATATTTAATTAGAATTATTTTAATTCAAATAAAGTTTAAATAAAATTAAAAATATATTTTATTTAAATTGCTAAATGGTCAAACTTTACTATAATAGGCTTATGTTCTAACGAAACTAAGATTATGGTTGGGGGTTTATTAATAGAATGAAATGTAATGTAATATTATTTTATCATTTAGGAGGAGGGTTTGTAATAGAATGAAATTGAATGAGATGGAAGATGAGAGTTTTATATTACATCACATTCCATCCTAGACACTGAAAATGAAAAACCTTCGATTTAGAGAGTTTAAGATGGAATATAAAATGATAAACAATTTTTTATTATATTATATTATAAACACTTTTTTCAAACAAAATTTTACTATATTACTATACTATGAACGTTCCATTTTTTTCAAATAATAATTTTTTAATATTATATTTATTTACATTCAATTCTATCGTAAATTATTTCATTCTATTAAAAATATTACGTCTAACCAAACGTAATCTAATACTTCTTAATTACGTCACTAAAAAGCTTGTGAAATTCTATGTTTGAATATTGTTATAGACTGGAAGTTTTGCAAATACAGAGGTAGCAGTGAACTTATTTGGAAAATCAGTTTGAAGGGAGTTGCAGAAAAAAGATGATTCTTCATAACTCGATTCTCTAATATTGAAGAGTAGACAAAAAACATAAATCTGGAGACAAAATTTGTAAATCAGATGTGTGGGGCCAGGCGGAGTAAGTAGAGTATGTATAAAATGAAAATTGAGATGGGAAATGGTAACTGTTTGTGGCTGTCATGAGAATAAGGTAAAATAAGACAAAGATCAATTATTTGTCGACAATATTAATGGAATGGGGTAAGCACAGTATCACGCTCACCATGATATTGGTCTGTAGCAGAACATCACCAATGTTAGGCAGTGGCTAAGCGATTCTCTGACACATGCGCTCATGGGCACGTCAGAGATTGAGCTTTATCGCTTTCTGGCAAGTGCGTTTGGTTAAAACTGCAGAGATCGGAGGTTGTAGAGTCCGATCCAATAATTGATTTATGCAGTATGAATTTGCAGAAATTGGCGTAGCAGCTTTCCTCTTCTCGCTTACGACAGAAGAAGTTCACGGGCCGGCAGAAAGTGGCAACCTGGTTTATTCAAGCTATGCTAATTGGTGGGTAAAAAGAATAATAATTTCACGTACTTTTATTCAAATTTTAAAATAGTTTTATTATTGGAAAAGTTCTTTATGGCTTTAAAGTAAAGATCTTTTTGATAAATTAGTGACGGGTTATTTAAATTTTAGGGAGAGATACGAGAATAAATCAGTAAGAAACGAATGGAAATGGTTAGTTATTTATTATGATTGATTGAATAGTTTTTTTCATACCTAAGTTTTAGATTATAGTCCATACCCTCAGGAGGAATGGTTTTGATTCTTACCAATATTAATATTTTTTAATTTTTAATTAAATATAATTTATTAAATATATATAATATAATATGATTAATTAAGATAAAATCTAATTAATTAATTAATTAAAAGCTAATTAATCAAGATAAAATCTAATTAATTAATAAAAATCTAATTAAATTTTAATTAATTAATTAAAATATATTTAAGATGTAATAATTAAAATGTAATTAATAAATTAAAAGACAATTAATTAATTAGTTAATTATATTGTAATTAATTAAAATATTATCTATTAATTACTTAAAATATAACATCATTTGCATTATCAATGGAATGTAAATTGTATTAAACTATGTTTCTTAATTTTACTATAGCAATAAATGATAGATATTATGGTTGTGTCAATGAATTGTACAATTTTTTGGATGATTAAATTATATTTTGAGGATATTATGTAACTAATGATATGTTTATACAAGAAAATATTGGAGTATTTTTTCTTCCAGAGCTATTAGAAAGAAAAAATCGCAATATCCTTAATTCTAAATATTCTGTAATTATAAATAGGGTGCATAAATTAAAAATAATCAATTAAAATATATTTAAAAATTGATATAAAACAAAAGTTTAACAAATGTTTATGTTTCAACATTTTTAACAAACCAATCACCATCAATATAATGGTAATCATTTATTCATCTTAACCAACCATCATAATTATAATGATTATATCTATTCTCATTCCTCGCTATATTCATTCTCATTCTCATTTCTATCACCCTCTGTGAACCAAGCATCCTTTTAATATATATTGTATCTGATTGATTATTAAAAATATGATAAACTTTTATATAATTGCTCTAAATCTATTTTAATAATCATTTCTATTAAACTAATTCTATTAAAACTAATAGAAATGATTGTTTTTGAAGTTTCCAATGTTATCAAATATTTTTAACTAATTTAAAGTATTAAATAAAATTATAAAATATATTTGTATTTTGTAACCCTCAATTAGTTTAAGTACCTTAAAATCATAAAAAGACCTTATAAAGTAACAACAATAACAATAACAACACAAAGTAAAAATTTCGCTGAGATATGGAGCCTAAAGAGGTCCAATAGTACACAATCTTATCTCTGACTACTAGAGATTTTGCTTCTAAAACTTGTAAAGTAAATGAATAGTATGTTTTGAGTGCTTTAAACTTAAAGTTAGTATTTATTTACCATTAAATTTTTTAGCTTAGTATTTTAAATTTTACTAATCGCTTCATATTAAGAATTTTATTAATGTCATTTTAAAATATAAAGAGTAATTTACAAGTGCTTACTTTTTAACAATTATTTTATTTTGAAGCAGACATAAAATAATGTCATTTTGAAATAAAAATAAGGTTAAAATAGGATATAATTAGACAGAAAATTTGAACCTCAAAATTTAAGGCGGCTATGGCCGTAATCAGTTTATAACGGCAAAGAGGCGTGTTGAATTTGAATGTTGTTTTCACTGCTATTGCACTGATTATAGACCTACCTATTGCCTAGGCCCAGGTCATTTGGACTTCCAGGCCCCGGCCACCTTATTAAGTACATACAGTGTGAGCAAATCCATACCTGAATAAGTACTTTGCAACATAAAGAGAAATGGACCTAAGCCTGATGCATCCTCCACTGCTTCTTTTTAACGTGAAATTTTTGAGTATGCTCTCCCAGTAACTCACGAGCCATACTTTCAATTATGGATAGGTAACTATGTGACAAAATAACGAAAATCATCTAATCTTATATATCGAAACAGCTGCGCAATATCAGATCTTTTTAGATTCTGTTTTATTGTGAAATTTTGGACTAGGTATGATAATGATGCTGATAACCTAATCTTATATACAAACATTTACCTTTATTTCGATAAGTTTTAAAGTACTTAAAATATTAGATATAATTTTTCTATAGAAATGCCTTAGCAATAAACTCAAAAAGGAATTCTCTTTTAAAATAACTCATCAATTTTTTTTTAGAAAAGCAACTTTTAAAATTATTTAATAGTGACTTTTCCGTATAAAATAATAAATTAGTAAGAGTATTTACTAAGAAATTATAATAAAAATTTTAAACTCTATATTTTCCTTAAACTTTTATTTATCAAATAAACTTACAACTAATTTAATAATGTCATTTAGGATAAAAATTTAAAATGCCATGAATTTTATTAACTATATAATTAATTATTTATCTTATTAAAAAAATTCCAAATACAATAAAACTAAAAATTAATATTTATTTCATTTGAAAATTTTAAATACTATAAATTAAATTCAACAATCTAACATGATTATTTATTTGTGTTCCTAATATGATTTTAATTTTTACAATTACATTTAATAAACATGTATATTTATTAATATTTTATATTTAATCAATAACTCAAAATTTTATAAATTTTCAATTAATTATGGTTTCATCATGGTTAATACTTTTAAAGACTAAAGATAGAAGTATTTCACTTAACCATTATTATTTTATTGTAATTGTGCATGTAAATTTTGACATAACAATTTTAGTTAATATTGTTATTATGTTAATTACTGAATTGTTTTAATATGCGATATGCAATATTTGTGTACATATTGTACTTACTAAAATGTG
>JANSVA010000218.1:49985804-50015647 GCA_025504915.1 Erythroxylum reticulatum | reverse complement strand
GGAATATTTAGGAATAATACATAAATGTAATATGAATCTCATAATTATAATCTCATTATAATTTCATTTGCAATGTAAAATTATACCATGGACTTTATCATACCACCAGCCTATAGATATTGTCCACTTTGGGTTGTCCATTGGGCTAAGGCCCTCACGGTTTTACTCTTCCCACACTCGAAAACACATCTATGGGAAAGACGTATCTATACTATTATAATGCGTGCTTTGTTCTCCTCTCTAGTCGATGTAGGATCTTACAATCCACCCCCTTAAGGCCCAGCGTCCTCACTAGCACAACGGATTGGGAACCGACTTTGATATCATTTGTAACAGCCCAGACCACCAACCCATAGATATTATCTGCTTTAGGTTGCCCATCGGGCTAAGCCCCTAAAGGTTTTGTTCTTCTCACACTCTGAAAAACGCATCTATAAGAAAAAAGTATATGTATCCTTATATGGCGTGCTTCATTCTCCTCTCCAGCTGAAGTGGGATCTCACAATCCACCCCCTTAGGGCCTAGCGTCCTCGCTGGCATAACAGGTTCGGAACCAACTCTGATACTGTTGTTGGGAAATCGGGTTTTTGATTTCCTAACTTTTGATTTCCTAAAAATCAAGATCTATTTAATTCTATAAAATGATTAACACAAATCATAATAAAGCAAAAACTTAATTCGTACTTTATTTCAAAGCTTGATCTTTATCTTATTGTATCTCTCAAACCGTTTCCAAAATTGATCTATCTCAACCACCATAGCCTTACAAATGTCTAACCTCTAACGGTATCCACAAAATGAGTTGAGAGAACTCTGTAATTCTTATAGAAAGGGTTAAGCAAGAAGTGTTAGTTCCATAGAACTTAAGCCTATTTATATAAGAAGCTTTGGGCGTTTTAGTAATTTAACTGAAATTCAATTATAATTTCAATTAAACTTTAATTATAATTACAAATAATTCTAATTAAATACCAATTATGCCCATTTAAGATTCAATATCTACTGTTGATCATTATTTATTAAATATCTCATATTTAATCATAAAGTTTCTCAAACTTTACAATCAAGTCCAACTTGATTAAATTAACTTTACTCTCTTCAACCCATTCTATATGTGAGACCCATTAGGTTCCCAAATATGTTGATAATGATTATAAAATCTAATTTTGATTCATAATTAATATTAAATAAATTAAAACTCCTTTGAATTTATCTTTAATTCTCCAATTAAACAATTTATAACCATAGATCAAAACTGACATCTAGCAACGCATCATGAACACCTAAATATTTATGAATGTCAAAGTGATTTTGACTAACTTTTCCGTGCATAATTTTTTTGTATAATTCAATCTTTTCATTATAGAATGCTCCAATTAGACATAAAACTTGAAATTAATGTCTACTTTATTTTGAGCCTAATCATAGTAGTTCTCCATCATTAGCTATCAATTCAATTAATAACATTTATAAACTATTTACAAAATATCATTTCGTCTTGGCCAAGAAATTCTTGAATTAATACTAATCGAGAATAACAAAACATTCTCCCTAATTACTTTAGGGCGATGAATCTTATCTTGATCACTCAACTATCTCCATATAATTCACGCTACATCAAATGACTACCGATTAGCTTATGATTAAATAAATCATAAGTAGTGTCAAAATATAGCAATCCCCATGCAAGATAACCTTGATGGTCTCAAATCAAAGGATCACTTATACAATCATCACAATGAGAATTCCATAGACGTACAAGCAATGCTCCAAATAGATTTCTCATATTAGTCTATTTAGTGAATTTGTTCTCTAGCAAGCCCCACACGTTTGTTTAAGTATCTCTATACTTTAGCCTATGAGATCATCTACTTCCTTCATAAGGAAAAAAAACAAAATGTGTGCTAATCTTTTTACGTTCTATTAATGTCCAATCTTAACAGAATAATGACTAGGAAAATTTAAGAATAATACATAAATGCAATATAATTCTCATTATAATTTCATTTATAATGTATAATTATCCCATAGACTTTATCATACACATCTAAAAATGTAAAAGATAAAGAATGCATTTAGATAATTTGTCACTATACTACAACCAAAGTGATTGGTTATAGGGCATAAATCAACAAATACATGTTTCCTAAGTAATGCCTTCATCTCTGATTTCATGGAAAAATATGTCGTGACATACAAATATGTGCCATTCGATGAGCTATTTGTGACACCCACATATACCCCCTGGGAGGATATTGCGAGTGCCACACACACAGACCATACAGATAATATAGAACCGAAACCAAATCCAAAACACACGAAATATAACATACGTGCATTCCCAAAATCTCAAGCAAACATACAGTACGTAACACACCATTCATACTATGCCTATTATATTATATACCATAAATTCAAAGACCAACATGTATTAAGGTTATTACAAACCTTCAAACAAATTCAAAAGTTATATACATCAGATACAAGCCCAAAACAAACTCAGAATACATTTTTCTTAAAACAAGACTCAAACTCCATTGGCCATTGTAGTTGACTTGTCCTAGTCTTTATAATCCTCACTCTGAACCTACATGGAGCAAATCTACCGTGCTAAACATGTAGCTTAGTGAGTAATAACTAATCTATACATAAAGTGACAACTCATCATTCAGAATCATGTAACAGCATAAGCATGCATTAAAAGATTGCCTAACATTAAATCAGACATAATGCATTTCAGAACAAATTTTTATAATTATCAGAACTGAATATCACAAGAGAGTATAAACCCTTCAGAATCAGAATACAATTTGGTTTATGTCATAATCAAGCAGATATCAAAATACAAAATCAGATAAATGCTAAATCCATTTATTGAAGCAGGTAACGAGACTTATATAGAAGAGACTGAAGTCTCAACATCGAAGTGTCAATAACAGAAGACACCGAAGTCTCATTAACAGAAGACACCGAAGTCTCGCTAACAGAAGACACCGAAGTGTCATAGAAGCATCTGTAGACCCTTCTAGGCATGCCTATTTATCCACAACTAGGACTCAACAGTTTTAAAGCAAAACAAAGTCATTTCAGACATTTCATGTGCAAAGCAAGTAGTCAATCATATTCACATGCAAGTAGCACTTTCAATGATATAATCATGCATGAAACGCCTCGGACAATCATTATCTGGAATTCAGAACACAATCAGCATAAATCAAATTCAACAAGCAGAACAAAGTAAGGTGTGACAATCTAAGATTACTCACAAAAGCTCCCTGTTTGCTTATTGCCTCGAAGTCCTAGCAATATCTGGAATCGGTCGATCTAAGGGTTCCTCTAAAACATTCAATACAAACATGTATTACTATTGTGCACAATTATGAATTCAATTATGCATATTCATGTATACTGAATATGTATCATGCATGTTCATGTCAAAAATCCAGGTTTCTTATCCTTAATCTTATCACATTATCGATAATGTGAAATCATACTCAATCTCTCAATCTAGATTTATTTCACAATCCACCTTCGGGTCCACTTTACTCAATTATTCTCATCAGAAAGGTGATGTAATTAGGTAATACTTCCTTCTAGAAAGTTTTCCCTATTTGTCTTAGGTTTCCAATGATACCAAGTTCATCTAATTTGGTTTATTATTCAATGAGTTATGCTCAAAATACCACAGACTGTGTACATTTGAAATTTTGGCTAATGCATGATCATGCATCCAAGTTATACACCTCATAATTCTTAATTACAATATCGAAAAATTACAAACTTTATACCAATTTAAAGATAAAAGAATAAGTTACAACTTTTCTGAAGACACCTTAATATAATTCTGCCTAAATTAGTATAGTTTATTCAATAATCACAGGATATGATTTCTATTCCTGGTAGTGCTACAGCCTAAGACAAGACTCAATTTCATGCCAATTTTGAAAATTTTAGAGATAGAATTAAAATTTGACTTCTTAAAGAAAGTTATAAAAATATGTCTCTAGTTTAATCTGAATTAAGAACCAACTCATTTGGAGATCCAAAGCTCAAGCTATAATTGAAATACCAAAGCAAGTTTAGTGAAAACACTTCATTTATCATAATCCAGCATATTTCATCATTTTCTTCCAGCTTTTTCCCAAAACAGACTTTCGGGTCAATGTTACACGGTCATTTTGACAATGAAAATGAAAGATTTAGGCCAAAAATTCTTCTAAACATTTGTTCCTTTATGTCTTAAGTTTCTACCGACACTAATGTTATGCAATTTGGTTAAGTATCTTGAAAATTATCTCCAATGACTACAGAGTGTTCACAAACAGTGACAAATTCCAGATACTCAAATTCAAGCCAACTTTTGACACACTTGGTGATAGAAATCAAATTTAAAGCCTTCATGAAAGTTGTAGATATAAGTTTCTAGTTTAATACTAATTTAAATTAATCTAATTTGGATACCTACAGGGCAAGATATGGATAAAATACCAAAACCTGTTCAGTAGAACTACTCATCCAAACCAGTTTCCAGCATGTATCAAACCTCAATTCTTTCCCATTCCAGTACACAATTGATCCATATCAAACATCAAACAACACATGTTATTACAGGATACCAAGTTTATAATTCCCTTACCTTACTAAACTTCAAATTCAACTCCAAGAATCTAGCTAAACCAAGCTTCCAAACATTCAGCATATACCTAAGTTTAAGGTGTAACTTTCAGCACCAATTAGATAATATTACATAAAGTTACATGACCTAATTCTTAATGAAATAACTTACAAAGATGATGATCCAAACTTCATCAAAGGTCCAGAAGTTGAGAGGGGGAGTAGGAGAATTTCGGTGGAGAGAAGAGAGCAAAGTGAAGACTTGCTCTAGTAGAATTTGCCATATCCAAAGCTAGGTGTCATGGAATTGGAGCAATATATGTCTCCATGCATGAGCTTCATGTGTCCCTTGAAGGAGCTGGCATGTGTCAATGATACATTAGGTCATATGTCACACACTTAGTGCTGCCATTTTCCAATGTATCAACTATGCCATTTGTCAATGCTTTATGCCATTTGTTAATGTTTTAACTATGTCAAATGTCACAAACTCATAGGTTAATCGTTCTAATTTTCATGTACCAACTTAACTTGCCACTTGATAACTTTTCTTAGACCAAATGTACGTTTAAATATCTCAATTCTCTAATGAAATCAATTAATTCCAATTCACTAACCATTATCCACTTGACCAAAAATTCAAATCATATGTCTTTCATATTCTAATCATAGCAAAAATTTTAACTCTTATCACATATGCACTTTCATAAACATGTATTATTTCAACTAAGGTATATTTTGGGGCCTTACACTATTAGCTTATTGAAAGAGAATGTCCCTAATAATTGTGTTGTTGTATCTAAAATGTGAGAGCTCTCAATCACATGGATAGTTCAATGTGCTCATCAGCGTTTGACCCTAAGTTACATCCGTAATTTTTTCTTTAATACTTCAAAATTATACATTCTTATTTATTAATCATTCACAAAAAAACTATTATCTTTCTAGAGATGGCCCTTGCAATATTCTCATTCCCTCTCTGTCATAGAGATAATTCTATTCTTGGGTTGTACTTTAGATACTGAAGCTTAGAGAGGTAGTGGAAACAAATACTAGCCGGTTAATTGGAAATGAGAAACAAGTTTCATTTTTATTTGACAACAAGCATCCTCTATAACATTTAGAGAAATTCATGTTCATGAGATCAACCACAAAAAGGTCCTCCACTAACTATTAAGGCTAAAGCTTGATGAGAAATAATGTACAACAAAAATAGAATAGAAAGAAAGAATTAATAAAGACATAAGAAGATTTTCAACAAAGTTTAGCTAATTGGGTGTGCCTATTTCCTCAAAAGTCAAGAGCGATTGATTCACTATTGAATTAATTTAATGATGGGTACATAATATATATATATATATATATAAACTCTAGTTGGTACAGTTTTACGTAACTTGCCCTTAGTTAATCCCATCTTAACCTAACCATAATTATAATTTCATATAATCCCTATAAAGTTTAAAATCCACTAAAAATATAGTTCTACATAAGCCTACTTGTCGTGGACACTACTTATCTCAAGTTGCACATCTAATTATTTCCTATAGAATAAAAATGCAAGCTTTAAAATGTCTGTATGAGATCATGGATCTTATTGTATGTGTATGACCATAATACAGATCTTTCTACTTTTTTGCATACAAGGACGTAGGATCCAACATGCTCGTGTCCTAAATTGTTTCTCTTTTTAGAAAATCCTCTATATTGCTACACATCTGGGTTTTATCCTATACCTTAACCTTTGATTTCCATAGAAGAAAGTGACTTAGAACATGACTGAGTACTGGGCCATATTCATTTAAAGACTTCCAAGAAACACTTGCATTCTTCAAGAAACAAGTCAAGATTGTACATCTATGAGTCGTATATAACAATTTCTACCTTAAAAAATATACTTTGTATAAGTTAAGTTGTATTTATCACCTCGAGATATTAATCAAGTCTAAACAATATTTAAACTTTTTTGTAGTATTGACTTTGTCGATGTTTATACATAGTGTGAATCTTTTCTAACAAGATTTTTCTAGATGCAATAAACTTTTTGATCTTGTGAAATCTCATATCTATGTGCTTAGTCTTATATGATACACTTAATTCTTTGCTAAATAAATATTGCTTCAACTTTTACAATGTAATGAAATTGCACATTGATCGATGCTCACTTCCTTCACTAGCCATTTAAGTCATAATATTTCTTTACCATCTTTATCTATTGATATAAATTCTACTTTCACTGTAGACAATGAAACTATAGATTATAATGTTGATTCCAACAGATAGGCCCTTCTACGATAGTATAGAAATATTATGTGGCATACTTTTAATCATTCCAATCTCTTGTATAGTCTAGAAATCCACATGTCTCATAAATGAAGGATCACCTTATTGAGTTCTAATCGTAACCTTATAGTTTGATGTAGTTTTTAAGTATATGAATTTCTATTTGGTGGCTTCCTTATGTTCTCTTTTAGGTTTTGGCATGTACTTAATAACCTGACTCCTAACATGAGATTGTATACACTAAACATCAAACAATATTATCATATGGTATCTTAGGCATATTATCAACCTCTATATGTATTTTTAGATTGTTAAGGAAATTCTAAAGTGATGTGTCAACAGAGCATTCATGAGTTTAGCCTTGCTCATTCCAAATACATAGACACTAGCTCCATCATGCATGTATCCCAAATTCCGTCATTCTTTGAAAAAAACCCTTTGTCTTACGTAAATACATGTTTCCTAAGTAGTGCCTTCATCTCTAATTTAATGAAAAATTTTGTTATGACATACAACTATATGCCATTTGATGGGCTATTACCTTATTGATAGAGCATGTCCTTAATAAGTGTGTCGTTGTAGTTAAACTGTGAGAGCTCTCAATCATATTGATAGTTTAATGTGCTCATCAGCTCTTGATCCTGAATACAATGTTCAATTAAAAACTTGTAAGAAACATCTGTAAATTTTTTATAAATACTTCAAAATTATACATTCTTATTTATTGATCATATGCAACAAAACTATTATCTTTCTAGAGATGGCCCTTGTAATATTCTCGTGCCCCCTCCCTCGTAGAGATAATTTAAGTTACTCCCCCAACTCAAATAATAATGTTTTATATTACAGAATGCTCATCCCTCAGAAATCTTCTCCTACAAATCTTAAGTCCACATCTAACTATTTGCCTTTCGTGGAGGTTGGTGCGTTTTCCAGATTGTCTGCCGAATGCCGATTTTATGCTTTGATTAACTGTAAAACATTCAATTTATCTCTGCCCAATATGGTTTGCAGCCTTTATAATTCAGGTACAATGTCACAAAGACTACTTGTTTTTTTGGTTGTCCCCGTAGCTTATAATTAGAGCCAAGAAACACCACTAAAATAATGGAGGGAAAAAAGATCATATATGTTCTTCGAATATTCTCTAATTCGTCATCGAAAAGCTAAAGGTCTGACCAACTTTGAAAGGCATACCAACTTTTTCCATTCTGCACATTTATTGTCCACCAAACAGATTACAGATCTCTGTTAATATTCTTTTGAGGAGGTTTTCAATATTTATAATATTTTAATACGCATAGACTTATATAATTTTCTTATTTAATATATCAATCAATTTTTTATTTTTAATTTAAAATAAAATACATCGATATTTTTATGACTTATTTGATTACTATAAACTCTTTTTGTCCATTTAATCAAATACAAGGACTTTGTTTAAATTCTATGACTTATTTGATTACTATAAACTCTTTTTGTCCATTTAATCAAATACAACGACTTTGTATAAATTCTAACTTTGTTCGTAAAGATACAATAGGATTGAGTAGGCGTTGGAAGTTGGAACACTTAAGTGCAAACTTATTTGTAATTTAATACGCGAATCTCATCTTATATAACATTCCTCCAGCCTTGAACCCTGTAGGTGTAGGCTAGTAAAATGATGCAAAAGGAAAGAAACTTAAATAAAGAAGAGGAAAGAGGTGGTGTAACTTCGCAAGGCATGTACACACTCCTTACTTGTCCCGGCTAAAGTAGGCAAGCATTATTAAAATTGACTCTATTTTTCACCAAACTCCACCGGTCCAGTTTCTATTCTCTTCCTTTTAAGTTTTCTCTAATGATGCTGAATTAGTATTTTTGCAAGAAACATATGGGTCCAAAACACTCGGGAGTCAGGACTGAAAGCTTGCGGTGCAAGTGCAACAATAAAGGAAGGTAAAAAATTAAGTGTGAGAGAGTAAAAATATATCTTAAATGGGTAAAATGGACAGCATCTTGTTTTCTGTATTATACTTTTTACTATATATATATATATATATAGAATAAGGAAAAAGAACTTATTAACCACTTCAATTATAAATAGTTCTTTGTATTCAATAGAAATTTTGTTGATACATTAAATTTAGAAAAATTTAATAACACGTTGTTTTGTTTTTAATTAATAAAAAAATTGTTTTTAAAATATTCATAAATTTAATTTGTTAGAACTAATTGTAATTTTTTAAAAGGGAAAGAAAGAAAGAAACGTAAGAATGAGTGTCAGATGAAATTAGTTTGTGTCTTATAAGAAAGAAAGAACGTAAGATTGAATGAGGGTCAGATGAAATTAGTTTGTGTTTTATAACACTCACTGTCTCTTTCTCCATGGCCATGCCATTGGTAAACTTGTTTTTCTTTCCTTTACGTTCACAACTTAAGCACGGAAGGTCTGATAGATACAAAGAAATATTACAGAGTCCTATCATACACCGTCAGCAAAATTTTAGCTTAAAAAATAAGTCAGAAGATGGTGAGGGCTGAGATAAATTATAATACTAAATATATTGTTTATTTTATAATTACCACATTAAAATACCAAATGTGGTTTTTTTTAATTGAAGTTGAAAACGATTATAGATATTCAATTTAATTTCAACAAGTTACGTTCAAATTTGTTTGTTTTCATTTATATTTTGAATTTTAATTAAAAAATTATTTATTTAAAATTTTAGTTTTTGTTTCTTTATATTTAATATTATTAATAAAATAATTCATAGTTAAATTTTATCTAATATATAATAATAATAATTAATAAAAAATATATTTAAATTAACAATAAAATAGGTTTTAAAAATAAAAAATAGAACAGAAATAGCGCCTTAGTAAGATGAAATCAAGACCCCTTGGTTGGTTTGATGGCTGTGGGTGTGGGGCGATTGTAGGAAATGTAAAAGGGAATCGAGAAAGAAAATTTCCTCGCAAACCTAAAACCAAAATAAATTAATAAAACCAAATCCCCAAAAATAACTGAACCAAATTTTGTAAAGTAAGTGTAAGCTTTTGTTTTTCCAATAAGATCCTATCCTCTATCATCTTCATCTTCATCTTCATCTTGCAACGTCCCCCCTCTCTCACTCTCTCCCACGCACGCACTCCCAGTCTCACCCACAAACTTTCAATATTTCCTCTTCCTTTTGGTTTTGTGATCGATATCTTGTCGACCCTTTTGCCTTTGCACCATTTCCATTAAGGATTTCATTTTATTTCCTAATTGATTACTCGTTGAACTGCCCCTTGCGTTCTCTCAACTTCCTTCCTTAATCAACTCTTGACCCTTCTGGGTTCTGTCGGATTTTGTGTTGTGCTCTTCTAAACCTATGAGGAGAGGAAGAGGAGGACTCACTTCAGCAGCAGTTAAACAGGGACTTGAAACCAACGGATCTGTTAATCCTACGACAGGTGTTGTGGTCGTTGACGGTAATAAGGAGGTTAAATATAGAGGTGTACGGAAGCGTCCATGGGGCAGATTCGCTGCGGAGATCAGAGACCCTTGGAAGAAGACACGCCTCTGGCTCGGCACCTTCGATTCCGCCGAGGACGCCGCACGCGCCTACGACGCCGCCGCTCGGAGCCTTCGAGGTCCTAATGCCAAAACAAACTTTCCCATTTCCACGGGGATGTATTTCTCGCCGTTGACGTACCAGAACCCGATTGCTGACTCTTTTATTGATCAGAGCTTGTATTCCGCGAATGGTTTTCAAGAGAATAGCGTTTTGGATCCTCAGAGGCCTGCGGCCAGCAGTTTGAGCAGCACCGTTGAATCTTCCAATGAGCCCCGGCTGCCGGGGTCGAAGATGGCGGCGAGAGGTGTTCGTCGTCCAAGAAAGTATTATCCCCGGACGCCGCCGGTGGTTCCTGAGGATTGTCATAGTGATTGGGATTCCTCGTCGTCGGTTGATGATGGAGATGTCGGAACAGCCTCGTCTTTATGCCGGAGCAGCAAATCGCCCTTGCCGTTCGATCTAAATTTCCCGCCCTTGGACCAGGTTGACTTTATTGGTACTGCTGATGACGATGACATTCTCCACCGCACCGCTCTGTGTCTCTGACGATGGTGATGTTGATGATTGTGGAAACATCTCATTATTATGATCATTAATGATAAAAAGATTCAACCTTTTTTTTATTGCCTTGTTTATTTTTTGTTCCTTTGTTTCAGAGCGGAAGGAAAATGAAAACGTAGAAGAGAAAAATACGGATTAGATTTGAAGACGAAACGACCTTAAAATCCTATGTTGAGTTATGAAACATGCTTAGTTGACGAGAAATTTTCTGCTACCACTTAGTTCTTGCTGTTTAGACGATCATCAACTATCTGTCTACTACTTATTGGTCCAGAGATCCTTCTCTGTAGACAGAAGCAGAGATGCTTTGTTCTTTTCTATTTCATGAAAAATATTTGCTTTACCATTTTGTAAAATCTTTGGTTACTGTGATCCTTTTCTTTCTTCTCGGCCATTTGTCCGACTGGTTTTGGTTGCACGGGTTCTCATATCCAGATTTAACTTAGATTTGTGGTCTGACCGAGTGATGATGGTAAGAGAAGAAATAATCAAATCTCCTGTGACTAAACCTTTCAGGGAAATGTCATAGCTTGTTGGATGGCCAGATTGTGCTGATCTTGCAGGAATGTCGGGAAAAAAAAGAATTTTCGATTGCAGTTAATCCATTTATCGTTCTTTTCACTTGAAACTCCTCGCCATTTTTTGTTTTCTTCCTCTTTCTTGTTTTTTCTCCTTTTGGCTTAGACATTACTAATATAATTGGAATCCATCTGGTTCGATGATCTGCAGAAAGTTCTCCTTTTTGGTTGCTTGCTACATCGTTTTAATATCGCCAAGCTTTTGCATTTGATGTTGCCTACCCAATAGTCTTTTGTTAGTTGGTGGTGAAATGGTATTTAGCCAATTTGCCATGATACTTCTTAGTGGCGGGGACTAGACTTGATACTTGCTTATGAAGTTGACATCTCGGATGGTTGAAAGATGGTTCAGGAACACAATGAAACTGTAAATTTTGGTTAATGAAGCCTTGATTTACCTTTAGATTGATTGTCCTTATGTGTGTATCAATAAAGTAGCGGCATAGGGTCTGTGAAAAACTGGTTTAGTTGCGACATTTGCCTATTCCTCGACGCAATCGGACTTTGTCTCTTTTTTTTTGTAAAGGGAAACTATCGAGAAAATTACAAAATGAGGTGAGGAAAGCATATTCCCGACATATCCTCTAAAAGAATAAAGTGACACTCGATGAGTGTAGAATCAAAATAAGTGACTTCAATGTCAAAATGATTTGTATAGTTAGCTAGTCAATTGGCGTATCTGTTGCTTTCTCGATAGATATGACAATGAGCAACAGTCTAGTTCCTAATAAACAGCTTATGGATGCCTTGAACTATAGAATTGAGAGATTTAGATCAGCTGGTTGTTGAAGAAAAAATAGTGCTCACTATTGTGGAATCCACTTCAAGTTCGATCCAGCGATACCTCAAGTTTTATGCAAGTGTGAGTCTAGTGAAAACTACCTAGAGTTTCGCGGATGTTGGGAAACACCATCTAAGATTTTGTGTGAAGCCTCTAAGTTAGTTTTCCGCACTATCCCCGAAAAGGCCACCGACTGTGGCTGTGGACGAGGTGCGTTTGCTCGCTCCATCGATGTTGAGTTTTACCCACCCAGTTGGAGGTTTACACTAGCCAATAAATTGTTGCTGACGAGGGCAAGTACCGGTATTTGCTCGACTTTGCCATTCAGCTGCCTTGTGTATCAAACCTGCATAAGACAAGATGAAATAGTCAGGAGAGGAAGGACAAGTAAAATGTTCATCGAATAAGGTCATATTCCATCATGTCCATAAGAACCAACAAGTAGTTCCAAATTGGATTGCCCAGTCATGCCCTTATACTCGTCGGTGATGTTGAAGATTTATTAAGAGCCACTTTTGATCTGACATAGTGAAAAAATCGTGGGGAAGGACGTGGGAAGGGAAAGTATGCCAAACTTGGTAGGCTTTGATGCAATCTCTGACTACATGGATTGAGGATTCGACTAGTCTACAATGAAAACAAGAATCATCTGTGGTGATATGCCGACGGACTCGGTGTTGATTAGTGAGTAATTGATCATGAGCAAGGGGCCAGAGGAAGGATCAGATGCATTGGGGTCCCTGCCATTGCCAGATTTCCTTCCAAACCTTATATATCGAGGCATCATCTTTGTCCATGATTATAAAGTATGTGGAAGCTACTGTGAATTCTCCAGTGTCGGATTTACCTCAGATCAGCTTATCTTGTCCTAGGTAAGGCTTCAGGGGAATATTTCGGCTATTGCCCTGCAGATCGAGGTCGGAAGATACAATTGAATAGTGTCCTATTGCCAATTACCGTTGGCGTCCACTAATTGATGGACTCGGAGGTGGAGAGTAGAATCAGGGATTGGGGATGTAGCATGGTTGAGTAGGGGTCCTAAACCCGCAATCCATGTATCGATCTAGAAGCGGGTATGAGTACCATCGCCTATCATCCATTGCAGGCCCTAGAGAATGAGGTGTCAAATCGCCTTTAAACTCTTCCATATCATCGACCCACTTTTATCTTCCAAGGTGGTAGGGATATTGTTAGCATCAAAGTTGTATTTAATAGAGAGGATTTGAACCCATAAAGCATGGGGCTTGGTAATCAAAGTTTATCCTAAAAATAGCGTTATTGGTTTCACGAATTTTCCGAATGCTAAGACCCTTCAGTTCTTTCGGTTGGTAGATTGCCTCCCAGTTAACTAGGTGGATGCTCTTTTGCCATTTGACGCCCCCCACAAAAATTGGCGCATCAGTTTCTCTAGTTCATCACAGAGATTTCGAGGCAATCGAACCGTCTACATTGTATAACTGAGGAGTGCCTCTATAACTAATTGGGTCAACGTGATGCCTCCGGCCAAAGCCAAAAGGTTGGTTGTCCAACCGGATAGGTGTTGTTGCACCTTATCAAGGATATATTGATAAGTTCTTTTGCTGGCTTGTTCATGCAGTAAGGGTACACCAAGATATCGGCCTAGATCATTCGTCTGTTTGAACTGCAAAGTTCTGCTTAATGACTTTGTTATTGAGCGCGGAACATTTTTAGAATAGAAGCACCTAGATTTATCTTGGCTAACTTGTTGTTTGGAGGCATCACAGAAAGAGGTAAGAGTCTCCCGGATAATAGCCACTTGGTTTAGAGAGGATTCGGCAAAGAGGATGAGATCATCTACAAAGAATAGATGAGTAAGGGGTGGTCTAGTTCTGCTTAATTTGATCGGTTTCCAACTTCCTTGTGTCACTGCTTGGGTGATGGAGTGGCCCAGTCGTTCTATATATAGGACAAGGATGTAAGGTGAAAGAGGGTCATCCTGGTGTATACCTCTGGAGGGTCTGAAGGTGTCGCTGAGTTCTCCATTCCAGTTTACTTGAATAGAGGCCGTGGAAATGCATTGCATAATGATTTTAAGCAGAGATCTTGGAATTTTGACATCGATTAGGGTGTCCTGAATAAAATCCCAAAACAACATATCATAGGCTTTTTTCAGGTCTACTTTTAGAGCCATTAGCCCCTTTGGGCCCGATTTTCTTTTCATGGTATGTATGACTTCTTGGGTGATGATGATGTTATTCGTGATCAAGCGCCCTGGGACGAAACTGCCTTAGGTCGGAGCTACCAGATCATCAAGGTAAGGTTTAAACCTATTAACAATGATCTTGGTAATGGCTTTGTAGAGCACTGAACATAGTGCAATAGGCCTAAATTGCTTAATTAAAGTGGGAGATGAAATCTTAGGGATAAGAACCATTATGGTTCGGTTGAACTCAGGTTCCCAAATGTCAAAACAAAAAATGTGATGGATGAAGAGGGTCAGGGAGGAGCTTATAGTATTCCATTGGGATTGGTAGAAGAGAGCGGTGAAGCCATCAACCCCAGGAGCCTTGTGAGGATTCATGTCGCTAAAAGCAATCTTGACTTCATCTGGATTGATGGGCCGCTCTAGATCAGCGGGAGAATGTTGCGGGAGGAGAGGAAAGTGACCATGAAGTTGTGGGGTTGTATGTGGTTGGTTGTCAGCTTATACAACTCTACGAGAAATTGGTGCGCTAATCTTCTGAGGCTTGGTGTATCCGAAATGGTATGCCCGTTGGCATCTTTCAAGGAATTAATCCTCGCTTGCAGATGTCGGCATTTAGTGAGGGCATGGTAATACTTAGTATTCCCGTCGCCCTATCCTAGCCATTTGCTTCGGGATTGCTGGTGCCAATAAAGTTCCTTCTGGTAAAGGACCTACTTCAACTCCGTCCATAGATACTCCTCAAGATCTCGGAGGGAGATCGAGTTAGAGTCTTCTAGATATTGTTGGATACCTTCGAGGCATGCCATGAGCCTCCTTTTTCTATGGAAAATGTTACCAAAAGTGGTATGGTTCCAACTCTGAAGTTGTTCAGAGAAACCCCGAATCGAGCCACTAAAGGCAGAACTATTGGGTTTCTAATGCTTCGCAACAAAGGGACCAAAGACATTGTGGGTTAACCAGGCCGATTGAAACCTAAAAGGCCTAATTGTCGGAGTAAAAGAAACGCTATTATTAAAAGTGATGAGGAGAGGCCGATGGTTGAATTTTAGAAAAGGCAAATGGGTCACGGTTGTGTTGTGGACAACGAAGTGCCAAACATTAGAACAGAAGGCCCGGTCTAATCTTGCGAGCATATTGCCTCGTCTCCAAGTAAATCTTGGCCCTGAAAATCCAAGATCATGAAGATTGCAACTGTGCATATAGTCTCAAAACGACAAATTGACAGTAGTTTGGAGTTGAGATCTCCCATGTTTATTTGTAGTTTTCAACTTGGCATTGAAATCGCCGCCTAGCAGCCATGGTTTAGAGGTGATCGTAGCAATTTGTCGCAAATACTTCCATAGGAAATGCTGTAACGAGTTCATTAGGCTGGCATAGATGGCAGTGAAATCAAATGACAACTGGTCCCGGTCAATACGGGCATAAACAAATTGACGGTGAGCAATAAAGATGTGAACCACTATGTTAGAATTCCAGAGTAGCCAGGTTCCTCCCGAATATCCTTCAGCTTCCACCCGACAGTGCTCGGACCCCTCTTATACCCGGCTCCACCAAGACAAGTAATTGGGGTTGATGGATGTGAATATAGTTCTTGATGATTGGCTTGAAGGTTCTACCTCTAACCCTTTGACAGTTCCATATTATAATCCACATAACACGGGTTGAGAGGAAGGTCTATTTTGTGGGAGAATCGATTGCCGTATCAGTCAATTCTCGAAACTGTGTTGTCAACAGATCCTGTGGGGTCTCCGCCATCTGGGTATCAGATACTGTATTAATTTCCTATGTTGTAGCTGAGTCTGGATCCGGGTCAGGTGGTCTTAGTGGGGGAATGGTATGTCTGGTATTGGTCGAGGTCGAGGTTGAATAAAGGCTAACGTCATTTGGGTCTTCTTCCATAGCCCTACAGCCCAAGTCCTCGTGGGAGGGCAGATTAATGGACTGGTCTTGAATTATCACCTTGGTATAGGAAGGGATCGAGAGGGCCACGTGAGTTGCTATTGGGCTAGGGGGCTCTTGCGGGGTGGACTGAGAACATGTCATGGGGTCATGCGGTCGGGTAGGGTCAGTGGGTTGGCGTGAGAGGAGGCTTGGTGGGGTTGTGGGCTGGGAGTGTTGGGCGGGCCAGTAGTCTTGCATTGGGGTGGGCGAGGTGTTGTCGTTTTAGAGCTGGGATTAAATGACCGAGTTTTCTCATTGGACGCCGCGCGCCTCGATTTGTTGTCACCATTTGGTATCTAATTTAGGGATTGGTTCCTAACGTTACGCTGCAATGTCGTGTCAATCACTTAGGGTTGGTGTCGTTCAGCGACCGTTGGGGGAGGAGTAGAGCCCAACGTCTCTAAATCTGACAGGGCTGAGTATCACGAGCCCTGCAAGCCTATGGTGGAGGATCTGGGGTAACGGTCATGTTGGTTTGCCAGCGGGGTAGGTGGTGTCCGACGAGGTCTCCTCTGGACTTGCATCCATTCCCCGAATGCTGCTTGGTTGTCGCTCTTGGTTGATGATTCACCGCGGCTGGCGGGGAGTGTAAGCGGTGTCTGGTCGCCGATGGAAGGGGCGGAAGTAGTGTTCATTGTCGGTCGAGTTGGGCATGATGAAGCTCCATGGCCGACCATCCCACAGCATAGGCAAATTTGAGGTAGGCCTTCAAAGGCCACCTTTATAATTTCTCGGTCCAGCTCGATGACGGATCTAAGGGGTGAGCTGAAGTCGACGTCTATTGCAACCCGTGCGAATTTGCCCCTGTAAGTTTGTTGAGTGTTGCTGTCAATCTTTACCATCCGTCCGACTAGATTGCCAAGTGCAGTGAGGATTGAGGGATGGTACTGGGCAATGGATAATTCAGGGAATCTCACCCAAGCAACCACATGCGTGATTTTACCTGTAGAAGGGCAAAACTCCGGGTACCACATTTGGACCGAAAGTGTATGGCCAAAGATGATCCATAGCCCCTGTGTAAGCGTCTTGATATAGTCTTCCTCGTCCAAGAAGTTGATAAGGTAAAATTCGTTGTCAAGATCAACTATTTTCATGGGCCCTGTGGGTTTCCACATTGTAATCAATTTGGCTTTGAGCATGGCAAATCCAATTCTGTGTCCTAATAGTTTGATGACTACTGCGTTTGCCCAAGCTTTATCTAATTTCTCTTTCAATGTGATGGAGAGTTCAATCCCCATACCAAATGTTCCTTGTATTATCGAGATATCAACTTCGGATGTTTCAATGGGTTCTTCCTCTGGCTAATCCAAATCTCTTGCGCCCATCCCAGAATCAGGTTGTCTGGTAACCACCGCACTGTAGCTAGGTAGAATGTTTGGTACATTAGGTGTCGGAGGGGGAGGATCTTCCTCTCTTTCTCGTATGCGTACTTTTTTCACTGCATGTTATTCAGCTGGGTTAAGATTGTTTAGGGTGGTCATGTGTCTCAAGTCATGAAAAGGTTCAGAGAAATTAAACAAGAGCAAAGCGGCTTCCGGACTTTGTCTCTTTAATACTTGGATGAGTGCCCCCTAAGGATGTTAGTGGTTGCGAAAGGCTCCTCAAAGAGCCTCTTGTTGATCCTTCTCGTTCGGGACAGGTCTCGTAGATGTAAGTTGATTATTATTTAGTAGGTCCAAATCTAAAGACTAACAGCTTTTAGTTCAATCTTCTTGTTGCTTGGCATTCCAAAAGCATTCAAATGTTGTACATGAAGCTGTACAATTAGCAAGAACTAGTTTGTGAATGGGAATCCAGCGGCCCCATCTTTGGGCATCATTTCTCTGCTAAAGTTACATTAGGTTGCTTGGCTAATTTCAATAGAACCAGGAGAAATACAAGTAATCGAGTAAAAGAGCCATGGATGGGGGTGTAAGTGTAACTATTAATTCAACATGCTTGAGAGAAAGTAGATGGTTAAGCTTTGTTTAGTCTTTCCATCTCCGGTTCAAAGTGACATACCTTGAAAAATAACACTAGCTAAAGTAAAACCCATGCAAACATTTAGAAGTTGTTTGAGTCAGCTTCTTACTTCCACTCTCCTCTCCTCTTCTTCAGTTTTAACTTTATGATGTCTGTGTATAGCTTATCAAACGTAAATAACCAACTGATAAAACGGGGTGCCTTACCCTTGTTCCAAAACTTTGAGCCTTTCCCTTTTTTTTTTGCTACAAATGGAAGAAAAAACAAAACACCCTCATTGATGCAAGATTCTGCGGTACAAAGCACCATATTGGTCGTGGAGGAGTTGGTCCCGGACAGTCACCGGAGGCTCCTTCAGAATATACAGGCCTGGACTGGAAGTCGCTGTAAGCAATGCCATCCCATCTGCACATTGATTTCCTTCGCGGTGCACGTGATGGAGTTGCACTTCCTAAGCTTGGTGGAGTCGTCCTCGAGTACCTGTCACCAACAAGATATCGTCAGTTAAGATTAAATTGGAGGAGGAGAGGATATTGATGATCTCTAGGGAGTCTACTTCGACGATCACTTTTCTGTAGCCCAGTGCCCAAGCCAGAGTAAGGTCGGAGTGGACTCCCTAAAGTTCCGTGGTGGTAGGGGAGGCCTGGCCAATGTGGTGGAGGAAATCACCACACCATCTCCCTTGGCTGTCACGAAGTACCCCGCCCGTTAAAGCAATATTAGACCTGTGTTTAATGGCCCTATCCGAGTTAAGCTTGATCCAATCGACTGCCAGTCTGATCCAGCCAACTAGTTGGTCGAGGGGGAGTCCCTGATTTTGCAGAACACAATTATCCGCGGTCCTTGCCCATTCTATCCACCTGACATAGTCCATAACGACGTGGGGCCTAGCTTCAGGCCAGACAAAGTTGTCTTCAAAAATGCTGCGATTTCGCTATTGCCAGAGAAACTAACAGGCGACCCCATAGATAAGCCCCCAAGCAACATGGTTAAGCGGGACTGGCCTCCAAAGGTTATGAGCCACCCACTAATCGATGTCCTGGTGCAAAAAGTTCGTGTCCACCACCTCCGTGGGGAACTTGCACTAGAACTCTCACATGCACGGACAGTCGCGAAGAGCGTGTAAACTAGATTCATCTTGCCCACATGGATGATATTAACTATTCGTAGTGAGCTTACGAGCCACATGTTGATTTGTCAGTAGTTTTCCTTTGGCGAAAAGCCATAGGAATGCTCGAATTCGCTGAGGCCCAGGCCATTTCCAGATGGTGGTCCAAATGTTATTGGGGGCTTCCATCGTGTGGCCTTCAACTAGTTCATAGGATGAGGCCACTATGAACCTCCCATGATTCGTGGGACCCCAAACCAGGGTATCGTAAGCTGGGTCATCGACAGGAGCCTGTATCGCTGCAATATCCATACAGGCCATGGAGGGTAAGTATTGTTGGAACAAATTCCAGCGCCAGTTGCCATCCGCGTCCGTGAACTCAGCCACTGTGCCATATTGGATGCTATCTGGGAGAGGAGTGGTAACTACGGCAATCAGAGGACCCCACTCATTTACCCAATTATCCAACTGGAAGTGTATGTGTCGCCCATTACCTAATTTCCATTTCATACCTTGGTGGACATACCTCCACGTGGCGGAGATCCCCTTCCAAATGACCGAGGCTCCGTTCCTATCAATGTTTTAGGGGAGGGGATTGGGGCCAATTCGATATTTAGCCCTGATTATTTAGACCCATAAGGGAGTGGGGTGATTGATCAACGCCCATCCAAGTTTAGTCAAAAAGGCATCGTTCGAGGATCAAATGCGTTTGAGACCTAGTCCATCGGCTTGTTTAGGCCTGCAACGGAGTCCCAGCTGATAAGATGGATTTTCCTCTATTCACTGTTTGCTCCCCAGATAAAACCCCTCATGAGTCTTTCTAAATCATCACACAGCTGCCTTGGTAGTCGCACCGTCTGCATCATATAGATTGGTATAGAAGAGAGAACAGACTGAGTGAGAGTTACTCTCCCCACTAGGGATAAACTCTCAGCTTGCCAGCCTGCGAGTTTTTTCTTAGCACGATCAAGGATATATTGATACGTGTGACGAGAAGTACGTTCGTGGATCAAAGAAACCCCTAAACACTTCTTTAGATTGGTTGCACAAGGAATCTGTAATCTTTGACAGAGGCGACGGGCGGTTGTAGCACAAACGTTCTTAGAGATAAACATCCTAGTTTTTACAAGGTTGACTTTCTGACCTGAGGCCTGGCAAAACTCTTTAAAAGTCTTTCAATAATATACGCCTAGGAATCCTCTGCTTCCGCAAACAAAACAAGGTCATCGGCGAAGAAAATATGAGAAATAGGAGGGCCAGTGGGTTCAGCCGAATCGGTTTCCACTGTCCTTGATTCACTGCTTGGAAGATGAGCTGACCCAATCGTTCCATACAGAGGATAAACAAGTAAGGTGAGATCGGATCCCTCTGTCGGATATCGCAGGAAGGAGTGAAGGGATTTGTCAGAGTACCTTGCCAGTCAACTTGCATAGACACCGTCGTTTCGCATTGTATAATGACCTAGATTAATGGATCTGCTAAGCCAATGTCTTGCAACGTATTTCAGATAAAGTCCCACCGGAGTCTGTCATAAGCTTTCTCCAAGTCTACCTTAATAGCCAAAAAGCCAATTCTGCCACTCTTCTTTCACATCGAGCGGATGACCTCCTGAGCTATGATGATGTCTGTAATTTGCCTGCCCGGAATAAAACTGCATTGATTGGCCTCTATAAGATGATCCAAATGAGCTTTCAGACAGTTCACGATAATTTTGGATATGATCTTATAAAGCACATTGCACAAGCTAATTGGACGGAATTGGGAAATATGTTGAGGGGAAGGGATTTTGGAGATCAGGACCAGAATGATAAGATTTAAATCCTCATCCCAGCGAGCTAATCGGAAAATTTCCTGAATGTATTCTGAAACTTTAGGCCCTATCTGACCCCATTGCTTTTGGAAAGCCATCGAGCCCAGGGGCCTTATTAGGGTGCATGTCAAAGACGGCCGTCTTGATTTCTAGATCATGGATCATCTGGGAAAGCATATGGAGCTTGTCCTCCGAAAGCGTAGGGAAAGCTCCTGAGAGTGGAAGACTATGAGCAGTCTAGTCTTCTTCAGTATACAACTGGATAAAGAAATCCTTAGCTATAAGGCCCAATTGTAAGGGGTCAAAGATGGCGAGGCCAGCGGAAGTAATAAGGCGCTCGATACATAGCTTTTTACGACGAGAAAGAGTGGTGTGATAGTATTTTGTATTCTTGTCTCCTTGGGAGATCTAATCACACCGAGCTTTCTGATGCCAATAGATTTTTTCTTCACACAAGACCTACATCAGTTCCCCACTCAGGTCCGGGAGAAGATATTGCCAAATTCTGATTTGTTCCAATTCGTGAGATGCTCCGAGAACTTAGCTACTTGCCCTATAGTTTCCTTCGCGGGTAACTAATGCGCGATAACCACTCGTTCAAATTCCGAATGAGTGAGTCATGCGTTTTGAAAACGAAAATGCGGGGTCCATTGAGGTGTAGGTAGCTGTCTAGCTAGTTGAATGAGCAGAGGATGATGGTTGGACCCAAGAAAAGGGAGGTGGTGATTCACCGTATCGGGATAAGCTTGCAGCCATGGGGTAGAATCGAACACTCGATCTAGTCTAGTATGTACCACACCTCTTCGTCACATAAACTTGGAGCCCACATAGCCTATATCGTGGAGACTATTCCCGTGCACCCAGTCTCGGAACTTATTATTAACCACCCGCGTGGCCGAAGCGCCACCTTATTTGTCGGAGATTTCGAGTTTAGCATTAAAATCGCCTCCGACGAGCCAGAGTCTTGTCATAGATTGACCAATCCAAGTTAGGATAGGCCAGAGGATATTCTGGTTCGAAATTTGCGGGCTAGCATAGAACGTAGTAAAATCAAAAGAACCGGAAGCATGCCTGATCGTGGAGTGAATAAATTGACGATGCGCTATTATTACTGAAATATCATAAATATCTTTCCATAATAGCCAAATGCCGCCGGAAAAACCCACCGCTTCTACGCGAACTGAAAAATCAAAACCTAACTGATTGACTACCTCAGTCGCCCAAGAGCCACTGATTCGGGTTTCAAGCAAAACCAAGATACCAAGCTTATAATGACAAAGGTAATTTCGCAGGATGTTCTGGAACCAAAACCCTTCTACCCCTTGGTAATTCCAGATAATAATGGACATAATAAGCATAAAAAGGAAATCCTACTCTACGGAAGTAGAAAGGGTACCTCCCTCAAATTCGCCTGTGATGCCCTCGAGTTGCTAATGCAAGGCAAGATGTTGTTCCGAATTGCTGGACGACTGTTAGGTTGTCGTCTCGGACCCTCCTGCCAGATCTGGAGGATTAGTGGGCGATTGGCCCGGGCTGTCATCCGGTCCAGTTGGAATTGCCAGGACCTCCACGCCTTCCATCTATTGTAAAACATCCTTGACCCCCTATACCTCAGCCTCGAGAAGCTGGTTGTTGCAGACCATCTCTATATTGTGGAGATGTCAATTGTGATATGTTGGGCTCGGGGTGTCAGTTGTAACGAATTGAGGGAACCACGGAGGCTACCTCCCCGGGAGATTTCGCCTTGGGCTGTCAGGAAGTGGGCTAATTTTGGGCCTTTTGGGCCCTTCTTTGGGGTCTGTTTGGGCCCGATGGCAGTATACACTGGGCCTTGAGCAGGTTGCTTCCCCTTGTCCAAGAAACTAGACAAGTTTAAGACTTGTCCAAAACCAACTGGGCTGCTGGTCAGTTGGCCCGCCTGTTGCTTCAACGTCCCATCACCATGGCTTTCATTGTCTTACAATATGGAGAACCTCGAGCCCCCTTTTCTATAGTTGTGCTTGGCGCTTCCTGGCTGCTGCTGCCGAGTCTTGGAGAGCCGTTGGTGTTTCTGTTGGACTAACGTCCACAGGCCGTATCCAGGAGCGTCGGTGGTCTGCTGGTTTCCTCCCTCACCAGTCGCTGCTAGTCTCCCTGCTTCCGAAAGGTCAGCAGCTGCTTCTCGCTGGGTGGGACAGTCGGGTGGAGCCGGAGGTCGTCGAGGACAGCAGGCATTGGAGTGGTCAACCAGTCCACATGTGAAACACATCTGCGGAAGCCCTTCATAGGCCACTCGCACCTTCTCCCCATCAAGCTCTACTGTATGGCGCAGGGTTTTTTCAGATCGACTTCAACGGCTACATGGGCATATTTAGCTCGTTGGATTTGGAGGATGGTCTCATCGATTTTAATGGTGTTTCCGACGAGGTTCCCCAATGCTTCTAGGATGCGAGGATGGTAACGGGCTATGGATAACTCCGGGAACCTAATCCACACAACCGCCCCTGTGAGTGTGGCTTGCGATGGCCAAAAATCTGGAGTCCACCTCTGAACCGCAAGAGCTTGTCCGCAGATTGTCCAAGGGCCCTAGGTGAGTGCGCGAAGGAAGTCGTCTTCTACCTTGAAGCTAACCAGCAAAAACTCATTCTCCAGGTCTACAAACTTCATGGTGCCGTGTGGAGACCACATCGCTTTCACGCGGGCGCTGAGCGTGCGAAATCCCAATCGACGACCCAGCAATTTCACGACGACTGTTTGGGCCCAACGATCGTCCAGTTTCATCCGGAGCTTCTGGGAGAGCTGAATTCCCCCATCGCAGTCCCCTTGAAGGTGGATGATATCTCCTTCCTCAATGTCGATAGGTTCCTCGTCAGTCCAGCTTGAAAATTCCTGAGGAATGGTCGTCTGCGTTGCATCGAGCACAGCAAAGCTGTAGGAAGGTTTCGGGCGTGGCGATGGGTCCTCATCGCGTTTGCGAGTACGCACACTTTTAGGGTGCTGTTCTTCGTGATTTTGGGGCTCCTTGCCCGCCCCTAATATGGTGCTGAAACAGCGGTGGCGAGTGCTTGAATCCGGAAATCCACAAGTTGGTTGACTTATCGCAATCGAGAAACTGGTTGAGCGGTCAATATTTTTATCCTTTTATTTCACAATAATTCAGCTTTCAACATTCAGAGGAGGCTACATGCACGGTTTCTTGCCATGGAAGTACCTTAAGAAGCTGGAAAGCTATGTGTGTAATAGCAGTAGCAATTTAAGTTGCTTTTTGAGCCTCTCTCTCTTTGTTTATGAAGACTTTTTTATATTCATGTTGTAAGAGTCCGTAAGTCACCGAAGCGACGTTCTTGTCAGAACTCTTGCATAAAGAAGAAGAAGAAAAAAAAGGCTTCTGCTCACGACATCTTTCGCTCAATCTCCAATCAGTAGAGTGCTTCTGAACGGTGAATAACAGCAATTAAACGTCTTGCAGCTTCTGCTTTGAATATCTTAGAACTTAGCATAGAGTCAGAAAATTAAAAGAAGCACGGTGGCACTCCCATGGAAAACTCCATTTTTATTGGGCCAAAGCAAGTAACGCCTGATGCTTTGATGGGTTAATATCAAAAACTTAACAGTACACGACTTTCTTGGTTCGCGAACCTTGAAGTATAATAAAACTTAGTGGCTGTTAGATGAAAACCACGTTCATTTGGTGAAGAGAGCTGAGAGCTAAGGAACACCAAGAACCGTTCAAACATAAGGCTTAAAGAGAGGAAAGTCATCCTTCAAAATTGCTTGGCTTCGTATGGAACATCAAACACCATTCATGTTTAGTCGCTTAAAGAAAAGCATAATTATCTCGTGGTTTGCCGCAGTTTTGAAGATTCAAACATAAAGCTTATGGACAACGAGAAGTCCACTAATCAGTCTTAGCTTAACTGGCCTTAATCTCATCAATCTCCTGCGACATTGATACACATTAAAAGACTTCTTCGGCATTGCCAAACGTAGGAGTTGATAAATAGAGCTTTATCTCATATTCTTTGTTATGGTGGCTCTTCTAAGTTATAATATTTTGAATCATATAGTTCTACTTTACGATAATAATAGACTTTGAGTACCAAAAATAATGGGATTTTTCCGTGGAGATGATGTTATAATTAGGGCATAAGGTCTGTGAAGAAGTTTAGAAATTCTCTATTTAAAATGAGTCCTTTAATTCGATGGCATTAAGGAAACATATCAAATGCTCCTATAATTTCACATAGCACTGCTCTCATATCAGCTAGCCCAGATCATATCATTTAGTTAATTAGTAAATTTTTAATATTTAGTTATTATCAATAATAATTTAATTTATAACTAATTTTAAATATTATGATAATCAAAACAGAAAAATAGAATTATAAATTAAGTTCTTAAGAAATTATAGAGATTATTAGAACAACCACCTTGGCTGGCTGCTTGAATGATGGTGTGATTTAACATTCTCATGCTTTGGATCCCATCACCAGCTGTAAGGCTGATTAATAAGTAGCGATGTAGTTTGCCTTACATGAGTTAGAACGCAACTTACCATTCACATTATTACTATGTTTTTATAATCTAATTTCTCCTTTTTTCACGTCCCAAGAAGCTCCTAATAATAAAGTCTTACGACTCGGTTAAAGTTTATGACATCTGTAAAGATTGTACTTTGCACGAGCATTCATGAAATCAAATGATCATGTCACAGATGCAGAGAAAAAAAATTGTAACTGAGGAATCTATTAAATATAATCAACACCCGTGTCAGAAACTGAGACGTCGAACTCATGTCCATTCGTAAAAAAAGTATGTATTAGAGAGTTGTAATTCCCTGAAAGCTACAATGAAGTCTGTAATTGGACATTGCTTGACAGTTATTTTCAAACCCGCAAATCACAAACTTCTTTTAATCATTGCATGTTCATTTTAGCAGCAATTAATTTTAAGAGTTAATCATTATTCCTTATAAAAACCATTTATACATATTGGGAGATTATGTTTGAGATTTTTATTAGTTGTATGATATCAGTAATCCATCTTAATCACAGGCACTGCAAAACGAACGCCATCCACCAAAACAACCTCAAAAACAGCGACGACCCAGAAGCCATTGCATTCTCTTTGTATATTGAATTGAGCCTGTTGTGTCATTTCATGATCTATCTTGAAATCTGTCAGAATTTTCATGGGAGACAACGACGAATACAACAGCAGGAAATCCCTGTTAAACAGAAACAAGAACAAATTCAATCGTAGCGTATCTCACGCATACGACGAGTTGCATAGTTTCAGGAGATATCTTCGGTTGATGTGCGTCGACCAATCCAACGTATGGACGGCTTGTCTCTCGTGGTCCATGTTCTTTGTCTTCACTTTGGTTGTTCCCGCGATTTCCCATTTCGTGTTGGCTTGTTCTTCATGCGACAGCATGCACGAGAGGCCTTACGAAACCGTGGTGCAGCTTTCTTTGAGTAGCGTTGCGACCCTTTCTTTTGTTTGCCTGTCAAGGTTTGTGAGAAAATATGGCCTTCGTAGGTTCTTGTTCTTTGACAAGCTCTGCGATGAGAGCGAGACTGTTAGGAAAGGCTACACCGATCGCCTCAATGTATGTTTCCGGACTCAACCTCTCCCTGTTTATCACTTCTTTTGGTTTGATATACTTTGTTGTTAGGATCATGGTTTCAGACTGCTTCTTTTCCTCTGCAAATATTCTTGAATGCTAGCTGTAAAGGGGGTATTGTTAATTTATTGAGGTTTTGCTGGAATTGCCATTAACCTCAACCTTTCAGCTCTCACTCCTCCGTTCCCACTGATAAGGCTTACCATTTCTAGATTGGAACATCTTCTTTCTTTTTGGTTAGTGATAGATCATAAAATAAGATATCAAAGTTTCAATTTTAAAATATGATCCTTTTTACTAAACTAGTGCTTTGCCTTCTTCCTTCATCATGCTTCAACCAGTACCGGATAAAGATAAACGTGTTGTTAAAGCATCGGACCAGTAAGAGGCAAATAAAAATTAAAGTCTACCAGAATTGTAAGTGGGATAAAGATTAAAGCGTGGAGTCTCAAAGTTGTAAACTTTGTAATGGGGAGCTTTGTTTTTTGTTTTACACCACATAATATTAAGCTCTAAATTTGAGAGGAGATGCATTTTTTGTTGCGTCATAAATGAAAGCCAACAAGTTGAAAATGTAGTCAAAACAAAAATGGAGGTGTGAGGAATGGGAAAAGAAACCACAAAGCTTGGAGAACGAGTAGGTGGAAATAGCTTAAATCTACGATACTTTTATGTCTTTTCCTGATCTTTCACAATTAGCTAATTGGTACTTTGGATCTCTAAGTTTAAAAAGAAGTTTCATGTGAGTACTCTGCTTTGTCTTAGCTATTCCTTGCGAGGTAGGCTCAATCAAGATGCTAATTTGGTTAAATGTGAGATTTGGCAATATAGGAGGCTGTACTCAACTGCTGGGTTCGAATGGCGGTCTCCATAATTGTATATTATCATGCTTTACCATCAACTCAAAAGTCTAATATTGATTATGCAGAAGCACCAAGGTCTGCAACATTATGAGAAAAGTCTGAGTATATTCTGCATTATAGGTCTATGATGATAAAGACAAAGCTAATATGTTGGACATGACTGTTGTGTTACGTGCAGAGTTCACTGAAGATCGTTTCGTGCTTTGTTGGCCCATGTTTCATAGCCGAGTGCGCATACAAGATATGGTGGTATGCTTCCGGTGCTTCACAGATCCCATTCTTGGGCAATGTTGTCCTTAGTGACACAGTAGCTTGTATAATGGAGCTATGCTCTTGGCTTTACCGTACAACTGTAATCTTCCTGGTGTGCGTTCTCTTCCGTCTGATCTGCCACCTCCAGATCCTGCGGCTTCAGGACTTCGCTCTAGTTTTCCAAGTTGACTCTGATGTGGAGACTATACTCTCGGAGCACCTTAGAATAAGGAGACACTTGAGGATTATAAGCCACCGGTATAGAGCATTTGTTTTGTTGGCTCTGATTTTGGTCACAGGAAGCCAGTTCTCTTCCTTGCTTAGGACAACGAAGACTGGTGCTGTTGTTGATATCTACAGAGCTGGAGAACTTGCGGTATGCAACTTAACCTGTAAAATGATGAAAGACCGTCAATGTAATGTGCATTCAGATCATAATATTTACATACTTCCTACAGTAAATAAACTACTTTCGTATTTGATGTTTGTTTTTGCAGCTATGCTCAATCACACTTGTCACAGGGGTTCTGATAATACTACGAAGTGCAACAAAGATCACTCACAAGGCACAAGCTGTAACAAGCCTTGCTGCTAAGTGGCACATTTGTTCCACTCTAGACACGTTTGAACCCAATGACGGTGAGACTCCAACTACCTCCAGTGGCCCCGTAGTTCCGACTGTGGGCATAGATGGGAACTCGACTGATGAAGAAGATGAATTAGATAACACTAAATTGATTCCAGCATATGCGTACAGTACCATATCATTCCAGAAGAGACAAGCTCTTGGTAAGACCACATAACCAATTATGCCTTAAAATCAATCTAGTAATGGTAGGAAAGGTCGGAAACATTTAGTTCTACTAAACTTGAAAATGCTGTACAACTAGTTGCAACCTAAAGCATAATAGCAGTATAAGTAGAAAATGCTCGATGTCTTCAGTAGTTCATTGCAGAAAGTTTTCGAGGACTTGGATAACATACAGCGTCAGTTTAGGGCACAATCTTTGATAGTGGTTTTATGATATGAACTTATTTGACAATTCACACTTGTAATGGCAGTGACATACTTTGAGAACAACAGAGCTGGGATTACCGTGTATGGCTTCACACTCGACCGGACAACTCTGCACTCCATTTTTGGTGTTGAGTTAGCTCTGGTTCTGTGGTTGCTTGGAAAGACTGTTGGTATTTCTTGAAGAAATATTAGGCTTACAATACTGAGGATTATCTGATGCTTGAAGGATACATTTATAGATAGAGAGATGATATCATGTGGAGAGCTTTTGTCATTGTTCTTATCTCCCACCTTGTAATTTACCTTCTCCCTTTTTGCGGACTACTTGTGATAAATATATGATCTTCATGTAATCTTATAGATATGGTTTTATTTTTATCTTTAATTGTATCTTATTTGAATTTATTTCATGTATCTCGTATGATCTTCAATGATCTCATATGATCTCCAATATCTTATGAGATACCAAAATGTGTATAAATATATGTAAATACATTCAGCAAAATACATCAGAAATACAAACAATTACATGCAAATTGTCTCTCTCCTTCTATTCTTTCATGGTGTCCGATCCCACTCTCATTTTTTTTGTTCACCTCCCTCTTTGGTCCTAAAAACCTTTCTAATCCCCACCATTTCAGTACTAGACAAACACAAATCACAAACTTCAATTCGGAAATCACCCACAACCAAGATACTTGCATTACACACTTCACATATTAAACACCCAACACAGCCATAAACTACACTACAGA
>JANSVA010000218.1:49966613-49980777 GCA_025504915.1 Erythroxylum reticulatum | reverse complement strand
AAACTAATATCAAAAATAAATATTAAAACATATAAAAAAGTCAAATAATATTATATAAATCTCAAAATAAACGTGAATATGAGTTTGTGGGTACTATGGAAATTATGTGTAAAACATAAGGGCAAAAGGGATTAAAAAATAGACTCATTAATTGATCTAAAAAATCTACCTAAAAAGGTGCTTTTTTGAAAAGTTCCAAATTTGAGCTTCTTAAAAAGCTATATTTTGGCTGCCAAAAAAGCTATATCTACTAAAAAAGTGCTTTTCCATTTTATAGCCAAACAGTCATTTTTCTTTAAAAAAAAGCTTTTGCAGTGAGAAAAATACTTATTCACCCTCCAAAATCTCAACCAAACAGGCACTAAATAATCTGCTAACTTGTCGATTGAAGACAATGATTTTAGGGTCTCATTCAAGGAGCAAGGACCTATTATCTCTTTGTCCCAAAGATTGCATAAACTTTTTGAGAAGCCATGGAAATATTTAGTGATAGTCAAATTAATGGGACGTCGTATTGTCTATGTAATCGCATTCAAGAGCTTTGGAAGCCATCAGGGGAGTTTAAAGTAATCGATTTGAATAATTAGTTCTTTCTAATGTGGCTATCCAGTGAGGTTAATGGATTATTATGAGACACTGTTTATCAGTTCAACAATGGTCTCGTTCGTTTGGAGCTACAATTGCAGTGATAACTAATATAGCCACTCGGATTCATTTCCCGGAGATGCCATTATAATATTATCATGAATCGGTGCTCACTAATTGGAAATACAATTGGCAAAACATCTAGGTCTCAGTTAGTGACTAGTAACGTAGGAATCATAATTCAAAAATATGAATGAGAATAAAAATGTGACAATTGGAATAGAAATAAAATTACTAATAGTGCATGTTTAGTATGCAAATACTATAAATGAGATTATAGAAATTAGTAGTTATATCAATGTTTGGTTTCAAATATTAAAAATAGTAATAACAATTTATATTTATGTTTGATTATTATGTGATTGATTTTGCAAAAAAATAATTAAAATATTGTATATTATTATTAATTAATGAAAAAATTTTATTTAATAAATAAATAATTAAATTTATTTTTAATGATTCAATAAATTATTAATTTTTAAATAATTGTTTCTGATTTTTCTTATAGGAATAAAATTAAAAAACTACAATGAGCTTATTTTATGATATAAAATTATTAGAATAAAATAAAATAATTATTAAATAAATTAAATAAAGTAATGTGCAATGTTGAGAAGCCACCAGAGAGGAAGAGGGATATAAAGTTCCAGTTGAGATGAAACACGAAGAAAAAGAGAAGAAAAAAAGAGTTTTAATTGCCTACGTTTATAAATTATCCATGATATCTGATTCTAGGTTATACTCGCATCTACTCAGGAATAAAAATTCAGAATTATTTAAAATTCATTCTACATATGTCAATCCTTATCTTATCCATTACTAACAACCAAACAAGCAAAAATTAAGGAATGTAAGTTACATACTCATTCTCACATCTTCATTCCTAGGTACCAAACATATACTAAAAGTCAATTATAATACGATCTCTATTCAGAAAGGTCAAATTGTATTGCAAAAACAAATGAAGATGATGAAGCAAATTGTAAGAACTTTAAGTAAAATAGGTCACATGCACTGTTTAAATAAGACTCACATTGTAAGTTTTCAATACTAGCGTTTAATTAATCACTACTCCTACCTATATTAAAACTTTGTGTGATGATTAGAAAGGAAGCCAAAATTATAACAAAAAGTTGTTATTGTCTTCTTCTAATTCCTCTCATGAATCTTCTAGAATTCTTTTATTTATTCTGTTTCTTTATTTGAACAATATACACATACAACAAAACTACCATAATAATCTGGTAATAGAGCATTGAATTTTGGGAAAATCAATGGTGGAGGGAACACGGGGAGTTGAGTTATGTAGAATTGGAGAAAAGGTTGAAAGTTTGATGGAAGCGCAAACCAGGAATGATAAACTTTTGTTAGAATCACATAACGGAGCAGACAAATATAAGAAGGAAATGTTAAAGTTCAAATATGTCTTTACTTCATTTATGCAGCGATATGAAGGGGAACATCAATAACTATTCTTGCTACTCCGGAACATATGAATCGAGGAAATAAACTTGTCCAAGAGAGGGATAAAAATGTGATTCCCATTATTTTGAGCAAGTTAGAGTTTCCAAAGTGTGAACAATGTTTTCATTTAAACCATACTCTGAAGAATATTAAGGTGGGCATGACAATTCTTCATATGGCATAATAAACTCAAGAATGGTATCGACTTTATTTAAGAAATAGAAACAAGTCTAAAGTGGTGGATTATGAGAAGTTTAAAAGTGTGCTTAACCAAAGCTTTGATGCTGAGATTTTCAATAACCCATTGGGAGATTTCAAGTAGCTAAAGCAAGAAGTTTTAGTGTTGGAGTATTGTGCTCAATTTGATCACCGTTCTAATTGACTATCCTCGTCTAAGAGTATCTAATAGGGTTCTTTCCTAAGGGTTTAAAACTAGAGATCATAGTCCGATTACATAAACCAACTTCATTAAATCATGCCTATATGTTAGTGCAGAAATGAGAAGTAGTGATGATGACAAAGTGGGGTATATCTTTTCTCGTAGTGAATATAATGAGGAGTCTTAGCATTGGGAGGAACAACAGCTTAGTTCGTAAAATGCATTAAATGATGAATGTCAATAGGAACTTCTTATCAGACGTGATATTGGCCACCCCAATGGCCCAAACGCTTTTGGTACTAGCTAGAACATTCAAAACTCCAAAACAGATCATTAGTAAAGAATTTAAAGAAAAAAGAGCAAGAGGGCTTTGCTTTTAGTGTGATGAGAAATATAGCTCAGGCCGTAAATGTAGGAAGAGACAACTTCAGTTGACAGATATATTAATGGTATCGGTGAGAAGCAGAATCAATTTTCCAAATGTATCCAGGCAGACAATGGTGAGATTAATAAGGAAGTGGAATTTTAAGCAAATGAGAATTGTGGGAATCCATAAAAGGAATGTGATTCACATTTTGATATATAATGGAAGCACCCACAATTTTGTGCATGTTTCAATTGTGAAGAAAGGAAGTTGTGATGTTAGGGAAATTGAACCACTCTACATTATAGTAGTAGGAGGGTTGTGGTTAACATGCAATTAGTGTTGCACTAACTTTACGTAGACTATGCAAAGGGTCCAATTCACTATAGATGCACTTGTGTTGTCATTGAGAGGATATGACATTGTGCTTAAAGGATTTCCACAAAACACTCAAACGTTTGAAAGAGGACAACTCTTTATGATGCAGTGAATGTACCTGATTGAGTGTCAACTACATCAATTAAGAGAGAAAAGGGATCAATGGAGTTCTTTTGATGAGATTAATACAGTATTATCAAAGTTTGTTGCAGTATTTAGGGAATTAACCTAATTGCCACCTGACTGAATACATAATCACCATATTAATTTAAAAGAGGGAGTTGAAGCCATCAATGTTCGACCATACATATATTCTAGAGCTCAGAAAGACATCATTGAGCAATTGAGACAATTGATGAATCAAGGCCTCATTAGACATTGCTTGGGACATTTTGCATCACTAGTGGTCTTTGTTAAGAAGAAGGATAGTTCGTGGCAAATATGCTTGGATTACTGGGAACTTAAAATATGTATGATTAAAGATAAGTTTTTTATCCCTCTAATTAAAGAGTTGTTAAATGAATTATAGAAGGCTAGTTGATTTTCAAAATTGGATTTACAATTGAGTTATCATCAAATCTGAATGCAACCTGAGGATATCCTAAGGCAATGTTCAAGCTGCATGAAGGGCACTATGAATTTTTTGTCAAGTCATTTGATATAAGCAACACGTTGCCCACATTTTGGAGGTTTATGAATGACTTGTTCAAGCCATTTCTCAAGCATTTCATCATAGTATGTTTTTTTGGCGATGTTCTTGTTTACAATCAATCACTTTAGTTATATGTGGAACCTTAGTAAATAATGGAAACTCTGAACAAATCAACTATATCTTCGTGGGAGCAAATGTGTGTTTGGAGCCAAAAAGGAGTAGCTACAGAGGAAGGTGAAAGCGATATAAGAATGGCTAAAACTAAGGAATCTTAAAGCGCTGAGGGGTTTCTTTAAACTCATTGGTTACTACAAAAGATTCATTAAAGGATATGAAATAACTGCTCAACCTTTAATAGAACTACTAAAGAAATATAATGCTTTGCAGTGGTGTTGACAACAAAAATAGAAGGAGACATTTGAAAATTGAAGGGAGCTATTGCAATAACACTTGTTTTAGTACTTTGAGACTTCTCTAAACCTTTTATGGTGAAAGTGGATGCCAACAAGTCTGGCATAAGAGCTATATTACTTTAAGGAAATCATCCTATAACATTTTTAAGCAAGAATTAGCTCTAAGGCATTAGGAATTGTCAACATATAAGAAAGAATTTCTAGCAGTGACTAAAGCTATTAAACAATGGCACCATTATCTCAGTATTAAACCCTTCATAGTTCAAATAGACCACATAAACCTTAAATATCTCTTGAAGCAACCGATATCTACACCATTTCAACAATCGTGGTTGCCTAAACTTTTGGAGTATGATTTTAAAGTTCAGTATTGCAGTGGTAAGGAGAACTCTATAACAAATGCTTTATTTAGACTCACGAGTTCAAAAATGTTAGAGATATGAAGAGGATTCTACTGTATAGGATTTAATAAGGAAATGAACAATACGAGAAATTATCTCATGTGCATATGAATGAAAAAATGGGCTACTACGTTGGAAGGGTAAGCTAGTGATTGGTTCAGACTCCACACTCAGGGAACATTTGATCAAGATGAGTTATAATGAAGCAATGGGGATATTTGGGAACATTAGCAACCATAAAAAACTCCAAAACCTATTTCAATGGAAAGGCTTATCTAAGGACGTCTAGAATTATATTAAGAGATGCATTATCTGTCAAAAAAACAAATATGATACTTTCGCATACCCAAAGCTGTTACTACTACTAAAAATTTTAGAGGGTAGCTAGAGGGAACTTAGTCTTGATTTTATCAAAGGGCTGCTAGCATCCAAGGGAAACTCAATAATCTTAGTAACGGTTGATCATTTTATGAAATATGCACTTTTCATACTAGTGAAACATCCCTACTCTGCTTGGGACATTACGTAATTATTTCACATCCATATATTTATGTTATATGGAATGCTTGAAACTCTTATCAACGAATGAGACTCAATATTTTGTAGTAGATTTTGGTAAGAACTATTTCAGCTGTAAGGAGTCAACTTGAAAGTATTCGATAGCCTATCATCCGTAAATGGATGGTCAAACAGAGACGATCAACAAGATTTTAAAGCCTTACTTAAGATCTTTATGCGGCGAAATACCCATAAATGGAGTGAGTGGGTTCCTCTAGAGGAACTGTGGTATAACTTGACTTATCACATAGCTATTGATGTAACATTGTTTAAATTTTTATATGGGTACCCTCAACCAATTTATATATCATACCTTGTTGGCAATTTAAAGATAGCTAAAGTACATCAAGCTTTTAGAGATAGAGAAGCGATGTCGAAGATAACTTGATTTCATTTGTAGAGAGCACAAAATAGAATGAGACAACAAACATATTAAAAAAGGACAGGAAGAGAGTTTGAGGTGGGTGACTTGGTTTTATTGAAATTACAACCTTATAAACAACATTCTCTTCACACCTTTGTACTATGACTCTACAAGGTTTTGAAATGTGTGGGAAACGTAGCTTATAATCTAGAGCTACTAGCAAGAACTATTATTCATCCAGTATTTCATACGTTACAACATAAGAAGGCTCAAATAGGTAAGAAAGAACTTCTATGGTATTACCTGAGATACTCACCATTACAGGGCATGTTCCTGTAGTAGTGTTAGGAAGGAGAATGAGAAAAGAAAAAAAATGCACGACAACATAGTTGTTAATTCAAGTGTCAAATGGTTGGAGGGATAATGCCTACTGGAAATATATGTTCGCTTCAAAATTGATTTCCAGAGATTATCTTCAGTAGACATGGATTTGAAAAGGGAAGGAATTGTTGCAAAAACAAATGAAAATGACGAGGCAAACCATGGGAACCTTAAAAAGAAAGATTTGCACGAAAAGAGTGAAGTTGTTTAGATAAAACTTGGATCAATTATTTTTAATTAAATAACTTTATTTTAATCTCTTATATAATATTTATTAACAAATTATTAATAAAATTATTTATAATTACAAATTTAAGTAAATTTATAAAATAAAGTAAAATTATTCACAATTCTTATTAATAATTAATTTTAATTAATTAAATATATAATATTAAATTAGATTATTCATAATTCTTATTAAAATTAATATATTGAATATTAAACTTTCATCAAAACATGATACTAGCAAGTGTAATTATAATTGCGAATAGTAATTAAATAATGAAGGATCCCAACGGAAGGAAAGTACAAAAGAAGGAAGTCTTCTGAAGTAACAAGAAGGACACGTTAGAGGCTACAATTTCTCCGCAAAGCAACTAGAGATTAGGTTACTTAGAAGTTTAAGAAAAAAAGATAGAGATAGGAATTTTGAAAAGCTTTAAAACTTTGTCTTTAACAGTTTTGCAAATCCCAGAATATCATAGAATATTTGGTTAGTAGATTCTTCCCCTTGACCTTAACCTTATTCACACACAATGTAAACTCCTGGATCGTACATATTTTTAAATTATAGTACCAAGCCAAACGTCGTCGCTTCTTGCTTGTGTGTAACTGTTTTTACTTTTAGTAACTACCGACATGACATCTCATTAAATTAAATCCGCCCAAAACGACATCGCCTTGGGTTCCATTCGGCGAATACAGAAGTTGGCAAAGAAGAGCAATTACAATACAAATCCCTACATTATTGGATGCCCAAGATCAAGACTTCAAACCGAAATTTCATCGTATCTTTTACTTAACCTGCTCTGATCTCTCTGGTTATGGAGATATCTACTGGACCGATCAGTTCATGCTCTAAAGAGCACCAGATCATCTACCAAGAGTGTTTCAATTATGCTGATTCTGGTAGGTAATACACTACATTTCTCGTTTTCCTTGTTATTCTAGTTAATTAATTGTTGTGGGGATACGATCTTATGCGAAACAACGTTAATGTGTGTCTTTGTAGATGGAGATGGTCGGATCACCGGAAATGACGCTATCAAGTTCTTTGGTTTGTCTAATTTGTCCCGACCCCATCTCAAGCAGGTTTTTTTTTTAGTTACTTTTTTTTCCATTTCTTTTACCTTCATTATGGTTATTCTCGTTGTCTTTATGTTAGTTTTTATGTTTTTGTTTAAGGTTTGGGCAATTGCCGACTCGAAGCGACAAGGATATCTTGGGTTTAAGGAGTTCATCGCTGCTATGCAGGTTTAATAGAAGTTTTATTCTCTCTGTTGTGTTTGTGAATGCGTGGACTAATTTATCTTTAACTTAAGTTTTGTTCAGTTACCTGGTTGACTTTGGAAATTTTCCTATTTTGTTTTTATAATTGACTAATTTGTTCTTACCTTGATTTGTAGCTAGTTTCATTGGCACAAGCTGGACATGAAATAACCAACGATCTTCTCTACACCAAAGGTTTTAATTTTTTATGCTTCATATCTTGGTCTTTGCCTTGTCTGTTTAGTGCCTGTAATTTGGTTGTTCTTGCTATATTTCTGAATCCTGTGTCTTTGAAACTTGGCCTTGCTATCCCTTTTTCCATTATCTCTTATTGCTTTTGCTAGATAATGGAGTTGTTAAGTTGATGCTGTTATATGTTTACGTATAATAGATTATATTGAAGATTTAAATCCTCCATCAATGGAAGGCTTAGATGCACTACTTGCAGTAAGTGTCGGATTGTATTCTGAAGTTGTCTATCTCACATATTTCCATTTAAAACGGTTCTTGTTATTCAATGTATATGTGCAGAAGAAAAAGCGATCTTCAAAATTTCCCGAGTCCGATTCAAATGGTAAGAAGTCTCTACAATGTTGATTGAAATGTGGGATTTCCTTTTCTACTGTGCATTTAGAGCTTTCTACTTTTCAGGTACTTCTCCAGTGGAAACATCGGCTTCAGTGCATTGGTTTTCTTCGAAATCAGCCAAAAAGGTGTGTTTTCTTATGGTACATTGGTGCAAGTTTGACAACCTGTGACTTCTGTATCATAAAACAATATATCTGCTTTTGTGCCATCTTTTTATGTTAACCAGCTAAAATGACCATGAACACGACTTGTGATTTCTGTTCTTTCAATGTATAGCTTCCAGTAAAAGTAGATTCTCTACTTTGGTATATACAGTTCTTTCTTGTTGTTGTCTTCTGTTAATGATATATTATAATTGTGAACTTCATGTGCATTTCCAATTCCTTCCTGTTTTAACAGTTTATTTTATATTCTCAGGTGTCTCTGTCCTCTGTTACATCTATTGTTGATGGCTTGAAGAGACTGTACATTCAGAAGTTGAAGCCATTGGAAGTTACTTATCGCTTTAATGATTTTGTGTCTCCATTGCTGGTGAGTGAGCAGCTGCGATACTTAATGCTGACAAAGTTGTCAACTAATAGCGTACATGCTTTTCCTGGATTTGATCTGAGTTTTGTCCATCTTGTATTTAATTTCTATAACCTTAGCTAGTGAAAAAATAGAATGTAGGCATAACAGTTTCTGTGGATTTCTTAAATGCAGACTAACAGTGATTTTGATGCCAAACCAATGGTAATGTTATTGGGGCAATATTCTACTGGTAAAACTACGTTCATTAAACACTTACTGAGAGGTAGTTATCCAGGTAATTTCTCCTTCCTATCCATCTCTCTTTTTTGCGTATATCTGGATATTACTGTGGCTACTGGGTGGTTTCTTTTCTTCTATTCTTTTATACCCAAACAAGTTTCTACATCATTCCTTTTTTTCTTTTTCCCTTTTGCTGCAGGTGCTCATATTGGACCTGAGCCAACAACTGACAGATTTGTTGTTGTAATGGTATTTATACGAGTCACCCCATGTTACATTTTATTGTTGGTCGATGCATCTTTACTATTTGGATGAGTAATAAAATGATTAACTCATATCTCAGAGCATTTTTGGCCTTAGCAATGATGTTGCAGTTCGTAAATCTTTCAGGCTAACTACCTCTTATCAGTTTCTGTTAAAAGATAAATACTGGTTCTATTGCTTTTGATTTTATCCATAATACTTGCATTCTGATAATATATCTGTACAGAATGGACCTGATGAAAGAAGTATTCCAGGGAATACGGTTGCGGTGCAAGCAGACATGCCATTCAGTGGGCTCACAACTTTTGGAACGGCTTTTTTGTCTAAATTTGAATGTTCCCAAATGCCACATCCGGTGAGTATTAGACTCACAGATTTCCTTCTTGACTATACGTTGTAGCACTTAAAACACTCCCAATTTCGTTGTTTATCTAGTTGCTGGAGCATATTACATTTGTGGACACTCCTGGAGTGCTGGCGGGAGAAAAACAACGCACACAACGAGCTTATGATTTTACAGGTGTAACATCTTGGTTTGCTGCAAAGAGTGACCTCATTCTACTTCTGTTTGACCCCCACAAACTTGATGTTAGTGATGAGTTCAAGCGTGTGATTTATTCTTTGCGCGGTCACGATGACAAGATTCGCGTGGTTCTCAACAAGGCAGACCAAGTTGATACTCAACAAGTAGGAATTCAGCTGACTATATCTTTTATTTAGCACTGACAGAATACTAGCAATTAAGAAATGAAAACAAAATGACAGGCTTATAGGGTTTGTAACAAGAATTAAGAAACACTCTTTAGGATTTGAAACAAACAAGGCCATTAGTATCCACATCAATAAGTTCTTAAGAAAAATAAAAGCGACACACTTCCCAAAACTAATTCAGAATTTCTAGAAAAACTCAATTCTGTTTTTTCCCCCTTAAACTCAAGTAAACCAATTTATGTTTATTGAGGAAATTTACTAATTTTTTTTTCTTAATAGCTATTAGTAGTTGCCTAAAGGAAAAGACGTAAAAATATTTCTACTGTATAGACCTCGGCTCTAATCAAGAAAGTGGTCAATACTTAAAGTTGACTAAGCTGAATATTAAAGAAATAACCCTAAACTAGTTGGGAAAATAATATAGAGATTACACGTTATATTCCATTAACACTTGTGACAAAGTCATTCTTCCTCAATGTTGACATTCATCTATAGCATCATGGCTCTTTGTAAATTTTCTCATTAGTACTGTTCTAACCTTGTTTGGCCCACTTCAACAGTTAATGAGGGTTTATGGAGCTTTGATGTGGTCGCTTGGAAAAGTTCTCAACACTCCTGAAGTTATGCGTGTGTATATTGGGTAGAGTATCTATCAGTAAATTTAATTGAATATCATCCTAATATCTAGTACCATAGTCCAAACTAGCAAGGTTCTTCATACGGTAAAAAAGAATAAGTTGTGACCCGTTAACACGAGTTACAGTTTGTTCTCTTTAAGGATTTCAATTGGGCAACACGGTGATGGTTTACTTTGGTTCCACAGAATACTAAAATGGGTTCATTTTGCTTATGAAATATGTGAATCAAAGAAGCATTTAAATATTTGCAAGATTGTTTTTGTGATATACTGAGACTTGTGGTGAAACTGAGATTGCATACTCATCTCATATATACATTTATCTGTGTTGTTGCATGGCAGGTCATTCAATGACAAACCAGTAAATGAAGCTGCTGTTGGTCCAATTGGAAAAGAGCTGTTCGAGAAAGAACAGGAAGACCTTCTTTCTGATCTTAAAGATATCCCTAAGAAGGCTTGTGATCGTCGAGTAAGTTCTGCAACTCTAGTTTCTTTTGCAGTTCTTTGTATATTATTAATAAAATTATTGATTTCCTTTGATAATACACTGGAATCTTTGTTGAATTGGATTCTGATGATATTTTTTACCAGATAAATGAGTTTGTGAAACGTGCTAGAGCTGCCAAGATTCATGCTTACATTATTGGCCATCTTAAAAAGGAGATGCCAGCAATGATGGGCAAAACCAAAGCCCAACAAAGGCTGATTGATAATTTGGAAACAGAGTTTGGAAAGGTTGGTTTCACTCGATATCTTTACTTTCATCTATGTCTAAGGTTGAGTAGACTGTCAGCATTTCTCTCGCTCGTGTTTAAACAGGTTCAAAGGGAGTTCCATTTGCCTCCTGGAGATTTCCCAAACGTGGACCACTTCAGGGAGGTTTTGAGTGGTTACAGCTTTGACAAGTTTGAGAAGTTGAAGTCCAAAATGATACAGGCTGTGGATGATATGCTAGGTTACGACATTCCAGAGCTCTTGAAGAATTTCAGAAATCCCTACGATTAAAGAATGACCGATCGTGTTAGCAGAGACCAGAAGCAGTATAGCAATCATACATGTTCAGTGAGAATCTTAGGCATAGTACCTTGTAGTTGTCTATTTCTTCATTTTTATCAGTTTTCCCAGGAACATATATGCAGGCAATATAAATCGACTCGTCTACAATTTTCATTCATCACCTCGATAATGACAAAAGAAATTATTTTTAACAATTAATATGTCCTACCTTTATATACTAGTCTGGTAAAGCTTGATTTCCGTTACAACTATCTTCTTGGACTCTTTAATCATACAGTCTATGTCAGTTAATCTATACCAATAAAATGGGAGATTTTATATAGTTGAAAATTACTTAGCCTCCATTACGGTAGTAAATCGATAAATAATGGAATAAAGTATGATATAGAAATGGGTTTGTACCATTTCATAAAATCATACGAGTGTCTCGTGGGAAAGGAGTGAAGGCGTGCAGGCATCAAGACAAATCTGGAATCCTGAAAACTTTATCCATAATTGGCATGCAATATTTTGTCAAATCAAACAATAAATTATATCTAACTGCGACTGTATCAACCTATATGCGATGCTGTTGTTTTGGTATATTAATAGTTTTTCTGCATCTTCATATATATGATTTTGATATGCAAATATGCATGTCTTCAAAACTTTGTTGCGGTAAGTTTGTTCAAGGGATTTAGCGCAGCCTACATAATATAATTTGTCAAGGTTGATTTAAGACTAAGCCATTCTGCCCAGCATAAAGCTGTAGTAATTTAGGAGTCATGCCTTGCTTTAACCCTGAAAACAAGCCGTCAACTACGAAGAAGGTATGGAATAGCTTTATAACAAGTCTCCAAAAGAAGCTGTCCCGTTTTAGAAGATCCAAGCTCTTGAATAGAGCCAGTGAACACCTTCTTGGACTCCACCGGCGCGCATCTTCGGTCGCTATTCTTCGCCTTCCAACTCACCATTGCCACTTCCACCACCATTGCTTCAGCTATAACCATTCTCACCTGAGTCACCAAAGCCAACCAGAACAAGATGATCTAGACAGTGTCGATACAAGGACTTCGCAGACACAAATTAATCATATTGTAGAGAATCCAGTGCTCTCACCAGGCCGCTATTGTAAACCTCATGAAGACCACTCTGAAGAAGTCAAGGACGTCACTGTTGAAGTTGAAGTTACTCACTCTAACAATTCCCGTGAGGATGCAGTGGAAGATTATGATAATAACTGTGATGATGGCGACAAAAAGAAAGGTACTTTCAATGAGAAGAATGAATCAGTTGCAATGGAGTTATATGGAGTGGATGCAAGAGCTCAGGAGTTCATAGAGAAGATGAAAAGAAGATGGAGGCTTGAGATACAGGCTGCAAAAGAGAACCATGAATCAGATTCGGACTCGTTTATCTGACACTTTGGAAATGTTTGGTATAAAAGTAAAGAAGATATTATATTACATCACCATTCATTCCACAGCTGTTATTGATGGAAAATCAAGTTGAGATCCGATCTCGACCGCAGCGGAATAATCATGAAATTTTTTTGTGATTTTAGATTTCCCAAAAACTAAGTTCTATTTAATTCTATAAAATAATTAACAAATCATAATAAAGCAAAAACTTAATTCGTACTTTATTCTGAAGCTTAATCTTTATCTTGTTGTATCCCTCGAATTATTCCCAACATTGATCCGTCTCAACCACCATAGTCGCACAAGTGTTTAGCCTCTAACGGTATCCATAGAACAGGTTGAGAGAACTCTGTAACTCGTACAGAGAAGGTTAAGCAAGAAGTGTTAGCTCTAAGAACTTAAGCCTATTTATAGTAAGCTTTGGATGCCCATATAAGATTCAATATCTTATATTGATTCTTATTTACTAAATATCTCATATTTAATCATAAAGTTTCTCAAACTTTACAATCTAGTCCAACTTGATTAAATTAACCTTGCTCTCTTCAACTCATTTTATATATGAGACCTATTAAGTTCCAAGTATGTTCGCAATGATTATAAAATCTAATTTTAATTCATAATTAAAATTAGATAAATTAAAACTTCTTTTAATTTATCTTTAATTTTCTAATTAAAAAATTTATAATCATAGATCAAGATTGACATCTAGTAACGCATCATGACCACCCAAATATTTAGGAATGTCAAAGTAATTTTGACTAACCTTTATGTGCATAATTTTATGCATAGGTTAATCCTTTCATCACACAATGTTTCGATTAGACATAAAACATGAAATTAATGTCCAGTCTATTTTGAGTCTAATCATATTAGTTCTCTGACATTAGCTACCAATTCAATTGATGACATTTGTAAATTATTTACAAAACATCATTTCACCTTGACCAAGGATTTCTTGAACTAATACTAGTTGAGAACAACGAAACATTCTCCTTAATTACTTTAGCGTGATGAATCCTATCTTGATCATTCAACTATCTCTATATAGTTCATGCTATATCCAATGACTACTAATTAAACGACCTATGATTAAATAGATCATAAGTAGTATCAAAAATAGCAATCCCCATACAAGAGAACTTTGATGACTTCAAGTCAAAAGATCACTTATACAATCATCACAATAAGAATTCCATAGACATACAAGTAATGTTTCATATGGATTTCTCATATCGGGTCTGTTCAGTGAACTTGTTCTTTAGCAAGCACCCACACGTTTGTTTAAGTATCTCTATACTTTAGCCTAT
>JANSVA010000218.1:49923319-49939232 GCA_025504915.1 Erythroxylum reticulatum | reverse complement strand
TATACTTAATTATCAGCCGAAATTAGCTAATTAGTTAATTATTTAATTATATTTTAAAGAAAAAATATTTTTTTGATTTGTGTTAAATATAGTATAATTAATTAATACTAACTAATGATATTTTAATTAATTAATCAATGATTTAATAAAAATGTGAATATATATATAACATTGTCAATAATATTTTTATTAAATCATTGGTTAATTAACTGTAATATTATTAATTAGCTGATTAATTATTACATAATTAATTGATTATATAATTATAATGTCTTTAACGCATATAAAATGTAATTAATTAATTAAAAACAATTAATAAAATAACTAATTAATTAATAATTAAAATTATATATATATATATGTAATGATTACTTCCCTATGCTCCGGTGTGGAAATAACACTAATATATATATATATATACACATATATATATCACGGGTGTTAGATCGGCCGTCACATCCCATTGTCAACATTTCACGTGGTGTTTATTTTTTGTGTTTGGATAAGGGGTATCTTACGCCGTTGCCCTTTGGTGTATAATAACAAAAGACCTAATTAAAATAAACTATGGGTAAATGAGGTGCCGGTTTAATTCCTTCCGTTAATACTTCAATTGATTTTTAGTTGTTTAAAAATATTTTATGGAATTTATATAAATAGTTATATGACTGATTCTTGTATATGTGGTGGTATTTATATGGCTCATAATATCATATTACAATTCAACATAATCCAAATTCTAAAGTCCCATATGATAAAATAAATGTCAATCAATTTATTTTTAAAGCAATTTTTTCTTTATATGACAGTGATAAATTAAAATTAAACTGAAACAAATTAAAGTTAAACTGAGTTATGATAAGGTCAAAATGTGTAATAATATCGTATATGTAACAATAAAATTATGATTTCTGTGAAAATAATTTAGTAGAATCTTATCTTAAGTAATTTTAAGTTTATAGTATTAAGCTGTTTCGCTAATTTAACATCCTGATATGGTGGAACCTGTTTCACTAATTTAACGTCCTGCTATGGTGGCACGGTAACATAAAAATTCAGTATCCACACTAACTTAATGCTAGAAATAGATTTACCCTTTATTAAGTATATATATAATGCCATCCTTTTTTTTTTCCCCTTTCCTTCCAATATACTTTGATGTCATCCCATTTTTTTCTTTTCTTATGTTTTCTTTATAAAAACATGCAACTTTTTTGCATTTATTCCTAAATACACTTACCATCTACTAATAGCGACCATGGTTTTTATTGAATTAAATATACAACATAAACTTCAACGCAACTTATAAGTCACGTGTTATATTCTTATCATAGTCGTGACTCAAGCTTATTATTAAATATTTTACAATTATCTTATTATTAAATTGTCACAGACGTGTTAATTTTTTTCTTTTATTATGTTTTGTTCCTAAAAGCGAAGCAACCACGTTTTTGCACTTATTAAAGCGAAGCGACCACATTTTTGTACTTACCATATATTTGCTAAGAGCGACCACGTTTTGATCCCACTGTCCATTTTATCCATAGCTTGATTTCTCCACTATACCCTTGTCACAGTTGTGACTCATGTCATTGCTTTTTTTTTCTTTCCTTCTACTATATTGTTGTCACGCGAGTGACTTAAATTGTCATAGTCATGACTCAAGTCATCCCAATTTTTTTCTTTTCTTATGTTTTGTTCCTAAAAGTGTCAATGTTTTTGCATTTATTCCTAAATACACTTACCATTTACTAATAGAGACCACGTTTTTAGTTGAATAAAATAATAGCATAAATTTCAATGCAACTTATAAGTTAGAGTCCCACATTATATTCTTGTCACGGCTGTGACTTTAATTGTCACAGTCATGACTCATGCTTATTATTAAAAAATTTACAACTATTAAGTATTATTCAAGTCAGTCACTTAAATAGTGTCACTACCATTTTTTTTTATGACGTTCTCTTCCTACTTCTCTGCTTCTCTTCTCTGTCAATAAATAAGGTTATTTATTGATATAGGCTTCTCTATCATCTCTCAATCCCTCTGGAATGTTCTAAGTAACTATTATTTCTTCCTCTTGAAAGCTTTTCCTTTTCTCTTCTCTACAAAAATTCCTCTTACCCTCAGATCATAATTGTTTTTGAAATAATGGATGATCATTTGAGTTGGATTGCATGATAATCGTTTCTTAGAACAAAACCTCTATGATTTTGTCATCATTGACCTCTGTTTCTTACTAACTTTGAGATTTAATCGTATATATTTTCGTAACCTCTGTGATTTTATCGTTGGGGACTTCTATTTCTTCCTAACTTCGAGGTTTAACCATATATATTTTGGTTGATGCAATCATTTACTTTTGAATGGTGTTAACAGTTCTAACTGTTATAATTTCTTTTATTCAATGTGTAGGTAGATATACAAGTAACAGTATTCAGTGTTCAAGACAAATGTTATGCTCACTTGGAAATGAAAAATGTCAGTAATAGTTAGGCTTTGGGTTTAAAGGAAGCTTATCACACACTCTTGTTAGTAAAGAAAAAATGGTAAGAATCATTTGTTATCTACTAAGTGAATACAGTTTTGGATGTTTCAATATCGTACTCATATGAGACTTGTTATTTGGTAGGCGATGTTAGTAGATAAACACTGGCTTTTCAATGAATCTACAGAGAGTTACGTGAGGTAGATAGTGCGGTTGGAATTTTGAGATCATATGATAAGGAGGATTATGCTCTAAAAGTTGCAACAATTTTTCATATTATTTACAACATTCATTGATTACTCTTTATTTAATTAGTCTCAACTTCTTCTACTACTTATGATTCTTGGTAGATATGCATGTTTTTGATTTGATGCCTATGATTGACCCATTACATCTGGTAACATTTGACATTGCTATGATTTTTTTTTATGCCTTATTTGTTTATGCGTCTTTTAGTATTATATACGTATGAGCTATGGAAAATTATGTGTGCATTCGTGGGCATACAATTGTGTTGGTAGCAAATGCATATCTGTGTTAGAATATTTGTTGATATTTGTATCTACTAATATATTACAATATTTGACACTTGAAAATCATGATGGAAAATATACATCCACTTGAGTATTACGCCTAAAGTAAAAAGTTGATGAAGGCCAGTCAATATATAGCTATATAGCTATATAGGTTTTAAAGGTTTATTTGTTTCAGTTTGCCTTTTCCATTTATTTGAGCAATTTCTCCCAATGTCTTCCAAATGTTAAGCAAACAACTTGACTTGTTTATTATGATTGCGCAGGAAAAACATTGTCGCACCCTTTTGTAGGCATTGGCCACAACAAACCTCCTAGGAAGGAAAAAAAAGTCACAAAACTCTTGTTCAGGTATCCTTTGTTATGTATCATTTAAATAGTTTAATTTTGAATTTATAAAGAACTGGTTGTTTGTGCTACTTAAAAACTTTTATCTCTCTTTTTAAAAAATTGCTTCTCTCTCACTTATATGATGGCATTTTTAAAATTGTGATATTATGTATAGCGACATGGGGATAATGAAGAGTCTTGAAAGCAGTTTCATCATTAATTCTTTCATTTGTACTCGTCTTGTTATTGGGGTCTTGTAGTCTAACTTTAGGGTCTTAGGTTATAGAGTTATAGTCACATATTTTTATTTAAGTTTGGAGCATTTATTATAGATTGAGATTTTTACTTTTTATAACTTAACCATATTTGGACCAAGTCGCACCAGTTAGACAGTAAGAATAGTTTTAACCTATAGATGTTGATGAATAGCTGCTCAAAGATATCATATTGCCAAGAGATCCAAATCCATCTCCATGGATAGAATATGTATCTAACAGCCCTAAGAAAAGACAACTTCTCTGTGTTGTGAGTTATTTTATTATGATGAAACTACATGGTTGATGATTTAATCATTGTATTTTTTTCGTTGTACTTATGCTGTGGTTTATGTTTTGTGTCAGAAAAATTTCCAGTACGTATGGAATGCTCAATTACCTTTTATAAACTTGTCAGACCATCTCCTTGTGTTATAAAGTTGAAAAACCTATTTTGTTTTCATCCTACTCTAATTTAGAAGTAATTTGTTGATAATTAATGTTGCTTCTCTGTAATCCTTTGTAGTTTGCATCTTAAGCTTATGGCATCTTATGTTCCTTTTCTGATTATGTTTCTTTTTTCCTTTAAAATTCTCAAGTTTGTTAATATTAAGTTAACAAAACATAACTTTAGATTGTTAGTGCTATTATGGTATTTTAATTATGAAATTTAAAATTACTTGTGTATCTGACTGCTTAAACAGGTTTGAACTTATACATTTATTTGTTTACTTTAGAATAAAGATTTGTAGAAAAATTTCTTCAGTCTGCAAGCATTCCTTAGAGTGTTTTTGGCAAGATGTTGCCTATAATTGGTGCTTTTACGTGTAAGTTTGGAATTGTCAGCAATCATAATTCTATTGTGAAACTAAATGCAACAATTGGAAAGATCAAATGACCCTTAATATGAAAAGCATCCCATGACAAAGTTTCATTGGACAACTTTAAAAGACACTGAGACAATTAATACTCTGGGATTTATCATTGTTGTTTTATGTGTACCTTTGTCAATTTGAAAATTTTGAATCTAGTATAGATTAAGATTAATTGAGAGTCGCATAACATTGTGTTTTGTCCTTCGAAGGAAAGTTGTATGGTGTCATTCATGATTTATTCTATGTGTTTGAAAGAGACGAAGAAAAGGGAAATAGAATTTTTTTTACAAGTGAGATCTTTACATCAGTGTGTCGTAGAACCCACTTTGAATTCAATTGCATCCCTTCTTAGCTTCGTCACAACTTCTTTTGAGAGAGGAGAAATCCTTACTACTAAACAAGGTTGGATAACATTAATATAATTATGTATAGCCTTCTTTTTGCCTTTCAATTCCTATAATTCATCCAAAATGAATTTTTTAAATATATTTTTCATATTTGAGATATAAATGAGCTATCACGTAAGAACTGGATGAAATTATAAATATTTATGTTTATCATGTTTTATCATATGATGACATATAGAAAAGGTATTACCATTTCAGTTACTCTCTTTACCAACTTTTTGATAATATAGTGTGGTCTCTAAAGTGATCTTTTACTTTGAAATTTAATTCTTTTCCTTTTTTATATTTAAGTAATGACAACTTTTTTTATAATTAAAACATGAATTACTTTAAGTTGTTTGATATATAATTAAAAATTGATTAAAATTAAATTATTTAAAATTGTTTAGTACTAAATTGTGATTTAGTTAAAGCTTTGGAGATAAAAATATGCATCTAAAAGTTAAAGTCAAACATAAATAAAATGAAAAGAAGAGTTTATATTGTAATTATTTGTGATTATAAGTCTTTAATTTGCTCCGACTATCTCCTCTAATACATATACAAGAGACAATGTATTTAATAAATCAAGCCACACAGGTTTATCTTATCCATCATTTGGATAAGAATCTAGGTTAACTCGTTATTACAAGAAATTTGTTAGGAAAAAAAGCTTAAGCAAAGTTAAGATTAAGTCAAACTCCATATCTTGATGTTGAAAAATATTAATTTATATAACAATCAAAGTCAGAATTAAAAAACACATTTTAAATGCTTCACGGGCATGACGTGTTAACTCACTCCCGTGAAAAGGTCTCACAGGTCTGGCTTAACATGTCACACCCGTGACATACAACGTTCTCATCAATATTTGAATTCTTTTCCTTCATTCGTTTGGTTGTTAACAATATTATCTTGCTAATCTTATAAAAAAAATTCCCAGCAAATACGTTGCATCACTTCAGAAACACAAAATCTTCCAACAAATATGTCGTTGATTTCAACAAACAATCTTTCAACAAATACCCTTTAATTTAAATATGCAATCTTATAAATAAAATTTATTCAGTTGTTAGCAATGAAATCTAAAAATAATTAAATTTTCTTTTAACAAACATTTAATATGTTATGATTTTTCTGACACACGACTCTTTGAATCTTCTTTCTTAGCAATTACATTCACGCAATCTTCCACCATATTTATTTTTTGTGTTTCCCTTCGTATTGTTTTACTTGTTCAAAATGAAGAATAAAGAAACGCTATATCAACTTAAAGACCTTCCCCAATCGATTAACAAAAATAACATTGTTATGTAGTATCTAACCAAGCAAACTCCTGTATCGCAGAAGTAGGTAAGATCTTTCTCTTTTTCTGCTATTTCATTTTTTTTATGGATGAAGAAGCAAGATTATATCAATAGTGCACAAAATAACTATTGTCATTAACATTATTTTCTACCTGATCACAAAAGAAATTTTGTAACAACGCTTGTATTGAACAGTTCCTGAGAGCTAACGATGACAACGTTAAGTTGGTCGCAAAAAATTTAAAGGCTTGCCTTTTTTGGAGAGAAAGCATAGTTATCTGTAATTTAACAATAATTTTTATTATAATATTAGGAATGCAATCAAATTTTCTTACACTTTTTGTGCTACTTCTTATGTTTTTTTAAAATCAATCCTTTTTCTATTTCTTCCATTATAAATAAATGTTGTATTTTCCAAAATAAGGAACAACAAATATTGCTTCACAGTCTATCAAATATTGTTTTTTTTTCTTTCTGTTCTTGGTTTTTTCTTTGAAATGTAGAGAACTTGACAGCAAATGAAATTTCCACTTAACTCACAGAAGGGCTTGCTTATATAGCGGGTCACGATGAAAATTCCAGGCCTGTTTTGGTAATTTTTTAACTCCACTAATTATGTTTTATTTACTTTTTCATTTTTAAAACCGACAGAAATTATCAACAATATTATTTGCATATATCTTTTCTAAATTTCATTTTGGCATTTGTTACATCTAAACTCATTCTAAAGTTTTATCATTCCTTTACTGTTGTTGGTTGAAGATTTTTCGCCTTAAACAAGATTATTAGAAGTTCCGTTCACGAAAACTGTAAGGACCATATATAATTTTTTATTAGACGTCTATTTCAATTTTTATCCTTCTTAATTGATTATTAACTATATCTTTTGCTTCAATTTTTGTAGATTTAGACGCTTCATTGTGTTTACTTTAGAATTTGCCATATCAACTATGCGAAAAAAACTTCTGAACAATTTGTACTTCTTTTTTATGCAAGAATGTTGATTTCTTCGAAAACTCCGTTGATAACCCATAAAAGTATAGCCACTATTTTATTTAAAAAATGCTATTGTGTCTTTTCTGCACTGTGAATTGATAGTTTTTCATCAAAAACCTTTTAATTAGATTTAGATTAGTGATTTCATTTAACTTTGTCATATGTTCTCTTATAATTTGTTCTTTTTATCTTGTCAAGCTTTTTCAGGTCTACTTTAACTTTCACAAATGTACTTTTATCAACATTGAAAATTGTTACCAACAATTACCCGTCCAGATTTTACAGAGCTTTTGTAATCGAGCCACCATTTTTGTTTTCTTATCTATAAAAGGTAATATTGTTTTTATATGCATGTTGTTTATATGCGTAATTCATGTTTATTTTATCTCACTTTTAAAATCTTTATGAAAAATACTCATTTTAGACTTTTTAAACATACATGAGCCTATTACTACTGACCCACTTATGTTACACTTTTTACCTTCTTCTTGTTATTTTTCTAACACACCATCTCCTATTAATTTATAATTCAAACCTTGATTGTTATTACATGTGTCTTACCATTTGTTGAATTTTTAACAATCATCATGATGGTATGTTCACTAGAATTTGAAGAATCATTAGAATTCTATAATTTACTTAATCATCCGCAGGTCTCTTCCTTTTGATTTGACCCTTCGTCCATAAGTTCAACAACTAAAGATGGCTCGTGCTCATCAAGGTTTTCATTTACTGTGTCACAATATTCTAACTCAGTCAAACCATGATATCTTACCTTAACCTGCCTAGCTTCTTCAGAAATAGGTTCCACTAGCAAGTCTCCTTTAAGCTCAGCACAGATTAACCCATTCAATGTGAGATCTATCTCTTTTGCATCACCCATTGGTAGAACGTGCCATCGAAATATAAACGTTTATGCAATGGTCACCAACAAAACTTTATTCCCATTGACTTCCATTCCATAGCGTGTCACTACAACTGAGTCAATTAAAATTGCTAAACCGCAGACCCCACAACCCTCTTTCTTTCGATCACCCGCTATGTTTTTGTTTTCCAAAAAGACCTATAAATCTGACAACTCTAATGAGTCTTTTTTATCGTTCCTAAAATTCTATAGAAGCCCCTATGACAAGATCATTTATAGGTTAAATATGTGACCGCCACTTGGTGGTCTTGTGTCTATCATACCACCTTATCTTAAGCGATATCACATGTCCGTATCACCTTGATTTTAAACTGAGAGTTAAGTTAGGCATAATGCAAAATCTTGTTTGTCTCGTATATGATAAAATCCTTTTGTTTACTATAAGAAGATGTACTTATTATTTGATTGTTTTTACATTAACAAAACAACAACTTTTAAGTTTTTCATTATAAAAAAATTATATTTTAAAAAATATAAACAAGACCACTAGCGTCTAATGCTCAGCTTAGTTAGAAGAAAAAATTTTAATGCTCCAAAAAATTAATATATCTTATTTTATATTAAAAATTCACTTTTTTCAGATTAATACCTAATTATGAGTTATTTTTTTAAATAGAAAAATTAACATTTTAGAAGTTACCAACTTAACATCTTAGAAGCATATCAACTTTTGTGCTATATATGTTACAAAATTATTATGAAACTGATTAACGTTTATTTTGACATTTAATAAATATTAAAGTTTCATAGTTATTAAAATCAGTACATATTTTTTAATTATCTATAAATTATAATTTATTGTAAGTATATTTGCAAAGAATTACTATTTAGCTCACCTTACACCATTGTGACATAGCTTTTGAAATTAGTATATATTTTTAATTTATTTATAATATATAAATCATATTATAAGCAAACTGTAGAGAATTTGTTATGTAAACAAATTATTTAGGTCATTTAATATATGTTAAAAATTCGTTGTTCTTTTTTAATATATAATTATTAACTATTTATAATGTATAATTTATCATTTATTATACTATATTGCAAAAAATTAATTGAGTCACTATTCTCAAACTTACAACTCATAGTTGTGACTTAATAAGTCACAACTGTGATAAGGTATCTCATTCACGGTTGTGACTTGATAAGGCCATTTAAATCACAGTTGTGACTTCTTAAATCACAACTGTAATAAGTAACATTCAAGTTGCGACATCCGTGACTTATTTTAATTTTAACTTAAATTATTATTTTTATCACCCTTATCATGGTTGTGAATTCTTAAGTCACAACCGCGACTTATTTTAATTTTAACTGAAATTATTATTACCTTCCATCATCTGTACACGATTGCATTAAAACATGATTTCACTTATAGTTACTAAAGGTTGTGAATTAATTCACCTAAAGTTAATTTAAAATGAAATGACTAGCTTTAGGTATTTAAAATTGGCACTACTCTAACTCTCAATCACGTCACTTTAAACTTTATTTAATAATACAGTCATATTGGTTGCTTTGAATTTAAAAAATACGATGGTGCCAAACAATTTTTTACCTTATATTAGATTTTGTATCTACCTATAACTTCTTCCCTACAAAAATTAATAATAATAGGTTCTAATTAATAAATTAATAAACCTAATCATCACCAACTAAAACTTATTTTCATTATACGTCACATGTTCATGCAAACAGAGCGATAATGAACGTTCCAACAAGATCCATAAATGAAATACACGTATTATGTCCAAACAAGTAGAATTTAATTATTAACTACAAAATTTATTATATTACACCAGATTTTGATTGATATTAAATTTAGAATCAATTTCAAAATTAACTGCAAAATTTATTATGATACGCTTCAATTTAGAGCCCCGGGCATTTTAACTCATTTATTATATTTGACACTTTGATGAACATATAAGCATACAATAATCTTTAGTTGGTAGTTGAGAAATAATTTTTTTTATGATAATCTGACTTTTCGCTATCAATTTAGTCCCGTTGTATTTTTCATCACTCTCTTACCCTATTATAAATTATCTACCCTGTTATAAATAATATTGTAGCCGCCAACTAGAGATTAGGTTTAATTAAAGGATGAGACAAGATCATTATTTGTTTTCTGAACATTTGTCAATCAAACCACATATGTATCCTTTCTTCTCTAACCATAAAAATGTTTCCTTCTTAGAAGAAGAAGTTGCAGGGCATAATATTTAGTTGTGCGGCTCAATTAGAAATAGTGAACGATTATGTTAGTTTTTGGGATTTGAATTTGAGTCATGAATTATACGTGTGACCTTTTTTATCTCATTTTTTATTTTTTATTATTACTAACTATGTTTAGTAATTCGTTTTAAACTTATTAGTTTCAGTCACGGGTGACTCATCGTGTGGCTTGATTTTTTAATCTAATTTTTTATTCCTTATTTTTACTAAATATTTTTATTAATTCATTTTAAACTTATTAGAAGTCACACCCGTGACTCATGGTGTGATTTTTATTCTTTATTTTTACTAACTATTTTTATTAATTCATTTTAAATATTCTAACTTTTTATATTTAAACTTATTTTCTGCACAATAATTTTTCCATATTCACAAATTTTATTTTTCCACATATTTTAGTATTTAACAATATTATTTAACCGTTAATAACATAATATATTCATAAATACTCTCCAATTTCCTTAAATTTCTTAAAAAAAATTCACATGTCACAATTACTAAACTATATTATCTTTTCTTCTATATAAATTTCACAATATTTGCTAAGATATTTCATCCATTTATTTTTTTAATTTCTTAGTTGCTATACATTTTCAAATTCTTTTATTTTTAATTATTAATTTTAACTTATTTATTTTATTAATTCATTCTAAATATTCCAACTATTATATTTTGACCTCTTCTCTTTGACAAAATTTTATCCACAATTACACAATTATATTTTTCTCACAAAATTATATATATATACGTGTGTGTTATACTCATATGAATTATCACTGCACATTAGTGCGGTGTCTGTCTGCTAGGAGATTTTTAAAATAGATAGGTGATTAAATCGTGATTTACCTCCCTCATAATTCTGTCAGGCCAGGGTGTGGGGGCTCCTAGGGTGGGCGATCTCACCTTTTGAGTGTAAGGTATTAGATTTTTTCATGGATGCATTCTGAGCCCACAACATGTGACCATTTAATGTTTATGTCTACCTAGATAAAACCAACATTGCTAATCCTTATCTATATTGCTTAAATCTGTAAACACCGAATTATTAAATTGAAATTGAAGTATTAAAAATATATTGTTCTGAATATTACATATTCCCATAATTCCTTGTAATCTTCATTTTCTATGTAATGATATACATGATTTTTGCCGGAAGTTAAAAATTACCTTTAGGCACCTTTATGTTTAACTCGTGGAAAGATTGCTTGCGATAGACTAACATGAAAGGATATATATATATATACATATTAAAATAATTAAAAATAAAATGCAATATATAATATATAATATACAATATACATAAAAAAATGACCAAATAATAATACAATAAAATATAAATAAATATGTATAAATACAAGTCACTACAAAAAAATATTTAGGTTGGTTAAGAAACTCTTTAGCTCCTTACAATCTATACCAATTCTTAATCTGGATCAACATAAGCACGGATTTCGTTAAAGGCTTACCATACTCGGATCTTCGAAGGGGTATTTAGTCATATTATCGGTAGTGGACTAATTATGTGCATTTCATTCACTTCAAACTGTCCTCAACAATAGAGTCGACGGTTGTTGATGGATGCAATTTCCTTGAGATGGCGTAGAAGAGCCTACTTTTTTTCGAAATCTTTATCGTGAGTCTAATGAAAGAAGATACTCATGTATCTTAACATCACACTTAAATCTAAAATTTTAAGACATTAAATTTATGAGTTCTTTCTATTTATATGCTTATCACTAATTTCATCTCTTTCTCACATAAATTCCTTCAAACACTTTATACCCTTTCAAACCTGGATACGGATATCGTCACCCTTATATATTCCTTATCTAACAGATAAATCTCATATACTATTGATTGATTAAGTTTTGTGGGACCATCAAGCTATGGCCCAAACATTACAATTTCATGGAGCACACAATGGTATGAAACAAATGACAGTTCGACATCAAACAGATAAACAGGTTCAAGTGGCATGGGTGATTATGTCAATGTTAAGTTTGAGCCTTACAGACAACATAGTGTACAATGCAGGTCATCACAAAAGCTTAGTTTGTTATTTTTTGGCCCTTTCAAACTTTTAAAATGTGTGGGTTTAGTGTCTTATCAGTTGGAGCTTCCACCTGATGGCAAAGTTCATTCTACTTTTCATGTATCTCAACTGAAATGAAAGATATCAGATAATGTTACAGCATCAGCATCACGTGTCATTCCTCCGATGGCATACTCAGCTGTTCGTATACCAGTAGTTGTGTTAGATCGAACGTTAGTCAACAAGCATAATAAACCAGTGGTGCAACTATTGATTCAGTAGTCATCAACCAATGACGATTACCTTTCATGAGAATATCTTTATGATCTTCATCAACGATTTTCAGATGTCAATCTTGTGGATAAGATTGTCAAGAGGGGAAGTAATGTTACAACTAGAAATGAAGACCAGGCTGGTTGGTTAATAGGTTTGAGAAGAAAGAAATAAATAAAGAATAAAAAATAACTGTTTAAAAATATACTATTATTAAATGCACGGTATTTTTATATCTAAATTTGAGGCATTACTTTATATTTTTGAGAGGAATAAAAATCATTCTTCTAAAAAAACAAGTGTCACGCGTGTGACAAGAACTGTCACCGACGTGACAGAAGTGTCACAGGCGCGGGACACTTCTTTTCTTTTTTTTATTATTTCGATATATAATATATATCCAATATCTTTTCTTTTTTCCTAATTATTTATATATAATAATTATCTATATATAATGATTTAATGTGAAATAATCAAAATAGTTCAAAATTTTGAATTATTAATTATTTTATCAAAATTTTTAATTTTTTTAGAATTGTCATTTTACACTCCATTTTATTTGACACTTAATTAGAAATTTTAATTTTACATTTAATTATATTACAAAACATGATTAAACTGTATTTGGAGGACATTATATAGCTGATGATATGTTGAAGCAAGTAAATGCTAGATCATTCTTTTCTCTAGGAAAAGAAACACTACAATATACTTGATTTTAAATATTTTAGTTATCATAGATGGGTGCATAAATTAAATATAATTAATTAAAATATATTAAAATTTGATGTAACACAAAATTTTATTTTTCCAAATTTTTAACAAACTAACCATTATCAATAGTAATGATAATTATTTCTTTATTTGAACCATCTATTACAATTATATGATTATGCATATTATTATTTCTCACTATTTTCATTATAAATTTTATTACTATTGCCATTATTGTGATACGACAATGTATGTATAATTGATAATCATCCGGGGTTAGGATCGACCTAAACCGACCCATTATGCATACGATTCAGCATGCCAACTATTAAACAACTTATTAGGAACACAAGACAGCCAATCAAAAATGTCACCAAATCCCCTGCTCTTGGGGGATGCCCTCAGCGCCGAGGAACATGTACCCCCGTTGAGTTCTTAATAACGAATAAAGTCTTATTCGTATAAATGGACGTATAAATGAAAAATGGATTCACTTTTTTCTGCGATTTCAAATATTTCAAAAACTTCATTATAGTTATACTGGGTGGCGGTTTTGAAAACCTAACTTCATTAATTGAATCAGAACATATTTATGTGGATCTGATATCATGCCAATTTTCTATACTAATGTAACCTTATTTTATTCTATTTATTTGAGTATCTCATCAAAGTTGTATTTCTTTTAGAAGTTCATTGAAAATGTTCTATTTGATCAAAAATATTCCCTTTCTTTTTTATTTGCCAACTACTATTTATTTATATGTATAAAAAAGAAAAGAGGGAATTTATTTATACGTATAAAAAAGAAAAGAGGGAGGTTATGCTAAACCTAGAAAAATAAAAATTAAGAATAGGAATCTTACACAAACGGTATCAAGAATCATTATTTCGACACAAGAAATGGAATTTTTCACATCTTTTCTTGTGACGAAGATTCAGAAGACGAATAGAATAATACCTTCTAGAATCCCCTGTTCTCATCATTTATACTTTTCTTTTCCATTTACTAATCTTATACTTAGTATCTAGTCAAATTATATGCTATTTGACTAAAAACGGCTATTGATACAATCTATGACAGTTAAATCTGACAATAGTGACAAAATCACACCATTCTCTAAGTTAGATTAAAAAAAGAAGAGATAAATTCAACTCGTATTTTTACCAATATATAATATGACTCAAAATGCAGTATAAGTAATTTCAAAAATAAAAATCTGGTATAAAACATATAAAGAAATGAGCTTTTCACAATTTTCTTTTGATCATACGTTGATCATACAGAATTTTCAACAGTTTTTTTTCTTTTTAAAAACTTGAAATCCACAGATCTAGAAGTTCATTTTGGATAATTGAACCTTCTCAAACCTGTGCTGTATTCCTTGTCGGCTAGTTATTAATGGACTTCCTTGTCGGTTCTCTGTAAAATATTCATTTGGACAGAGGCTTCCAAAAACATCATAAGCTAAACCCGTGCTGACGAGTAACCAACCTGCAATGAATAGGGAGGGTATAGTAATGCTATGAATGACCCAATATCTAATAGTATATATATATGAAATTTTACATGTATTTCGTGTATTTGATGAGACTATTTACAAATAAATCCTTCACTAAAATATTAAGTACATATTTGAATCAGATTGTTACCTTTTATTATTATAAGAATAAATTATAGTTTCATTTATTGTTAGATTTATTGAGCAACTTCAAGGTTACTTTAATGTAAATATGTTAGCCTTATAATAATAAATTCTTCTTAACTAAATTTGTGTGATTTAAATGAATAAAATTATGACCATATAAATTAAGAGACAAGTTAGGAATAACATAAAAGATATGTTTTGGTAAGGAGTTATTACCTAACGGATCTAAGAGTTATATTAAATGTAATTGATAAAGATGTTGTCCACCTAATTTTAGTTTAGTTAAGTTATTGAGCAAACTCAAGATCAACTAAATTTAAATGAGATCCTAGCTTACTAAAGAGATTAGATAATTTTTTTGAATAGTAGTGAGGGACATTATTTTGAATTAAATAATAAAAGTAGCTAATTATATGATTAAAGTGTTAATCTTATTTGGTTACCATGACATATAACCTATGACTTGTATTCTTTATATTTATTTAGTTCTAAGTAGAAATTACTTTTGTTTAGTATAGAAAGAAAAGTTGTATGCCCATAATGCAAAATTGTTATTAATCCCTATTGAAGATTTTGGTGACAAAGTTTGAGAGATATATCAATGAAATATAGATGGAAAAATGTGGTGACATTTTAGAATTAGTTAATGTCTTATAAACTTTAAAAGTAATAAATAAGTGGACGCTAACACCGTGGTCTTGTTCTACTTAATTTAGTTTACTAAAAGTAAGAACTACCATTAGAAGAATTTGTTATAGTATGATAATAGTTGTTATCAGAAGAAAATACTTGCATGACTTTTCTTATTAATACAAGGTATAATAGATATTATATATATATTTCTAATTTATACTTTTAAGTATAAGAAATTGAATTTGATTCAAGATTACTACAATAATCAAGGTACGATAAG
>JANSVA010000218.1:49911638-49923219 GCA_025504915.1 Erythroxylum reticulatum | reverse complement strand
TCCAAGTGTGATTTCTATGTTATGTATGGCCGTGCCTAAGGGCATATCGGTTGAAGTAGATTCTTCTTTTTGATCAAACGACGTCGTAGCGAACTTGATTGTTAGTACATTATATACACACGTTTGTTCTATAGGTTACTAGCTCTCAATGAAGTAACAAGAATTAACTATTTACTCTTCTCTTCCTCTCTCACTTTTAACTCGATAATTAAGGCTCTCTTTTGTAAGAGAGTTTGACTTGAGTCACTAAAAAAGAAGAGAAGAGGAAAAAATTTTCTGTTGATTATCCTCTAGCCTCCTGGGTATGTTCTTTGGTTGGATCCATTATAAACTTCTCGCTTCCAATGGTAGTGTGGGAGTTGGAGCTACTAAGAAATCCGAGATTGCTAAGAACTTGATGCTGAATATGGCCAATGATCAATCAACAACTGATCAACCAATATGTGACGACTCCTTATGTACAGAAATGTACAGGCTACGTAAAAACCTGAAGAATCTTAGAGTTCCAAATTTAATTCTTCTAGGACTCTTAGAGTAGGGCCTTAGAAATTTAAGATTAGTCTAGCAAAAACTGAAATTCCTAATATATAAAAATAAATAAATAAAAAGAATTAACTATTGACTCTTCTCTTCTTCTGCCAATTCTCCCCAATTCTCTTCTGTCTTCTGTTAGAAAGCTGATACCAGGAACCCTATATAATAATCCAATTAATCACAAAAACAATCTTGAAAGGGACAATCCTACATTTCGTGTTTACCAAGTGCGGTGCTACATCAAGACCAACGACGTCCAGCTAGGGACTGTTCAACCATTTGTTTGTAGCTACTCGTTTATCCTACTTGCAAATCCATGTTGTCTGAAATTCTTATGATAAATCACGCGGATGTCAGACATGTTTCATGTTCCGCGACAAAGTTTTTAGACTTGTAGGCTAATGATTGGACTTTTTCTGGTACAAGAAGTACCATTATGACCCTGATGCTTTTTAGTACTTGATTCCTATCAAAAGACTGTTTCTTTAATGTGGAAAGATCTCAATTCGATGGCCCGAATAAGTACCAGACCTTGAGAAGCAAATGCAGGGTCATTAAGAAAACGCACAGCGCATCCATCGCTCTAGTTATGCGTATTATGTAGTTTGCTTGTTTCCTTGATTAATTATCATTTATAAACTTGTGTTTCAACGTTAGGATCGGCGCAACTAGAATATGGTTCGTTGTGTTGAAAGATATCCTATGGGCAAGTCTCCGGTTGATCTGGCTGTACTTCCTGCACTGATTAAGTCTACTCGGCCTGCCTAGTTTTCCTAGGCTTTAATCCTCATGCATCAGCTGACATATTGGCATAAAGTGGTGGGCAAATTTGTTAGTCCTATGGTCTATAGAACCTTTCAGTTCTATAGACTGCAAATCCCCAAAAGTCGAAACTTCTAAAGCTGGGCCCATTCATCTCTTGAAGAGATGCGCATGGTTGGTAAATTAGTGAAGCTCTTTCACTCATCTTGATTGCTTCGAGTACGTGTTTACTTCCTATGTTACCACGACATAAAATCATTTTATGAAACTGGACCTGTGAAAGACTGCTCCCTTCTTTAAGTCTTATCTTTCTGACTTCCTGTTCCTTATGAACTATTTGAGCTACAATGCATGTGTCTAAAAAGGAATCTTTCCCGGTAGTATGTTAAGAAAAATTAATGAAGGACCATTAGACCATAAAGACTGCAATTCAACTACAAAGATTAGTACCAGAAGTGCCTAACAAGAACAGTTGATATCATTCTTGCCATCATTAGAGAAACTGAACTAAGCCAGTTTTCACCACATAATCAGCTACAATTGCATTTGTTCTCTCTGTAGGGTGGAAGGCATCCCAAAACACATACTTATTTGCATCTGAGCATGTAAAAGGGTTTCTTCTATTGCACATGTAGCCCATCTCAAATAAGCCTGTCCCACAACATGCTTTTGCTGCATTGTCAAACCCTGCAATGAAAAACCGTGTCGGAACAAATCAGTTTCTGTGCTCACTCACCATGAAATATTTATGGAATTAAAGAACTCTTTAACTATTATAAGTAATTACAGTGTGCTTTCCAATCTTATGAGCAGTAATAAATACTTTCAGATCAATCACTTCGCCTGGTTAGCATTTCAAATCAAGCCTATATACTATTCAATGACTTCATGCCAGATTGCAGGGCTCTGCATGTGCATGGTGCATTGATGTCTATAAAATTACTGGTGAAGTACATTTAACAAAGGTTGTAGGGAAAATGATATGCACGCGTGAAAGAGAGGACTTGAAAGACTTACCAAAAGAATGTGGACTTTGGACTATCTGAAAGACAAGATCGTAAGGGCTTACAATGACCAACTCGATCCCTTTAAGCTTCTCGTTCAGCTCCACAATTAACCCGTGCAATTTCCGATTGAACTCTTTGGCCACGTTATTGTAATCTTCAATGCATTCGCCTCCATATAGTATATTTGTGGTTCTTTCCAATGGCAAACACCCCATTGGTGGAAGACCAGTTATAGCTATCTTAATAGCTCCAAGGCGATAAAGCTGTGCGATGAAGTCCTCGGCAATTCCTAAAAGAAAATTTTGGTACTCCTGGACTGAGAACTTTGATGATCTGCCTCCTGGCACGACATAGTAATTCTCCAAGAAGTCATTTGTTCCAATGCTTATCAGGTACAGTGCCTCTCGTAAAATGTGATTGGCTGTCTCGTCCCCTAGATAGCCTCTAAGCTTCTTCTGGTATTCCTTGTAGTACTCTACTTCCTTCCAAAGAGGTATTACAGACTGCAAAAGTTAAGAGGATCGTGAAGAATATGTATATTAACCACATTTAAACTACAGAGGAAATTCCTTCAGACTTAGTCACTTGAACTTAGTTATGTTTCTCAACTTTCCATTAAAGTTCGAATTAGGAAAGTCCCAAACATTCTGATCTGAATTTGCATTTTGAAGGAAAGAACATCTCTTTGAGAACAGATTTCGGAAGTCATTTTGATTCCTACGGAGTTAGCATCGCTTACTAGCACATCAGAAGTAGCATTATCAAAGCCAGTTCCTGCGGAAGCAAAGCAAACTCCAGTTGCAAAATCTTCTATGCTGTACGCTGGATCCAAGTACGCAGGTATTGTTTGTTTAATACCAAATGCTTGAGAAATAAAATCTGGTGCAATCCGTCCATTGGAAAATCTTCCTGTTGCCTGTCCACCCTCGAAATCACGACCATATGGTGCAAAATCACTCCTCAGGATTGTAGAAACCTGGTTGTTGTTACCTGAGTCAACTGTGGAGTCTCCAAAAACGATAATGGCTGGAACTTTTGCATTCACCTTGAGGGTAAATTGCAGTAGCAATATCCCCGACAAGAGCCAAAGCTGGTAATGAGTTGCCATAATAGTCTTGTCCTAATAGGAACGTATATATTATAACTTAGTTGGAGGTGGATGGTGAGACTGGTATGAATTATGATTCCTTGTGAAGTGCGGGGATTGAATGCTTTTTTTGAACGGCATAAATACTTGGAGTTGTTATGATTCTGGTGTAGTGCAGAGATTGAATAATTTTTTTAAAAGGCATAAATACTTGGAGTTGTTGGGAGATTTAATTGCTCATTATTGCTGGTAAGTTCTCTTATTATGTCAGGAAATGGAGTTGGCTACCAGGTTTCTGAGGCTTGGTATGGGGTTGGATCGGCCGCATTGACTAACATTAGTTAGTGACATTTATAGCAAAGATGAATATTTACTTGTTTTTGAAGAAATTATTATCAGCTAGCTATTTTTCATATACAGCAATCCAATGCCCTTGGTCTTACCAACCATACTCTCAGGTCCTTATTGTGAAGTTTTCCTGATAACAAGTAAATTTCCACAACTGCATGGATGTGGAGAGCCACACTTGGTTCTGGAAGATGACGAATATAAAATTCTGATAACCAACTGCCAGAGTATTGACATTGACTGGTATAAAGAGTAGACTGGCCACGACACTTATTTTTCTTGACATCTCTGTGACTTAATGTGAGATGTATGACATGTTCCTGTACAGTACCAAGGTACATGTCTTAATGTGGTAAGACGTGGCCTATTAAAAATTGAATAAGAGGTTCAAAATGGAACTATACCATTAACTTTTTAGTCATCATATTGTTAACTGTGATTTGATATGGCTTGATAAACGTACTCCATATTAAAATTCTAATAAAATTTAAATTTTGTTTGCTTTAATTTCATATCATAATTTGTTTTACTTAATGTTATTAATGGTAATTTATAAAATCTAATATATACTTAAGACGTTATTAAATTAAAAATTATTTTAACTTTTGTGTCAGATCCTATTCCAACCAACTAACTTATCATAATTTGCCTTCACCCATTCGGGACTAATTGCTCCAGCTAAGACATATTGGTAGATTAGGCCTCCTAAAGCCATTGGAAAGAAAGTTAGGCTTACTAAACCATCAGTCTACTTTTACTCTTCAAGACATAGCTCATCAACTTTAGCTGGGGTTACTGAACCACTTTAGTTTGGGTTCGACAGGATTTCACTTTTCACTTTATACACTTGCATTGACCCCGCTTCGTACTTATTATTATTTTTCCACCTGATAAAGCGAATCAAATAAATTTACGTTAAGAGTCTCATATTTCGTCCTCAACAATTAAATCTTCATTTGGGCAATTACAGAACTGTTCTACATCTTAAATTACAAATAATTGGTATAAAAAATTTAAAGGATAGGTGCAAAAAAGCTAAACTATTAACACATCAATTAAATAAAAATATATAGTACGGCCAATTAGTAGCAATCTTTGCCCATAATATTATCATTTGAGAACTAAATACACAGTTCTCAAATATAAAAATAAATTTATAATTCTTAACTGTTTAATTAAACATAATTTAGGCCTATCAAATTTTGTAAGATGACTATAATAATGATAATATGGCCATGCCAATATGCCATTTTAGTTTGTTCAAAGTTCATCTTGAACTAGTTTCATCTCCGCAATAGATGTTGTCAGAATTTAAAAAGGTTCAATAATAAACAACCTTACTTTTAACTCGAAATTTACAATGAGATAAAACTATTTCTTCAAAACTTTTCTTTTTGTTTAAAATATAGATTAAAAGCTCGAATAACCTCTCTGTATTTAAAAAAAACTTTATTATCATTTATATCAATTTATATTTTAACATTTTGTATTACTATTTATAATTTAAATCTTCATCCTATTAATTAAGCTTTTATTAAATTTCCGTTGACGGATCATTGAAGCTTGAATTTCCATTTTCATTATGACATTGTTAGGCATCAGAAGCTGCGAGCCAAATCGTTTTTCTGCCGTAGAAATAAGATTAAGCTCATGTCCCTGTGCGAAGCCGACATAAATTGATATTCAAACTTGTCATGTCCCTCGCTATGATATGGGTTTTTGAGGATCTTATTGTAGTTTGGACTTTGGAGTCTGGACAATTTTTTAATAATTAAAATTATTATAAAATTAAAAAATGTTGACATAAAAATTTAAATTTAAAACTATCCATATCAGCATTAAGAGAATCTACGCTGTCTAGTTGACATGCCATGTCAAATAAATCAACGGTCCATAGAAACCTAATAAAATTATACTTTAAGATACAAATAGTATTATTTTATAAACAATAATGTATAAAGTGATACTAGAAATAATCATATAGGGTAATTTAAATATTTTATGAGATGTTACAAGGTGATTACAACTTTAACCCTTCAATTAATTACGTGGAACAAGTAAATTTTAGTATAAGAATGATGTTATAACAAGTATAATATGCTGGAAATAAATATGAAGATTTTATATAGGAAAGCTTTTGGATTTAAGAATAAAAGCCAATATTTTAAAAATTAGACCGAATATTGAAGTCGAATGGATCAAAGAAAAGATTTAAGAATAAGGAAAATAAAAATTTTTATTAAAATAAAAGAGTAAATTATGCTTATTATTGTATAATAAATAAATAATAAATTTAATTTAATAATTGAGCCAATTAATGGATAAATAGAGAGGAAATTCCTCTAGCTTAATTAATGGATAAGTTAATCAAAAAATTTCTCTATATTCTAGCTCAATTAATAGATAAATTAATTAAGATTATTTGTCTTTGGCTCTTTGGCAATGAATATCGCTAATATTTAGTAGGCCTCAAATTACCACTTCTAGAGAAGAGGGTATTGACCTTAGGCTAGTTGTTCTGGAAACCTACACTTCCCAGCCTAGTTTTGACACTTGAATATGACTATTAGGCTATATTTGGTGGGAGGTTTATTAATGAAATAGAATGGAATGTAATATTATTCTATAGTTTGGAAAGAAAGTTTATAATAGAATGGAATGAGATGTAATAGAAGAGAAGAGTTTCATATTACATCTCATTCCATTATAAACAATAAAAATGAAAAAACCTCCAATTTGGAGGATTTATGATGGAATATAAAATGAAAACTAATTTACACTATATTATATTATAAACACTTCATCCAAACAATATTTCACTACATTACATTATGAATCATCTCTCCCAAACAACAATTTTCTAATATTATATTCATTTACATTCCATTCTATTATAAACTATTATATTCCATTCCATTCTATTAAAAACATTACGTCCAACCAAACATAGCCTTAAATAATAAGTGATATTAACTTTGAGAATGACCATTCACCTATTTAAACAAAATGTGTTGGAAAGCATTCAACTATTTAAACATTTATAGTCAAGTTGATAAGTTATACATTGTGCAAAACAAATCAACAGAGTATTGAAAAATGTTCTGAATTCTAAAAATGAAATATTTTACAACGTCCACCAAACATCTCTTGACTATGAAATAACAAGCTCTGCTTTTGTTTGCAGATATCATCGGAAAGACCACAACTTTTGGCAAATAAAAAAGGATCTAGCATTAGTGAACAAAGTTTATGATTTTATGAAAGACCATTGCTTTGGGATAAGATGAGAACAAGAGTATGGTGAAAAGTCTCGATGGTCATTGGATGCCACATGAAAGGCCTAAGCTTAATGATCATCCGACAAATATGCATCATCACCTTAAGCAATTAGGTCTAGCTTCTGACTGTCACCACTAGTTTTTATCACAAGTAAGTGATTTAGTAGCCTATAATTTTTTTTAATAATGTAATTTGTTGGAAGAAACATGTAAGTTCTAGCTAGTTGTTGTTTGTTTGTTTATTGAACTGGTGAAGAAATCTCAAGAGAAAGAGCATGTTAATGTGTTATGCTACTGAACTACCAACTATATTTTGGTTGAAGAAGAGGAACACTAATTTTTAGGTTCTTTATGGTTTATAAAAACATCGCTGGTTTATTATTAAACCAACTGATTTTTATTCATAATGGTTAAAAATAAAAATCGAATAAAAAATCAAGTTGATTCGTGCTTAAGTTGGTCAAACCAATCGATTTGGTCTAGTTTTAAAAACATTGATTAAAGTTATAAGATCTATGATCTATCAAAATAGTTACAAAATGTTCTTTAAAGTAGTCATAAAACAAGTGATGAAAAATACTGAGATTGAAGCAGTAACAACAAATAAAGAAACAAAATAAATTAAGAATCCCTAAACCAAATTTAAACTTGATGCAATGGTGAATGATTCCAAATTAGATTAAAAATCAAAACTGGTTCAGAAAACAAATTTGTTCCACTTTCTTTTTCTTCTCTCTCTCTTTTGTCTTTTCCTTTTGATGATAGTTTCATACTTTCTAACTAATCTAACTTTTATATATTAAAAAAAGGATGGTAAAAAAGACCATAATGGGTTTTCAGAAAATGATGAATTCCTACAAAATGATGGACCAAGTCTAATAAATCAGGACCTTTCTACACATGTAAAGAAAAGGGCCCTAACCTAGTAATTCTTCGCCTCTCGACTATGTGCATAAAATATCCATTTCGATGATCAAGCAACATACATCAAATTTTCCTCTTGGAAAAGCCTTGGTACTCATACCAGACTCTGTATCATCCCTATGAATCTTTTACAGCTCAAAAATATTAGAATCCAAAACATCTCTAATCTATGGCATCTAACATGATTACGTTTTGACCTACTATAAAATATAAAATTTTTAGGAAGTTGTATTCTAACTATCAAAATAAACCACATATCTCTCTTGTACAAAGTTAAGCTCCTCACAAATCTCTTCATCTAGAGCATTTCTTTACAATCTTCAACAACAAAAATAAATTATGCTTCTATATTTGATAAAGCAATGTATTTTTGCAACATGAATTGCCAAGGCATGACTCCTACTATAAAGGTAATTAAATAGCCCCAAACAGACTTTCTTGTATCAATATGTCCCGCAATATCTAAATCTATGTATGTAGAAAGAATAAGTTTCTTTATTCTAAAACACAAACTCAAATTAGAAGAGCCACATAGATATCTCAAAATTCATTTCACTATATTGTAATATTCTCTTCCTATATTAGAAAGAAAACAACTAACAACACCATCAATATAAACAATCTCAGAATTTGTACAAACCATTTCAAACATAAAACTACTAGTAGTTGAAGTATAAGGAACTCTTTTTATTTCTTCCTTCTTTTTCTCACTAAAAGGACATTGAGTTTTACATAATTTAAAATGCATCAAAAGAGGTATACTTACCACCTTATCTTTGTCGACATTGAACCTTTAAAACAACTTCTTGATGTACTTCTTCTATGATAGGTATAACTTTTTAGCCTTCCAATCATGGAAGATCTTCACACCAAGAATAAGCTTTGTTGACACTATGTTTTTTATAGTAAAAGACTTAATCAAATTTTGATTTAATTAATCTTAGTATAATTTTGACCAATAATAAGTATGTCATAAACATAAATCAACAAAAGACAAAGTCATCATTAGATAATTTCCATTAAAAAACACAATGGTAAAAAAAACCTTCTTGAAGCCTTACTTTTTTATAATAGAATAGAACTTCTCATACCGCTACCTTAGCACCTATTTCAAACTAATAAGCTCTTTCTTATTTTAAAAACATAGTTGGAAGCATATAAAAATGTATCTAACTCATAGCTAGAGCTTTAAGAGAAAGAAGGTTTCCATAAGGCATCTTGTTTTTAATTTAAAGAAGAGTATCTTAAAGCTTCTAAGATGACCTATGAGGTATATATTGTTATTTTCAACTCACACTGAGTTATAAATAAGAAGCATAAGCATCATGGTATGTCAAAGTGAAAAAGGTAAGAGAATAGTTGTAGCATCTCCCTTTCGCAAGACCCGTACTCAACATCCTAAGTGATCTCCGAGTCAAAACTCATTGAAACTTAGTACAAAAATTTTTTCTTCAAATTTATTATACACGTATGCGGAGATCAATAATCAAATCAGGTCCATACTTTTATTTCATAAAACTCAAAATCACAATTATTATTACACTTTGATCAATTTCATTTACAAAACATTTCTATTTCAAAAGTTATTACATATAGGAACATGTTCAAGTACATATGATACATAAATTGTGGAATATATTCTTTCATACAAAATTAATGAAAATACTTATGCCGACACAAATTGATCCCAATTTCTATCTCTTACACACAAATTGATCCCGATTTCTATCTCTTACCTGTATGCAGTGGCTATACTTCTGTTAGCTTAACGGGATAACTCTTCAGAGCCTAAAAAATATTGCAAAATTTGGGTGAATTTTGCAAACTCAGTGAGTGACCATCCTCGATGGCTCACTCAATCACATAACATATACAATTTATAAAATCACATTCATTTCAGAATCACTTCAGACATATTCCACATTCATAAATCATTCAAACTATTTAAATCATACATATCGCGTACATATGTAATGCTTATGAGACTCAATTTCAATTTGTTACTTTGTTGTGACCGAGTGTTTTTTTTTCACTGGCCTATATCCCTTAGTAGATACCGAGCTGGCTTATATCCTTTGTGGATACCGAGCTGAATTAGATAATGTCTCATATCTCTTAGTGGATATCGGGTATATTCACAATTGAGCCTGAGGCTCTTTTCACATTCTAAGCTTTAAGCTCTTTTTCACCGGCAACTCCGGTCACAACTTCCTTTTATCTTTCATGCATTCACAAAATGAAATGCATCATATTCACATCTTTTCAATCTATCACATGCTTTCGGATTAACATTCACTTTCATATTCATGATCGAACTTTAGTCCGACATTCAATGATTAAATTGAGAAAACACATATTTCTTTCATATTCACATATAAGGAGCACTTTAATGTTCTCACATTTAACAAGCTCCTCGAACATTCAATATCCAAAATCAGCAATTTCACATCAATCATATTCACATTCCATACTAATTATATCAATAGTCATTTAATGCAGAAATTTAAAACATAACAAACACTAAAATGAGAACATCTAGGTTGACTCATAGTACACTCCAGATTAGCGTTAGCTTCCATGATCTGAAAACGTCTAAATGCGGACGTTTATCCTGCACATCAAAATTATGCAATACTCACATTACACTCACACATTAATAACTTTGCACAATTATAAGTATTTATTTATGCACAAATTTGTATATAGAATAAGTACAATGCATGCTCAATGACAATCCCGAGTATATTATCAAACTTCATATCTTAAGCACATTTTCATCTCATAACTCAATTACTTGACATATCATTTTTTTGCATTATTCGCGCTCATAATATCAAATTCCCATTCATTTTTGATACCTACTATTCATCTCCTTTGAATCACAACTACATTATGAACATCTTTATTCCCGTTAAACTCATGCCTTTGGTACTTTGATATCAACAATTCATTCACTAATGTTATTCCAACATCACAAGATGAAACATTATCCAAATTCTCATTTCTTCTTATAACATCTCTAAAATTTCAAATCTTCGGGTCTCTTTTGCATGATTATTTTGATAGGGAAAAAGAAGAAATTTGAGAACACTTCCTTCTATAAAATTATTATCCTATCTCTTAAGTTTCTAATGACACCAAGATCATTCAATTTGGTTTACTAATCTGAAATTTTTACCCCAAACATTTTGGACTGTTCAAAAACTAAAACAAGATTTTGTAATCAAATTTAATTCAAAATATGGAATTCTAAAGACAAAATAAAATTCGATCTCTTCGTCAAATTTGTATTTATAGGTCTTTAGTTTACTCCAAATTAAAGATCATCGCATTCGGATAACTACAGAATAAGATATCTTCAAAATACTGAAGCATGTTTAATGAAAATACTCCATTTATCAGTTTTTCAGAATTTCTTATCATTTTCGTCTCACATTTATCACTCAATCTCTCCCAATTGATTTCATATGGTTATAATTTTTGGTGGAGATGAAGATAAATTTGTTACAAGTCCAATGGTTCAAGTCTCATGTCATTTGGAGGTTGGACAAAAGAGATATAGTCAAAAGATCGAAGGATGTCACGTTAGCCTCCAACCCCACAAGTCGCGATTGTGCTTACCATCGACTTTACAAAGTCGC
>JANSVA010000218.1:49883856-49911538 GCA_025504915.1 Erythroxylum reticulatum | reverse complement strand
AAAAATAAAAAATATTTTTAATTTTAACTATATTTTATTTTGTAATAAAAATTATTTATGCATATAAATATTATTTAGAATATATTAAACAATATGCAAAGCACAATATATTAATTATTATATGATTTTAAACCATATAAAATATAAACAAAAATATACCTAACTAAATCTTTTATATGGATTATAATATAAGTAAAACTTATATAAAAATAAATATTAAAACATAAAAAGTTAAATAATATTATATAAATCTCAAAATAAACGTGAAAATGTGTTTGTGGATGCTGTAAAAATTATGTGTAAAATATAAAAATAAAAGAGACTAAAAAATAAATTCATTAATTAATTTAAAAATTTACCTGAAAAAATACTTTTTTAAAAAGCTCCAAATTTAAACTTCTCAAAAAAGCTATTTCTACAAAAAAAAATTACTTTTAAATTTTACGACCAAATACTTAATTTTTTTAAAACAGCTTTTATAATAAAAAAAAGTATTTATTCACCCTTCATAATTTAAACCAAACAGTCAGTAAATCTGGCATACAAAATGTGCATTTGCCGCAGAAACCGCTGAAAAAGGAGAAGCTGGACTTGATCCTGTCATGGGACGACAACAGATACATGATCGCCATCTCTCCCGTCTCTTCTGCATCAGTCCACTCAAATGTCAATAAGTTGGATGCTTAGAAAGGCTCGGGAGTACTCCTTTGTAACAATTCCAGAATACCAAAACAAAAGTGCTCGAAGCTTAGTTAGTCCCAACTCCTAAGTGTTCAACTACAGCTTGTCATTTTTTGTTTCATTAGAATAAGCCTTTTAAATTAATGAATTAAAAAAATAATTTATTTAATAAAAAATTTTCAAAAAGATTTAACTCCCTATCCCTATCCTTTTTTATATTGGTGTAATTTTTATTAATTATTTTTTGAATATATATTACATAAATTATAAAATAGTGAATTCACTTTAATTAACACTTGCAAGTTAATATCTCTTTAACTTTTAAGTCTCGCTAAAGTAAAAAGTTAATTCCCTGTATTGAACTTAAAAACGTTTAGCAGGCACATAGAGAACATGTTATACTAATTGAACAAGGGGATTTTTTATTATAGTTATTTTTTACTTATGTTTCTTAATTTTAATATTACAATTTTAAATTAAATTAATTAAGCAATATTTTATTTATTCTTTGATAATAAAATATTTATTAGTAAATATGAATGAAATTTATGATATTTTGAGTTAAATATTGATATTTAAAAAATTATTTCAAAAATAACTATTTAAGTTTTTGTATTTTTAATGATATTTTAAATTTAAAATATAATTATTAATAATTAAAGATTTTAAAAATAATTATAAAATTATTTCAAAAATAACTATTTAAGTTTATGTATTATAGTCTAACAAATCATATAATTAAATTTATATATGGCATACCCAACAATGACAACAATTTTGAGTTTGACTTCTAAGAGATGAAACATAACACAAGTTTAACAATTTTGAGTTTGACTTCTAAGAGATGAAACATAACACAAGTTTCATCGTTTAGAAGGAAATTTTATAATAAAATTAAATGGAATAAGATGAAAGTAGAAAGTTTCATGTTACGTTTCATTCCATTGTAAATAATGAAAATGAAATTTTTTTTAAGAGTTTAAGATGGAAATTAAACTAATAAATATATAATACTTAATATGCCTTTAATAATTTTTCATAATACCAATTATTTCTTATCCGAATGACAACCAATACAACACAACAATAATATTTTTATATAATTAACAATAAATTGTATATAATTAATAATAAAATTTTTATGAATACAAATAAAAATATAAAAAAAAACTTATTCTTTAATTGTTTGTCACATTATCATGACATATTTTTGGTAAGTTACAAATATATTTCTATATAAATAAAAATATAAATAAATTATTTTTAATATAAATCAAATAAAATAGAATAATATTTAATATAATAAATTCTATTAAATAATTAATAATAATAATTTTATATAATTAATAACAAATTGTATACAACTAATAAAAATAATATGAAAACTAAAAATATAAAAAATATTGTCCAAGTGACAACCGTGATTTTAATTGATTGTCACGACTGTGATGTTTTTCGTATGTCACAAGTTTTTACTGTTTTAAAACCATAACATTAGAGAATTTTTTTCATTTTTGGTTCTAGGTTATGTAGAAATGTTATATATTAAAATTTATTATATCCAACTTTTAAGAGTTTTTAGAAGATTTTACACAATAGGTTTTTATCAAATACTCAGCCCCAAATACCCTTCCAGAGTCTTCAATTCCATAGCGACGAAGCCGGGAGACCTGCCTCAATACCTAGGGTCAATTCCGTCTTTTGATTAAAACCTCCCTAAAACCCCAGGTTTGCTTTCTCAACACTCTTCTATTTGTCACTCGTTCTTTCTCTCCAAGCCCATAAATTTCCGTTTCTTTTCGGTCCCTTTTGATCTTTCTGCAACTTCCTTAGCATACCATGTTGATGTCTCGGATTCTTTCACGCGTCTCGAAGCACGTGGACGGACGTGCCCTCTTTCTTCTATCTTCTGCCCAGAAGCAGCAATTGCCCGTCCTCTCCACACAGATACGATCGATAGTTCATGAAAATTTAACTCTGGTGGGTGTAACTGAATGCCCATGTTTTTGATTCCCCTAGTGTTTTGGTGACGTTTATGGAATTTTGTTTAAATTGGATAATACTTAGGAGCTGTAGTCTTTTTTGTGCTTGGTTAAGTATCGCTTTGTTAGGGTTTTATATTTCTTTAACAGATATTGATGGAAGTGAAATTGAGAATGAAAGTTCTGAACTTGTGTGATTTATGAGTAAGACGTTGAATAAGACGTGCTCATTCACTTTGGGGTGACCAAGTGTAAAATTATCCATCTTTTTATTGTTTGCTTGAGTTCTGCAGTTTTTAGCTTATTAGAATGAGACCATTCATTTGGATCTATTTCATATTTAAGTCCTTTAAATTCGTATTAATGTTATTTGCCTACAGTTGCGATACTGGGTTGTTAGTTTCTATCCAAAAAGTTAATTACTTTTCTAAAAAATTAAGCTTTCGTTGTTTTGCTTCTCGTTGCTGGATCTTAGCTATTTGTTCTTTTTAATGAATAGCTGTAACTATAGTTCTCATTGGTTATCTTAGTATTGCTTGCTTTTGTGCACACAACTAAGAGAAATTGTTAAGATACTAATAATTTTCCATTTAAGTTATCGTAAGGAAGTGTTTGCAGTTTATTGTGACAAAAAAAGTATTATGGTGTTGGCATTTCTCCGGTTTTTGTTATTCTTTGATTGTAATTCCATGTGCTCATTGATTATGGTCCTCGGCATGCTTCATGTATGCTTTCTAGAATGAATGTCATGCTACTTCAAGTGTGACTTTCTTTTAATTCAGGATGAAGTTTGGCAAGCTTGTCACGGAGCTATCTAATTTTCTTTTTGGTTTTGGTTCCTACTGCTAATCACCTTGTGCTAACTCTGAAAATTGTATGTAATTCCCGATTGATTTCTATCTTATTTCAAGGTTTCTCATTCTAAAGTTCATTGGCATGGCTCTTCCAGTTTGCCCCAAGTCAGGTTTCTTTGTTCCATCATGCAACGCCTAGTTTCTCACCCTTTGGGCGATTTGGATTCACTTCATCGGCATCCCCTGAGACTAATGAGAAGGATCAGGAGAACTCGGCGGAGAAAAATGTTTCTCCCTCAAATGCTGAGGCTGCAGAAGGAAATGATGAACAGCCTTCTGATAAAACTGAAGATTCAGTCTTGGAAGAAAGTAAAGAATCAGGTTGTAATTGAACCAACAACATCTCAAGCTGTCAAAAGAAGTGAAGAAGTACTAAGTAATATCATTTTCTGGTTCAGGTATGGAGGCGGAGGATGATCTATCAATGGACGATTTGGTAAAGCTTGTAGCTGAGAAAGAAGAACTTCTACAATTGAAGCACAAAGAGATAGAGAACATGCAAGATAAGGTCCTCCGCGTTTATGCTGAAATGGAAAATGTCATGTCAAGGACCAAACGTGAAGCAGAGAACTCAAAGAAATTTGCCATACAGGTTTGTTTAAGGCCAGCAATAAGTTAATGTCTGAAAACATATTCGGATGTTGATGGGATCCTGTTTCATTATGATAGTGTATGCGTGGACAGCTGTAGTATGTGTGGACAGCTTACAACATGTGCATTTATTAAATGCTTTTCTACAGAATTTTGCCAAGAGTCTTCTGGATGTTGCAGACAATTTAGGAAGAGCTTCTTCAGTCGTAAAAGAAAGTTTTGCTAAACTTGATGTCTCTGAGAACTCTACTGGAGCAGTGCCACTCCTTAAAACACTTCTGGAAGGAGTTGAAATGACAGAGAAACAACTTGTAGAGGTGATTATATCTAACTACTACATTGATGCTCTTCTCTTATTGCCTTATGATTGCATTCTGTTTTTGGGTTTAACAGTGGTTTCAGTTGCAACCTCGTGTTGGATTAGTGTCTGATTGATTTCTTTCAATTTTACAATTTAGGTGTTTAAGAAGTTTGGAATAGAAAAATTTGATCCATCAAACGAACCATTCGATCCACATAGGCATAATGCAGTGTTTGAAGTACCGGATTCTTCTAAGCCTCCAGGCACGGTTGCTGCTGTTCTGAAGGTATCAGTTGACTCAAAAAAAAATTTGTAAATTTTCTGATTATGGATTTCAATTGTTTATGCATGATTTCAGTTGATTCTTAATGGTTCTACTTATTTTACTTCTTGTAAGTTATCCCTTTGCCAGTGTATTTCCAGAAAAGGTTTTCGTTCTTCACCTATGAATTCTCGTTATTTCTTGGTTGAATAATGTTTTTCATTTTGCGCGTAACTATTTTAGATTTTACCTCCATGGTAACAATTCATGGAAGTTACTTTTCTTTGCGAGGATTTACGGCCTCGTGCTAATGTACTTCTTTGTGTTGGCATTGCAGACAGGATACATGCTCTATGATAGGGTTATTCGGCCAGCTGAAGTTGGCGTCACTCGAGCAGTGGAGAATGACACAGAAGAAAGGGAGGATGGAAAAGGATCTGATACTTGAAGATGAGGCAGGCATTTTCTGTGAAAAAAAAAAGGTTCCCTTTACAAGCGGAATGAAATGTAACAGTTTCCTTCTAGATTAGATTGTCATCTGCAAACCATGGAATTTACGTCTTCGAAACTAAATTGTAAAAGATGAGCCGATAGCTTTTCGTTATTATTTTTCGAGTAGAGTAAAAATACTAATTAAATATTGTTTGAATTAAATTCAAGTTAGTAATTTATTATATTTAAACATCTATGACCGGACTGATCAGAGATAAGAACCTGGCTCTCAATTGTCTGGTATCTAATCTCCCAAGTGTCTCGTATGCTTTGGTCATGAAAAGATTAGCTAACAATGTGTTGCACGTAATAAGCATGGACGGAAAATTGCAGAATGGTCTGTCTACTCCGATCGATGATACCATATAGTTTCTTAAGTACAGACATGAAGATAACCTGCAATCAGAGGTTACCAACTGTCGAAGGATGTTTGTCACGTCAACTTGGGCATAGGTCTTCACTCAATAACTAATCACTATCTAGCACTTTAGCTGCTCTCACAAATTAAACTAAAGCTCCTTGTTCCGATACTCTACAAGACAAACATGTACTTCTCGTCCTTCAAGAGTGGACTCGTAAGCCACTGGCACAAAAACATGAGAATTCAATTCTTTTGTTCTGCGAACGTAGAAAGCTTCAACCGCTCAACCTAAACCTGCATTCTTCCAGTGACCATCTTGATTAACAGAATTATTCTCAATATTGCGGCCTTTCAAAGACAACCCCAAATCCAAATGACTTGTGTGTGATTCCTACAGGGCAAGAAAATTCGTATTAGTTGCACTAAATATATGATTTACATAGCTAACAGTAGCCTATAAGTCTTATAACAAACATGAAAAATGTAAGTGGATTATCCATTTTTGCAACTATGGTCAAGGACCCAAACCCACAACCTACAAGCCAGGAGAAAACTCTCCCATTTCATAACTACAATAGAAACTTTTTTACTTGAACAAACTCTCCCATTTTATAACTACAATAGAAAACTTTTTACTTGAGCACATAAAATGGGAAAAATCTTAACCTTTACTGAACTCTAGTGTGCAATAAAAGATCTGCCTAGTTCAGGCCACAAAACTATGATTTCCATTCACTGTCCTGGCAAGTGTAAAACTTTGAACAGGAACCAAGGCAGAAGTATCAGATGGAAGGAAGTACATGAAACTGACTTCTGCGGAAAATAAGCAACAGGGTCTAAGTCAGACCTGAGTTTCTTTCTTCAACTCTTTGTTCCCCTTGAGCTCATCAATCCTTAAGGTTTCACGAGCAGTGAGCATATTGGTCTCACTGCTACGACTTTCCTGCTCGAGCTTCTTGGCCGCCTTTCTCTGTTCCTCCACAACAGCAATCTATAAGATAAAAAGAGTAATCAACCTATGATTCTGAGTCACATTTGGCAATAACAAGCTCTTGATCACCTGCACTATTTTCTTGGCCCAATAGCAATAACAAAGACTGAAAATGGAAATTTGTGACCAAATGTTGCATAACAGACATTACACATAAACCAAATTATTTTCTCCAAAGTTTAAGAAGCTCGATCATATCCACAATTTCTAGCTACATGTTAAAGGCTTAAGCCGAATACTAAAACGATGACAAGACATCAGCTTATAGCCCAAGCAACAATTTAACAAGGTTAGTAAAATCCAAGCAAATTAAGCTCACTAACTAGATGAAATCTTTGAAGTAGGAACGTTTCAAGCAAAGGGAGGAAAACCCAGTTCCAGTTCCCTAACTAGATTCTAAACGCCAACTTCCTTTTCTTACTAGTTTAGTATCAAAGACACCCACCTCAAGATTGAACCAGAAAGCATAGCAAAGCACACATGTCCAACACAGATGGTTGAGTGCAGACTGCACATATAAACTTACCGGAGTATAGCGGAACTTGCGCTTGGGAGGCTCGTCGGAGGAAGCATCGACGGCCGTCGTGAGAGGGGTCCACCGGTGGAGGAGGAGCCGAGACGTGCCGTTGTTGTTGTTGTTTTGTGAGTGGGAGTTATGATGGTTAGCTGTAGCAGGAGACGACGACGACACGTGGACCCACTTCTTCCTCCACTTCCTCACGGGACCGTTGAATACCGCCGCCGTCGCCGAAGGACCGTACCGAGAGGAGGCTCGGCCGAGTCGAGACCCCACTCCCTCCATTTCTCTCGTCTCGGCCTTGTAAAGGAGAGACCTTTGTCGGTGATGTGTTACCCCCAAGAAGCAGCAGACAAAGGTGTGTGGTAGACAGCTTCGTCAAATACTTAAGCACACTTATCTAGCGGCGTCGTTTCAGGGTTTCGAGCCATTTTTCGGGACACCTGTGATCAACTAGAGGAATAAAGTGGTGGCTTGTTAGTGATTTTCTTACAATGGTTAGAATAGATTGTTTTTTTTTTCTAATGACAACTAAAGTACAGGTCTCTATTCCGCTGAGAGCTTTCCAAGTTGTTTAAGGATTAATCCTAGGATTTTAGAAACATAATTGGAGAAGATATTAGAAAAGGGTTTTTCCATCCACGACTACTTTTACAATAGGAGAAGTGACATCTGAACTGACAGCCAGCCATGATTTAAAGTTTGATCGTCCAGTCCACTACTGATCTCGACCGGAATCTGAATCAGCCACAGACCCAGCAATTCTTCTGCTGACAAGGTTCCTATCTTCTTCAGAACCCAAGTTCCAACCTAAACTTTGTTGAAACTCCTCTCGCCGTCACCCTGTCCAGTCCAATACTCATCATTTCCTCAATTTTCTTCCAAGTTAAAAGTAGCTCCTTTGTTCACTTCCTCTTTGTCTTCCTTAGAAAAGTAAAATGATATGAGTGGTATACTAGGGAAACGTCTTCAATAGATCATAGGTTGCGTACTTTCATAATTTGCATAGTCTGAAATTGTGGAGCATGATTATGGAGGGAGGATGTATTTATCTATATTAGCTTTGAACGAATCCATTGAATCCATGATAAGTAGTGGTTGCATTATTTTAGGATTGTTTTCCATTCCAGTTGAAACGTGGGTAATCCACCACTTGCAGTTGTTGTTTTCCATTCTAATTGTACCATGGGTAATCCACGATTTGTGTTTGTTTTCTCTCCAAGTTCGTAGCAAGTCAGGAGATCTCACTGTTGTTTTGCCTATAAATTAGTCAATATACTGGAAATAAAGGGTGGACAAGTTTAACACAATTATCTTCTTTTGTATTTCTTCCTTCTTCTAATATTTCTTCGAAATTCTCTTCATTAGTGGTATCAAAGCCAGGTTTCGCAATTTAATACTAGAAACCAATCCAATGCCAAGTTTCAAAATGAGACTCTAGAAGTTCTGGGATGACACGAATCCAGTATTCACTATCCCTATGTCACACTTAAAACCATCATCACCAAATTATAGAACATTGAAACTACCATCAACCCTTCAAACACTACCCAAGATGAGAATCCTTTTGCTCGAGGTAACAACGGGAGTAGCAGTACCACACCACCTCACTGAATTTCAAACCTCCAAAACTCACAAAACACCTACTCGCACCGACAGCACATGAAGCTCTAATTCCCCACGTTTGATGGTACTAACCCGCAAGGTTGGACATACAAGGCGGAACAATATTAGGTGGTTAACTAAGTTCCAAGGTCCAATATCATGGGATGAGTTTGCCACAGTAGTAATCAAGAGATTTGACCCTACTGATTATGATGACCCTGGTGAAGCTCCAACCCGCTTGCGATATACCACTACTGTGGCAGAATATCAGGAAGTTTTTTAGAGACTCTATCACCGAATTGATAACTTGCCTGAATCTTTTTTGGTTAGTTCCTTTATTGCAGGTCTCAAAAAATGACATAAGACTGAAGGCTAAACTACAGAACCCTTGGACTCTGATAAGAGCCATCGGAGTAGCAAGGGTAGTGGAAGAGAAACAATCCTTACAAAAGAAAAACACAACAGTTGCCAACCCTCCTTGGATCAACAAAAGCACCTTAAACCTGAGTATATTAGAGTCTCATCTGAGCGCCAAAGTCACCTCTGGCAGTGGAACAACCCTAACCTTTCGTCGCATATTTGGTCAAGAGGCAAAAGAACAAAGGTAGAAAGGCCTTTATTATTACTATGACGAGAAATACACTCTCGGTCACCGGTGTATCAAACCTCAATTATTTTCCATAGAAGACGTGCTAATGGAGGATTGATAAGAGGATGGCTCCGTAACAGAAGAAACAATTCCGAAGGTGTCCTTACATGCCATTGAAGGAACCAATCACCCACAAACAATTCGTCTACCAGGGAAGATAAAAGGGAAGGACGTGACGATCCTAGTCGATAGTGGTAGTGCCCACAATTTTGTGGATCAAAATCTAGTGAAGCAATGTGGAATGACAGTAATAAAGGGGGAGCAACTTCGAGTCATGGTTGCAAACAAAGAACAGGTGACATGTTAAGGTATTTGTAAGGCAGTAAGTCTTTCCATTCAAAACTATCAAACAACAGCAGATTTCTTCGTCCTTCCAGTGACCACATGTCCAATAGTATCGCGTGTTCAATGGATGGCAACTCTAGGTCCAATCCAGACAGACTACAGCAACCTCACCATGGTGATTCAAGACATGGGACAATCGGTGGTATTTCAGGGATTGAAATCAAGTAAGTTTAAACCTCTCTCTACAAAAGAATGTAATGCAAAACATGGGTTTAGTTTTTTTCTCCAGGTTACTGTACCTGACCAAGTTTTCCCAACTACATCAAATACGAAGATACAACAATTACTTAATACTTATCAGCAGGTGTCGCATAACCTAAACACCGACCACCATATTCCTTTGCAACCAGGTGGTGGACCCATTTCTGTTCGACCATATCGCTACCCGTTCTACCAAAAGACAGAAATAGAGAAGATGGTCCAAGAGCTCCTAATGTCGGGATTGATCAGACCTTCTCGAAGTCCTTTTTCCTCACCAATCCTATTGGTTAAAAAATCGGATGGAAGTTGGCGATTTTGTGTCGACTATAGAGCACTCAACAAGATAACCATCATAGACAAGTTCCCTATCCCTGTTATCGATGAGCTACTCGATGAACTCTATGGCTCAAAATATTATTCAAAACTGGATCTCAGGTCAGGATATCATCAGATATGAGTACAAGAGGGAGACATCCACAAAACGACATTTCGAACTCGCGAGGGTCATTACGAGTTCATAGTTATGCCGTTTGGGCTTACAAATGCCCCATCAACATTTCAAGCCTTAATGAATGAAATCTTCCGCCTTTATCTAAGAAAATTCATTCTTGTATTTTTTGACGATATTTTGGTATATAGCAGGAATTGGTTTGAGCATTTAGATCACTTAACAATAGTACTTCAAATACTAAAGAAACATCAACTGTATGTCAATCTCAACAAATGCCACTTTGGGGTAACTAAAGTCAACTATTTGGGCCATGTCATATCTCAGCAAGGGGTCGAGGTTGATCAACAAAAAATCAAAGTAGTGCAAGAATGGCCAGAACCGATCACCCAAAAAGGTGTCTGTGGATTCTTGGGTTTTGCGGGTTACTATCGTAAGTTCATCTGAAATTTTGGAGATATTGCTGCCCCACTTACTCAACTATTAACCAAAACTAGTTTTCTTGGAACTCCGATGCAGCGCAAGCTTTTGAAAAACTCAAGATGGCATTATCAACACCTCCCATTTTGGCTCTCCCTGATTTTACTAAATAGTTTGATGTGGAAAGTGATGCATGTGGCAACGACATCGGAGCAATTCTGTCCCAACATGGACGCCTTATTGCGTATTTTAATGAAGCATTGAAAGGGACGACACTACACCTGTCTACCTACAAGAAGGAGATGCTTGCTATTGTAAAGGCGGTAAGAAAATGGTGTCCATACTTACTGGGACATCCTTTTATAGTCCAAACTGACCAGAGGAGCCTCAAGTTTTTATTAAAACAAAGAACCAGTACCCCTGCCCAAGTGAGATAGCTTCCAAAGCTTCTTGGTTATGACTACCAAATTGAATATTGCAAAGGGAGAGAAAATCAAGGAGCTAATGCGTTATCTAGAAGAGGCGAATGCAGTATGCAACATGGTGGACTCAGTTGCAAGGAGAAGTTAAGAATGATCCTTTTTATTTAACGACAGCACAAAGAATCATACAGGGGCATGAATTACAATTGAGGGATGGTGTTTATTTCTTACAAGATAAAGTCTACTTGAGTCCCAACAGCTCCTTAATTCCTTCCCTGTTACTTAAGTACCACTCTACTTCAACAGGGGCCACTTTGGGTATCAAAAGACCCTGTCTAGAATTAAACAAAACTTTGCTTGGCCAAGATTACATAAGTCAATCGAACGGTTCCTGTAGGAATGTACAATCTGCCAAAAGAACAAATACAAAACCATGAAAACCCCAGGATTACTCCAGCCACTACCGATTCCAACTTGCATATGACCTGAAATTTCTGTTGATTTCATCGAAGGACTTCCATCTTCAAAAGGGCCTACAATAATACTAGTGGTAGTTGACAGGTTATCTAAATATTGTCACTTTATTCCCATGAAACACCCATTTAATTCTGTTGGGGTTGCTAACATGTTTGCTTAAGAGATTGTCCGCCTACATGGAATTCCAGAAGCTATCATTAGTGACAGGGCCAAAATATTTACTAGTGCCTTCTGGGATCAGTTATTCAAGTTGCAGGGAACTGAACTCAACAACAGTTCTAGTTACCATCCATAGACGGACGGACAGACCGAAGTTATTATTCACATTCTAGAGCAATACTTAAGGTGCTCCATGAGAGAACAACCAAAAAAATGGGTGGACTGGCTTTCGTGGGCTGAACTTAGTTTTAATACAAGCCTGCATTTGGCCATAAGATTGTTTATGGCAGACCTCCTCCCACCATCATTCCCTATATACCAGGCACAACCAAAGTAGCGACAGTGGATGAATTGCTAAAGCAAAGGGAGGGGGTTTTGTGAGACCTAAAATGCAATATGAGACTAGCCCAAGAGCGAATGAAGACCCATGCTGATAAAAAGAGAAGAGAGGTATAGTTTTCAGTTGGAGATTTTATGTATCTCAAGCTCCATCCTTGCAGGCAAAGCTCAGTGGCATTTTAAAGTTCTTTAAAGCTGTCAGCCTAGTTCTATGGTCTATATGAGATTCTGGAAAAGATTGGCCCTGTTACGTACTGATTACGTTTGCCACTTGGTGCCTAAATACACGACGTTTTTCACGTCAGTCTCCTCCACAAATATCTTGGTACAGGGTCTTATCTTGGTACATGGCCTGTGCCTCTACCAAATCTTCCTACCATTATTAATGACTCCTCACCTCTTCCCACCTCGACCAAAATTCTGGACAAAAGGGTGATTCAAAAGGGTTAATACATGCCATTTACCGAAGTTTTAGTTCACTGGGAAGGTACTTCTGAGTCCGATGCCACATGGGAAAATTTACTTCGTCTGTCTTGCACATATCCGGAGTTTGTCCTTGAGGACAAAGACAATTAGAGAGGGGTGGACTGATATGAGTGGTACAATAAAGACACGTCTTCAGTAGATCATGGGTTGCATACTTTCATGGTTTGCATAGTCTGAGATCATGGGGCATGATTATGGAGGGAGGATGTATTTATCTATATTAGCTTTGAACGAATCCATTGAATCCATGATAAGTAGTGGTTGCATTATTTTAGGATTGTTTTCCATTCTAATTGAAAAGTGGGTAATCCACGATTTGCATTTGATATTTTCAATTCCAGTTGTAATATGGGTAATCAACGATTTGCATTTGTTTTCTCTCCAAGTTCGTAGCAAGTGAGGAGATCTCACTGTTGTTCTGCCTATAAATTAGTCAATATACTGGAAATAAAGTGTGGACAAGTTTAACGCAATTATCTTCTTTTGTATTTCTTCCTTCTTCTAATATTTCTTCGAAATTCTCTTCATCACAAAACAAAATGTGTAGGCATGGACATTGGGTTGAGTTGTTTTTGTGTATGTTTAAGACTAAATCTGAGGAGGTTGCATTCATCAGGATGAAACTTAGATAAGCTTTTAATAAGAAAATAAAGGAGGCATTTGGAGAATTGTAATATGCAGGCCCTCTTGCTCTGACAAGAGCTGTTGTAATATTATATTTATAATAAAGATTTGTTAAAGGAACATTCTAGAAACAAAGAGAAATATGTCATGTATATAAATTATGTTACAGAGTTTTTCTAATAGTATCTTTATCACCCTCGCTCAAGCATAGTTAATCTCCTACAACAAGCTTGGTCTTGAGATAAACAAATTGTGCTACTGATAAAGGTTTTGTAAAGATGTCAGCAGTTTGTTCTTCAGTTGGAATGTAGCATATTGAGACGTCTCCGCAAGCTACTTTCTCCCTTATAAAGTGCACATCTATTTCTATGTGCTTTTGTTCAAGAGTGGAAAACAAGATTACCAGCTAAAGCTGCAGCTCCAATGTTATCGACCAAATTAGAGATGACCCCTCAAGCTAAAAATTGATCTCTTTGGGCAATGAGATTATCCATGCAACTTCAGCAGCAGTATGAGCTAAAGCTCGGTATTCGAATTCGGTACCTGACCGAGCTACCACTTGTTATTTTCAAGAGGACCAGGAAATTAAATTACCACCAAGATAGACATAAAAACTACTGGTGGATCTTCTGTCATCCAAATCGCTCCCCCAATCTGAATTGAGAAGGCAGTCAAACGAAAGTGATGAATTGGACGAATGAAGAAGCCATGGGAGGCAGTACCTTTGAGATAATGTAGTAGGTGTTTGCAAGCATGCCAGTAAAACTTAATTGGTTGTTGGAGAAATTGGCTGAGTGGATTGACCATATATGAGATTTCAGGGCGGGTGAGAGTGAGGTATTGTAAAGCACCAATGGTGCTGCGATAAAGAGTCAGGTTATCAAAAGGAGAATTGTTATGACGACTTAATTTTGTAGACGAGGCAGCCGGAGTGGATAGAGGCTTAGCATGTAGCATATTGGTACATGAAAGAATATTATGTAAGTATTTTATCTGAGGGAGGTGCAAGCCATTAGAGGTGTGGGTAACTTGAATGCCCAGAAAGTAATTGAGGGAACCCCAAAAGTTTAAGAGAAATTTTGGATGAAAGGAAATGAAAGAGTTGTTGAATAGTGGAGTTGTGGCTACCTGTGACGACTATATTGTCGACATATACCAGTAAAAAGAGAAGTGTAGAGCCATTCTTGTAAAAGAATAGAGAGGAATTAGACTGAGATTGTCGCAAACCCCAGTTAAGGAGAGTTATTGTGAGGCATTGAAACTAAGCTCGTAGAGCTTGGCGAAGACCATAGATGGTATGATGAAGACAACAGACAAAGTGAGGATGTTGTAGATCAACAAAACCATCAGGTTGGCCATATAAACTGTCTCAGAGAGGTTCTTATGTAAAAATGCATTAGAGACATCCATTTGGTACATAGGCCAATTGTGGGTCACAACTAGAGTAAGGATTATACAGATTGTACCTGGCTTAATAATAGGGTTATAGGTTTTAGTAAAATCGATATCAAGTGTTTAGGTAAATCCTTTTGCGACTAAAAGGGCTATGGTGCCTTCAGTATGATACTTAATCCAAAAAACCCATTTGGAGCCAATGAGTTTTTAGTTGGGATGAAGAGGAACTAAGGTCCAAGTGGAATTTTATTGAAAGGCTTGAAACTCTTCAGTCATTGCCTATTTCTAGTAAGAATTAGCAAGGGTTTCATCAATTGTTTTGGCTTCAGAAGTTGGTGGAATGAGGTGAGCGAGTAAAGTTTGGGCTTATGGATGCCAAATTTGGCTCTAGTTTGCATTGGGTGGGTATTAAGGAGTGGAGAGCCAAGGATAGAAGGGGGAGGGGGCCCATCGGAGCATGGTTGAGCAATGAGTGGAGCTCCTGACTTATCATGTGAAAGCAAAGATGAGGGGGAAGAGTCTGCCACAGAGTTCTTTGGTATGACCGCCTGAGGGGTGGAAGTTAAATATGAAGATAGATGAACAAAACGATAAGGTGAAGGAAATGAAGCAACGGAGAATCTAGGAGGAGAGGAAAGGAAAGAGGAAGTGTATGAAAACTCATATTCATCAAACCGAGCATGGGGAGTGATATAAACATGGCCAGTAAGGGAAAGGCATCGGTATCCTTTGTGATGGGAACTATAGCCAAGAAATAAGCATTTAGTGGTATGAAAGGAAAACTTGTTTTTAGTATAAGGATGGAGAAGAGGATAACATGAGAAACTAAAAACTCGAAGAAAAGAGTAATCAGGAAGATGATGAAATAATAACTGATAAGGAGAAGAATTATTGAGAATGGGGGTAGGCATGAGATTGATAAGATATACAACAATATTAAAGGCATACCACCAAAGAGATAATAGGAGAGAGGCTTGTGCAAGGAGGGTGAGGCCCGTTTCAGTAAGATGTCGATGTTTGCGTTCAATCCGATCATTTTGGTGATGAATGTAAGGAGATGGAAATTGATATTGAATGTTAAAAGAGGTAAGATATTTAACAAATGGGCGATATTCACCCCCCAATCAAATTGAACTATTTTAATAATGGTGTTAAACTGTTGTTCAACTTGAGTCTTAAAGATAGAAAACACAGAAATAGCTTAAGACTTGTAATGTAAGGGAAAAACCCAAAGGAATCGAGAGTAATAATCTAAAATAGAGATATAATATTGGTAGCTTTCAGGTGTAGGCACTGGGGAGGGTCCCCAGAGATCAGCATGAAGAAGTTAGAGGGGAACAGATGCGTTGTGAGTAGACAAAGATTTGTACGTAGCATATGCATTTTACCATATTGACATTCAGAACAGAAAGTGTAATTCTCATTAACAGAAATTGTATTACCAATTCTGGATAATGTTTGCATAATGACAATGGTTGGATGTCCAAGCTGATGGTGCCATAAAGAGGAGGAAAGAGTAGTGGAAAGAACATGAGGAGAAGTCGGCGATGACTGATAAAGAGATAGTTGATAGAGGCCATTTTTAAGGGAATCCTATTGAAGAACTTTCCCTATGATCTTGTCCTTCACAAGACAAGCATTAGAATGAAATTCAATAACACAATCCATATCTCGTGTAACCTTAGAAACAGAGATAAGATTAGTATGCAATTGAGGAGCATAAAGAGCGTGAGAAAGAGATAAAGAGTGAGGGGAAGAAGGCAACTAAACACAACCTGTGTGAGTAATGGGAACATCATGACCATTGCCCATGGTAAGTTGCTCAGCACCAAAATAAGGGTGAGTGACCTAAAGATTGAAAGTGGAACCAGTAGAGTGATTAGAAGCTCCTGAATCAAAATACCATTTAGGGTTTTAGATTGACTGGGGTGTAACTATCATGACACAAAAGTTAGGGGTAGCAGAAGGGCATGACGACTTGGAGAGAGGCATTTGATAGTGTGGAGGAGACAAATAAGTATGGAAAAATAGTTGAGGTGGTCTAAGAGGGGTGGGAAGGGATGGGTTGAATGGTGCAGGGCCTTGGTAATGTGGATCAAACTGAAAATAACATTTAATAGTTGAGTGGCCGGGACGATGACAAACTTGACAGACAAGGCTTTGACTCCTTCCACGACCACAACCTCAGAAACTGCCACAAGTATTGCCTCCTCTTTATGAGAAAATAAGTGAAGATGGACAAACATTGAGTGCAACAACGTTTGCAGTGAGATGAGATAAATCAACAGTAGTTGCAGCAGCTAAATGTTCTAGTTGTAACTCATGATTAACCAAAGAGGCTTGTACCTCTTGTAATGAAGGTAGATCAGATCTGGATGTAATGTTTATAACTACTAGATCATATTCAGATCCAACTTCAGCAAATATCACTATAATTAAATCTTCTTGAGAGAGTGGAGATCTAGTGGTTGCCAATTGATCGGAGATGGACTTCATCTTAGCAACATAACCAGTGATAGAAGAAACACCTTTCTTCATGTTTTGCAACTGTAACTTTAATTATACAGCCAGACTTCACGTGACATAATGCAACCAACAACATCATCAAGTATTGCTTCATACATTAACGCGAGGAGTCAAGAAAGTAATATTTGATCTTATTTCAACTAAGACATATAGGCTTCACTGGGTTGCTCTAGATTTACAATTGGTGTCATTAACAAACCCAAGGAGGCCATGCCCAATTAGAGCAGGTAGTACTTAAGCTTTCCAGAGCAAGTAATTAGCTCTTTCTAGTTTGATTGGGAGAAAAAATGAGAGGGTATTGGTAATGGATGTTGCTGAGGATGATCGGATGGTCATAGGAGTGACCTCCCCCTCGGATGTTGATGAAGAACTAGTAGAAGAGGTGTTAGCCATTAAAGCTCTGATACTAAAATAAACTTTCAATAAGAAAATAAATGAGGCATTTGGAGAATTGTAATATGCATGCCCCTTGCTCTGAGAAGAGCTATTGTAGTATTATATTTATAATAAAGGTTTGTTGAGGGAGCATTCAAAAAACAAAGAGAAATATGTCACGTATATAATTTTGTTACAAAGTTTTTTCCATAGTGTTTTTATCAAATTCTCTTAAAATTTAGTGATGAGACTTCTTTCACTGCTTATGTTTGACGCAAAGGGAAATAGTACAATGTAATGACCACCTTCACCTTGCAAAACCAACTATTTCAAAATATCAATTGACCTTTGTGTGGGAAGACCATTAAAATTCGAATTGTTTGACACGTGATCTTTATTCTTCTTTTCTTTTTTTTCCTCCCTTATTTCTTGCCCTTCTTCTTGATTTTAACTCTAAATTTGACACTGACTATTTTTAAAAGATTATTAATTTTTACATTTAAATAAAATATCTAATAATTTAATAATTTAAAATTCAAATATATGATTAATTTAGGTAATTATTTTACAATTCATACTTTTAAGAATCATGAAATTCTAATGTTTCAAATTACTAAGAGTTGAAGTAATTTGAATTCAAGAACTTAAACATTTTAAAATTTTTAAGAAATTCTTTAATCACTTAAAAAAATTGTAAAATTTTATTTATTTTGAATTTTTTTAATTTTTTTTAATTTCTCTATTTTTTTTAATTTATTAAATCACATAATAAAAGTGAATTTTCTCTTTTTATTTATATTTTTATATCAAACTCTAATTTTGTTATTAGTTATACATATAATATTATATTATTCAATATTAAATAATGGTAAAATTTATCAAATTATAATTTAATAATTGACAATAAGTAATTTTTTAATATTTTCAAATAAATCATTTTAAAAAATAATTTAATAATTAACAATAAGTAACTTTTTTAATATTTTCAAATAAAATCATTTAAAAAACTAACTACAAATTTAAATTATTTTAAAATCAACAATCAATTATTTAATAAAAATGATTTTAATTCTAAAATAATGAAATTAATTTTTAACCAATAATTATATATTCTTTTAAATAAAATTTAGTAAATTAAATAGTTTAAATTTTAATAAAAATAACAAAATTTAGTTAATATTTATTTTCTTCTTCAAGTTCTGCTAGGATAAATAGATTTTGGACATAAAAGGGTCCACCATCCATTTCCTGCGGTTTTCCTCTCTAGACTTGGCTTCTATTTGGTTCGGCTTATACTAGTAGAGTTTTTATCAGTAGAGCTTTTTTCTGTAGATATTTTCTGAGAAGAACTTTTCTAAGAAGCTAATTGACTGTTTGATTATCATTTAAAAAAGAGTTTTTTGAAAGAGCTTCACACAGTAGACTATTTGACAACATAAAAATAAAAAGTATTTCTAATTTTAATTATATTTTATTTTGTAATAAAAATTATTTATGCATATAAATATTATTTAAAGTATATTAAACAATATGCAAAGCACAATATATTAATTATTATATAATTTTAAGCCATATGAAACATAAATGAAAATATATCTAACTAAATCTTTTATATGAATTATAACATAAGTAAACTAATATTAAAAATAAATATTAAAACATATAAAAAAGCCAAATAATATTACTTAAATCCCAAAATAAATATTCAAGTTGAGTAAATAGTTAAATACGTAATAAACAAAAAATATGAGTTTGTGGGTATTGTGAGAATTATGTGTAAAACGTAAGAGCAAAAGGCATATAAACTTATTAATTGATCTGAAAAATCTATCCGCAAAAGTCATTTGAGAAACTTTTTTGTGAAGCTCCAAATTTGAGTTTCTTAAAAAGCTGTATTTTGACTGCCAAAAAAGTCATATCTATTAAAGGAGTGCTTTTTTATTTTACAGTTAAACATTCATTTTTCTTAAAAAAGGCTTTTGTGATAGAGAAAAGTACTTATTGACCTCCCAAAAGCCCATTCAAATAGACACTTAGCTTCTTCTTTTCTTCACTCATTTTTTCAGTCTACAACAATGTCGCAAGCAGTGAGAACAGAAAGTAGAGAGCTTTAGATCTGAAAAGAACAGATACCTAAGAATCCTTAGCCTATAAGACGATATGGGTAAGTTTTTTTTTTTAGTTTTGCGGTCTTTGTTTGGTGCTTTAGTGGAAAATGTAGCTTTCTTTATCTGGTTTTACGATAACTAGGGATCTAAGATTCTGAGTGGTCATGGAAGTAGTCAAGTAGTTGTTATACTTAGTGGATTAGTGTTGGTTCATTTTGCTTAAGAAATGGAGATATTGGTTTTACTTGTTTAAAGCTTAATAATTAAACAAGATTTTTTAAAGATGATGATTGGGGTTTAATTACTGTAATTTGGATCATAAAGTGGAGATCTTGGTTGTGATTTTTGTTGGGTTTTTGTACCTTCTTACGTGGAAAAAATCATGTTTTAGCCCACAATGTTAATTAATTGGGCTTTTTTAGACCCAATGGGCCAATCTTTTGATAGCTTATAGTAGCCAGCTTCTTCTTCATACGGAAAGTAAAAAAGAAAAAAGAACAAAGAGTAGAGAAGTTGTAGGGGCATTTTTGGATTAATTGCTTCACTTTTCTTTTGTGAAGCTCCAAATTTGAGTTTATTAAAAAGTTGTATTTTGACTGCCAAAAAAGTCATATCTATTAAAGGAGTGCTTTTTTATTTTACAGTCAAACATTCATTTTTCTTAAAAAAGGCTTTTGTGGTAGAGAAAAGTACTTATTGGCCTCCCAAAAGCCCATCCAAACAAACACTTAGCTTCTTCTTTTCTTCACTCATTTTCTCAGTCTACAACAATGTCGCAAGCAGTGAGAACAGAAAGTAGAGAGCTTTAGATCTGAAAAGAACAGATACCTAGGAATCCTTAGCCTATAAGACGATATGGGTAAGTTTTTTTTTTATAGTTTTGCGGTCTTTGTTTGGTGCTTTAGTGGCAAATGTAGCTTTTTTTATCTGGTTTTACGATAATTAGGGATCTAAGATTCTGAGTGGTCATGGAAGTAGTCAAGTAGTTGTTATACTTAGTGGATTAGTGTTGGTTCATTTTGCTTAAGAAATGGAGATATTGGTTTTACTTGTTTAAAACTTAATAATTAAACAAGATTTTTTAAAGATGATGATTGGGGTTTAATTACTGTAATTTGGATTATAAAGTGTAGATCTTGGTTGTGATTTTTGTTGGGCTTTTGTACCTTCTTACGTGGAAAAAATCATGTTTTAGCCCACAATGTTAATTAATTGGGCTTTGTTAGGCCCAATAGGCCAATCTTTTGATAGCTTATAGTAGCCAACTTCTTCATACAGAAAGTAAAAAAAAAAGAACAAAGAGTAGATAAGTTGTAGGGGTGATTTTTGGATTAATTGCTTCACTTTTCTCCTCGATCCTTACTCATCTACTGTTGAATGGAGCTGAAAATTTAAGAATGTGTTCCTGAAACAGTCATCTACATTCTGAACCATCAGTTTTTTGTTTTAAGTTTTGGATGTTGAGATTGGAATCTTAGAATAGTAATGAATTTTTGAGTGATTTCTCTCCTTTTATGTTCCTAATAATATTATCTTATGTAGCTACTTATTCATCTTGTTGCTGCTGTTTTTTTTTTGTTTTTGAGAAGAGGATATTTGTACACAATTTGAATTAATGGAGCTAATTTTTGAACTGGAGGTCTTATGGTTTTTACCCTTGATCTGAAGGGGTTTTTCACCTTAAAAATTGTGATGTATTTATTTTTGTTTGATTTGTTGTTATTATTGGTGAATTGTTGCTAGTATTTATTTACTCATATTATTCAAATAGATTTGAGAAATTTTGATATTATATTTACACTTATGCAAAATTTAGCAATACCGAGTTTTTTCCAACATCAGTGTATTAGAGCATTAGATGATTTAATCCTTTTGGTCTATTTGAATTTCGAAGGTTAATACTAGTAGAATGGTTTGTGTTGAATGGAGTCAATTATCAATAATGGAAGGGTAAGATAAAAGATTTGTTATTTCTTGTCTTCGATGCATAAAATTTCAGAGAAGTTGCAGGGACATTTTTGGACGAGCTGTTTCACTTTTCTCCTCGATCCTCACTTTTCTATCATTAGATCTAGCTGAAAATTTGTGAATGTGTTCCTGAGACAGTCATCTACATTTTGAATGATCAATTTTTAGTTTAGAAATTTGGATGTTGAAATTGGAGCCTCAAAATAGTGACACATTTTTTATTGATTTCTCTCCTTTTATGTTCCTAATAATATTATCTTGTGTAGTTGCTTATTCTTCTTGTTGACACTGATTTTGTGTCTTTAAGAAGAGGATATTTGTATACAATTTGATTTAGTGGAGCTAATTTTTTGATATTATGTTTATACTTCCACAGAATTTAGCAATACCTAGTTTTTCTCAAATCTATCTTAATAATAGGAGTAAATAAATACTAATAATAATTCACCAATAATAACAGCAAATCAAACACAGATAAAAACAACACAATTTTTAACGTGAAAAATCCCTTTAAATCAAGGGTAAAAACCACAGGATCTCTGGTCCAAAAATTAGTTTTAGTAAATCAAATTGTGTACAAATATCTTCTTCTCAAAGACACAAAATCAATATCAACAAAAAGAATAAGCAGCTACACAAGAAAATATTATTAGGAACATAAAGGGAGAGAAATCACCAAAAAATGTGTTACTATTCTGAGGCTCTAATTTCAACATCTAAATTTCTAAACAAAAAATTGATCGTTCAAAATATAGATGAATGTCTTAGGAACACATCTCCAAATTTTCAGCTAGATCTAATAATAGAAGAGTGAGGATTGAGGGGAAAAGTGAAGCAACTCGTCCAAAAATGTCCCTGCAACTTATCTGAAACTTTATACACTGAAGAAGACAAGAAATAACAAATCTTTCATCTTACCCTTCCATTTTTGATAAGTGACTCTATTTAAACAAACCATTCTACTAGTATTAACCTCCAAAATTCAAATAGACCAAAATGATTAAATCATCAAATGCTCTGATATACTGAAGTTAAAATAAACTCGATATTGCTAAATTCTGCGGAATTATAAACATAATACCAAAAATTCTCAAATCTAATTGAATAATAGGAGTAAATAAATAATAGCAACAATTCACCAACAATAACAACAAATCAAACAAAAATAAAGGCGTCACAATTTTTAACGTGAAAAACTCCTTCTGATCAAGGGTAAAAACCACAGGACCTCCGATCTAAAAATTAGCTCCGCGAAATCAAATTGTGCACTCATTTGGTTTCCATCAACCCGAATTATTTTACTGCTATTGATTACTTGTCTATGACTTTTGGAAGGGTTTATGTTTCTCTTCTGTGGTAAAGATCTGTTTCTGCTGGTTAATAAGTTATTACACTTTGGTTTGTGTTTATCACTTTAGTATAGAAGCATAATTGTTGATCATGGATCTTAATCCAAACAACAGCGTTACAGAAAACCCTTGAATGTTTTGTGCATGATGTTTTGGCTGTTAGTTATAAGTGAATGGCGATTACAGATACTCAAAAACCCTCTATAACTTGTGGTACTTTACTGCAAAAACTGCAGGTATCTTATCTTATTGTGTATTTAAATGCTCAGCTTTAAATAATTTGATTTACTCACTGACCTTGATTTGGGGTAGGAAATTTGGGATGAGGTTGGTGAAACTGGTGAGCAGCGGGACAAGATGCTTCTTGAAATAGAGCAGGAATGCTTGAATGTTTACAAGACTAAAGTTGAGCATGCTGCAAAGTCTGAAGTAGAATTGCTTCAGGCCTTGTCAGATGCCAAAATTGAACTTTCCAGCGTTCTATCAGCCCTAGGAGAGAAAAGTTTTGTGGGGATTGTGAGTAACTTTTTATTGTTAATCAGTAATTATCATGTGACAGCCGCAAAGATGTTGACATTTCAAGGAAGCATTTTATCTATGACGCATTGCTTGATAAACATTTTACTTATTCTTTCTGTGATTTCAATCGTAGCCTGAGAAGACACCTGGAACCATCAAGGAACAACTTGCTGCTATTTCACCAGCACTCGAGCTGATACTGAAACGAAAGGAGGAGCGAGTGAAGGAGTTTTCTGATGTACAGTCAAAGATTCAAACAATATGTGGAGAAATTGCTGGGGACTGGAATAATTATGAGACTCCTGTAGTTGACGAGGCTGACTTATCTGTGAAAGATGAATACCAAGCCCAACTTCAGGAACTTAAGATGTTTTCCATTTTATGAATGTGTACTACTTCATTTTTGTTACATAATTTTAAGCCATTGTAAGGTTTGAAAATTTCCTGATATCTTTCTATTTAAAATGGCAGAGTGATAGGTTGCACCAAGTCCTTGAATTCTTAAGCAATGTGCATGATCTCTGTGCTGTCCTCGGGATGGACTTTTTCAGCATAGTAAATAAAGTTCACCCAAGCTTAAACGACTAAATCAGTGAGAAATCAAAAAGCATTAGTATCGATACACTAGCCAGACTGGCTCAGAAAGTCTTAGCTCTGAAAGAAGACAAGAAGCAGAGGCTTCATAAGGTATTGCTTTTGAACTATAGTTTCCTATACTTGAGAGAGGCAGCTACAGCAGAGCAGTTGTTACTAGTTTCTTCTACTTATACTGTAACGAGGACAGCTGATTTTTTGTGAAGATCTGATGATATGCATCCTTAAATTCCTTTCTGTGTTTTGTCCCAAAAACTGAAGCTCTTTTACATGTATCTTTGATCCTCAGCTTCAAGAGTGATCAAGGCAGTTGATTGATTTGTGGAATCTAATGGATACGCCTATAGAGGAGAGGAAATTGTTTGACCACGTAACCTGTAACATTTCAGCTTTAGTTGATGAAGTGATTCTACCTGGTGCTCTTGCATTAGATCTGGTTGAGCAGGTACATGCTACTGGAAGTAAATTGAACTGGAATGTTAAAAATGAATTTCTAGATGGAAAAGAAAGGAAACTCTTTACTCATTTTCCTTTATTTGTTGAAAAGGTGGAAGTTGAAGTTGGAAGACTTGATCAGCTAAAGGCTAGTAGGATGAAAGAAATTGCATTCAAAAGGCAAGTGGAGCTTGAAGAGATATATGCTCTTGCTCATATAGAAATAGATTCAGAGGCAGCTCGAGAAAATATTATGGCACTTACTGATTCTGGAAACATTGAGCCTGCTGAGTTACTGGCCGACATGGACAGTCAGATATCAAAAGCCGAGGAGGAAGCTTTTAGCAGGAAGGAAATTTTGGATAAGTTAGAGAAGTGAATGTCAGCATGCGAGGAAGAGAGTTGGCTTGGAGACTACAATCGGGTATGTAAGATCTATACTTTGTTGCCAATGTTCGGATCATGTTATAATTGACTTTTGATATTTGAATAATCTTTTCCGAAGATGCTTCTCCTACTGTTCCTCTGACAGTAACAAATTCGAAGATCCTCTATCATCTGGAGCTACTTCTTTTGCTTCATATGCAGTTATTTCCAGTCGATGATAAGTTTTAATGATCTGACTTACTCGTGGTTTTTATCTGTCCTGTCTTTGCTATGGCATGCATTAAACTTTAATTCAGTGAAGACTACAGCAGACAAAATATCAAACAACAATGTTGAACTCAACGTTCCTCTAAAATGAATACGAGCTACATAATATAGCGGTGAACTCAAATATTTCAACTTAATTGGCCTCTTCTTGCTGAAACAGGACGAGAATCGGTATAATGTTGAATATTGAACTATTCTGGCGTTCACAACCAACTTTCTAATACTTTCTGAAAACATTTTAGAATTAATAATAGAAAATGTGCTCAACACTCCTGTCAATGTTTTCACTGACATTTTCGCTATGTAACTTTGGTTGATACCTACGTTGCCAAAACTCGGGCTTGGGAAGAAAGTCGGGGCTTGCAATTTGCTTATGACGTTATTCCTCTACTAGCGATGCTAGATGAATATTCCATGCTCAGGCAGGACAGAGAGGAAGAGAAACGAAGCTTAAGTTTTAGCTGGAGATGATTAGGTCGTGGATTATATTTCCATTTTGTCATGAAAGAGTTAATTTAGTTTATCTCACTTTCAAATGGATGTTATAAATTTTGGACACACAGGACCAGAAGAAGTTCCATAAGCCGCAAACCACAGACCAAGATGCTTTTTTAGGTTCAAGGCCAAGTCCTGCTCGACCAGCTGGTGGAAAGAAGAGGGGTGCTAAAGTGAATGGAGGTGCCGATGGAACGCCCAATCGACGACTATCTTAATACTCACCCAAGTGGCAGTCGTCGTGCATCAAAAAATGGGAGGAGAGACAGCAGGGATAACAGATCATCTGCTCCCATTAACTACTTCGCCATATCCAAAGAAGATGTTACCAGCCATATGTCTGGTACTGAACCAGTTCCAGCTTCGCCATGATATAACTCTTAGAGAAATCTGTAGGCCTACACCTTGTTATATTAATCTTGTTACTAGGAGCTTGCTGTAGTTATACAGTATAGTTGTCAATAACTAAGGAACTAAAGCGTGAATTGTTCTTAGGTGAGTATTGTTAACAGTAAATTCATGACCAATGAATTCATGACAAGTGGTGGACGATTGTGAGGAGAAGAATAACAGAAATTTGTTTTGACAGCTAGTAATTTGTACAATTGTCCTTTGACTGGTCATAGTTTGTTACATCAATATGTATTTATTTCCCCCTGATGATTGAACGAGTAGAGCTGTTGTTTTATCATTTGTTACTCTACTACTCTTATACATCCCTCGTACCATTCTACTCTCTCCTCATTTTCTCACTTGGTATTTCTCACTTGGTATCAGAGCTAATCGTTTAAGATGAGTGACCTCGGCTCTACATCCTCCTCATCACAATTCTGTCAGGAATTTGAGCTTTACCGTTCCCACAAAACTGGTGCTGAATAACTGTTGCGTGTGATGGCTTGGCCCTCTACTTGGTTGCTTATATTGTTAAATGTCAAAGAAAGAAGGCTCTAATTGGTGGCATGAAATTCAATAACATCAACTTAGCTGGTGGCATGCAATGAACTTGGTTGGCGGCATGCAAGTATGTCAAATAAAGTTGGTGATTTCTTCAACAATTTATGGCTGCAGGTAGAAGGATTTGGACGACGATTGCGCAGGACTTCAGCTATAAATATAGTTGTAGGCTTATAGAAAAGAACAACCATTCTTTCCTTTCTAAAATCCTCCTATCCTCACTGTATATTTATGAGTTGTTGAAAACCTTTTGTTCCAGCTTTTTGTATTTGTATTCATTCTCCACATATTAGTAAAATTATTCACCCTCCGGCCATGGACATAGGTTACATTGACTGAACCATGTAAATCTTTGTGTCCTGTCCCATTTATTTTTGTCTGTATTTTGTTTTCGTTATTATTTTTCGGGCTATTAAATTCAACCGGTATCCTATCCAAGGGCATTTTATCTTAACAAACTGGTATCAGAGCTTCTCTTTTTTTATCTAACTTACCGTATGCTCTGTGGTTGCCACTAAGGTGAACCCTCCACATCAGAAAGTAACTTAGATTTTTTATTGTGAGTCTAAACGGGGCCCACTGCCTCAGTTTTATCTTGTAGGGCCCACTGCCTCGGTTTGTTTTATGGGGCCCATTGCATCAGTTTTGTAAGCAGGGTTCAGCTTTGCTTTTGTGGGGTCCACTGTCTTAGTTTCTCGTGTGGGGCCCACCTGTAAAAAATAGTCCAAATATCAATTTTTGGCCATCATGATGATAACAAAGACCTCTATTAAAAAGTTTGACCGGAGCAGTAATTTCGGTATGTGGCAGCTCAAGATGCAAGCCATTTTAATACAAGATGGATTTGAGATTGTACTAGATGGAGTGGAGAAAAAGCCAGTAGATATGGCGTCAGATATATTCACGAATCTAGATAAAAAGGCTAGATCAGCCATCATATTGAATCTCTCCGATGAGGTTTTGCAGGAGGTTGCTGGTGAAAATACAGCGAAAGGTATGTGGGACAAATTAAAAGCTATGTACATAAAGAAGACGGTGGAGAATCGGCTTTATTTGAAACAAAAGTTGTACATGTTGAGGATGATAGAAGGTACATCTATTCT
>JANSVA010000218.1:49858217-49877228 GCA_025504915.1 Erythroxylum reticulatum | reverse complement strand
GGTTTTCTGTAGTTCTACTCTCTATTCTTTTTCTTACTTGAGGACAAGCAAGAGCTAATTGTGGGGGAATTTGATACACTCATATTTTCATATATGTTTATGACTTAATTCAAAGTCATTTACATTCATTTTATTTTCATCTATGGCTGGTTTATCATGTTTTATCATTATTTGAGGTTCGTTAACGTAAAATGCATAAATGAAACAAATAGACTCGAATTGCACTGTTTTTTGGTTTTTGGTAGACTTGACCTTTAGTCATTGTGGGATTTTTATCTCGAGATTGGTTTATCCACAAAATCTAAAATTTCATACTTAAATTCTTGACTCATTGATGGAGTTTTTGGGACCAATTACAGATTTTTATGAGCTAGAATTTAGGAGAAATAAATTAACAAAATTCACATCAGATTTTGAAGCACCAGAATGACCTGTCGATGATTTTTCGATCATAACTTTTGACTCAGATGGTGAAATCCCATGATTGAAGTCTCATATTGAAGCTCACTCAAAGGTAAAGATACAGTTAAATTTTGAGCTCCTAAATCCTTGCCATTTATTTTTTATGCATTGTCAAATTTGACCTTGAAAAATCTATTCCAACCAGCTAAGGATCCAAGCTTTCATTCATACTTTAATCCACCAACCCACATTCATGCAACTCACAATCAAGCCTCCACTTTCCACACATAAAAGAAAAGACAGCCCCACTTTATTAACCAGCCTACATTTACATACATGAAAATATTGAATTTTTTCTCTCCAATCTTGGACATCTTTAACGTAGCCTCCACCCAAGAGCCACCATAGACGCAATTCTTGAATTTTTCCTCTCTAATCTTCAACACTCACACATAACAAAATAGTCTCCAAAGTAAGAAAAAAGCTCTCCAACTCATTCACGCAACTCACAATCCAAACTTCACGCCACGCCCACCATGTAGCCTCCATTTGAATCCACCAACCTCAACCACCAGGCTCCACCAAGACACTCAAGCCTTCTTTTATTTTTTAATCTTCCACATACACCGTAACCTCCATTCCTTCAGCCTCCAATCACAAATGCCTCCTACATAAACAACACATAGATAGCTTCATTTACTCCCATTCACTCCACACTTCATTTTTCTTTCAAGCAACGCATCTAAGCCACACTCTTGATTCCTCTCAAGCCTCCACTCACATACAAGCCTTTTTTTTTTACTCCCATTCACGCAAACGTTGTTAATTCCTCATCCAACATCCATCCACCAAAAATAGCCAGCTTCAATCTTCATCAACGCAAGCCATCTTCTACACAGCCTTTATCTCATTTTCTTTCACGCAAAAACGCATCTCAACTCTAATCTTTCATGCAGAAGCTAAATCCAAGAGCCTCTAGACTTGAAGGACGCAACCAAGAGTCTTCACCAATGTACTGGCATTCATTCGCCCAACAATGCAGCATCCATTCACCGCCAAAGAAGCAACCACGCAAAGGAGTTTGGAGAGCTTTGTTCTTAATTTTTATTTCATTCCATCATGAGTTTATACAGGGTTTTTGCTTGTGGATTGTTTGGCATGATGATTTGTGGCTAAAACCTTAATTTCTCTTAGGGGATTTAATATTTTTGATGATGCTTTAATATTGAATTTTGCTAGAATCCACGACTGAATATTCATATGCTTGTTGATTTTTCCTTGATTTTATTTGTTTTCCTTTGGACTATTGAAAAATACCTTGGTAAAAATTCGCCTTTGGAAAAAGGGAGTTTTTGCTAGAAGATTAAAGGAAATTTCGACTAGGATTTTCTTGTGAGTTGGCAGACTTAAGAAATTTAGGAGGTGAAAATTGAAGTTTTAGAACTTAAGAAACTCTTGGAAAACTTAAGTAAGGGATTACTAAGTGATATCTAGAGTAGATAAATTAATTCATCTTTAGGAAAAGGAGATTAATTACTCTTAAAATTCACCTACAAGAGTAGAATATTTCAGTTGTGGAGAATAGCTAATTTAATATTAAAGTTGACAAAAATATCATTCCTTAAGAGAAAGTCATTCCCTTTTGCCATTAAAACTTTTAATTAGCAAATTGTTGCAATCTTTTATTAATTAATTACTGCACAAATTCGTTATATTCATAGTTATTTTGGTCGCATTGAATTGGGTAGTTGTTTAGAAATTTATTTAAGTTAATTTTGTTTTAAGAAAAGAAAAAAATTTCTTTACATTAATTTTAATTTTCTAAAGTTTCATCCAACCAGATTTCAAATATCATTAGCTAGCGTAGAATTGAATTTTCTCATAATCCCTGTGAACACGACTCGGTTCTTACCGATTTATTACTCACTTCGACAATCGTACAGTTGCGGTTCACTAACAACTTCTCCGTGTTTTGGGCCATTCTTTCTTACTGCATTTTTTTGTTATTTTTTTCCAAAACAGCTCTACTTCTCCCAACCTCCAAAAATAATGTAAAAATAACATAATCAGCGTAATATCTATCCAATATGCTTTAAAAATACCTCAAATTGATATGTAAATTAATAATCTATCACTTAGGCATTGGGTTTGAGAAAGTAGTATCAATAGCCACCTCACTCAAGCCGCCCTTATAAGAACCATTTACACATATTTTGAATCATGAAGCCAGACTCGCTAGAATGCATACCAACTTATCCATGGAGATGTAAAATAATCAATTAGCCCAAGCTGCGTTTAACAACAAACAGAGGAATTTTTATTCTTACTCTAGTTAGAATCAACGAAGCCTTGGAAGAGGAAAATCCAGAAAATCAAGTGGTAGAGAATGCAGGAACTAAACCAACTTGTCAAGTATGCATTAAGTATGGACACTTAGCCAACGACTGTTGGTACAGGTTTGTTGAATCATTTACTTCCTCAAATTCCTTTACTCAGACTAATCAGAATCAGAAAATTGCTTAAGTTTTTGCAGCAAATTCGAGCCATCATAACACTGCTACTGTATATTCTCAATCTGATTATTTAAGTGACAATAATTGGTACATTGATAGTGGAGCAACTAGGCACATCACGAATGACCTAAGCAATCTAAGTGTTAATTCAGATTATCCCAACTCAGAAAAAATTGCAGTTGGAAACAGACAACCTCTATAGATAACATTCTTTGGTAAGGTTGTCTTAAACTCAGTCCTTCTCAATAATGTATTTGTGGTTCCTAGAATTACAAAAAAATTTGCTAAGTGTGTCCAAACTGATTAATGATTTCAGCTGCTTTGTAATAATCCATGGAAAATTTTGCTTAATAAAGGACAAGAGGGGGAAGGACCTTCTCAGAGGAGTAGCTGATCCTAGTCTCTACAGGATTGAAGTTCACAGTAACCAATAATACCAGCCCAGAAATGGGTCTCATGACAAAACCGCTCTATTTGCTTTCCAAAAAGCTGCATTGCAATATGTAAATACTCAATGTTGTGTTCAATCTCCTGAACTTGTCCAACATAATACTAATAGCCAATGTTCAAAAACTCAATCTATATGGCAGTTGAGTGATCTAAATGAAAAGTAAAGTTCATTAAAGCAACCCTCTCATGTGTCCAATATAGATATCATTTATAGAAAACTAGGACATCTAAATGAAAATACCACGAGAATTATTCTAAGCTCTAACTCGATCACACCTAAGATCAGCGGACATAACTCTAAAATTAGTTTATATGAAGCATGCCACATGTAAAACTTCATGAACTACACTATCCAACCTCTAAACATAAAACGTCACAACCCCTTGAAATTGTATATGCTGATCTTTGGGGACCATCACCCATACCTGGAACCAATGAGGCTAGATACTATGTCAGCTTTCTAGATGATTTCACCAAATTTACTTGGATCTATCCTATTTCTTGTAAATCCCAAACTTTAGACACTTTTAGTACCTCCAAAACTTTGGTTGAAAAATAAACTCGGTGTGTGATTTAAACACTTCAAATTGATATGGAAGGTGAGTTCATTCCCTTCATCACCTACCTCAAAACCTTTGGCATCAACCACAAACTTACATGCCTTCATACTTATTATTAAATTGGAAAAATTGAGCAAAAACATAGGCACATAATAGAAACAACACTCACCTTGCTCGCTCAAGCCGACATGCCACTTGAATATTGGTGTGAAGTTGCGTACACTGCCACATATCTAATAAATCAACTTCCCACACCAACTCTAGACAACAAGTCACCATTAGAAAAACTTATACATATGAAACTTGACTATAACTTTTGCAAGCTTTTGGTTATGCTTTCTACCCAAATTTGAAACCTTATAATTGTCACAAGTTTAATTTCCATACTATCTTTTGTGTCTTCATTGGATATAGTTATCAATATAAGGGTTATCACTATTTACATAACTCAGGAAGAATTTATATTGCCCAGGATGTTGTGTTTAATGAACAAATCTTTCCTTTTTGAACCATGTTTCCTCTCATGTTCCTAAGTCCAACATATTAGCTGAGTCCTTAACCACACAATTTATATCCATACCACTCACTAAACTTGTCCCTCAATGTGAACACAATCTTTAGAGACCAACATCAACATCTTCACTGAGTGGGCTACCTCCAATTTCTCACCCTACTCAAGATCATCATCAACCTATCATCACTTCAAAAGTACTTCAACCATAGTCTAGTCCCCTTCATAACACTAAATTCAATACTATGCTTATGTCTCATAATGAATTGAATGAAGTAAGAGGGGGAATCATTCCTACCAACGTTCATCCCATGGTTACTCGTGTCAAGGATAGAATCTTTAAACGGAAAATATACTTCAAAATAGTGACAGTGTCAGTGAAACTATGGTTCCCACAATAGTTGAAGAAGCTTTGTCAAACCTGAGTGGAAGGTAGCCATGTAAGAAGAATACCAAGCTCTTATAAGAAACCAGACATGGTCGTTGGTAACCAAACAGAGTAACAAGAAAATTGTCACATGCAAATGGATTTTTAAAGTAAAAATGAACTCAAATGGAATTGTTTTGAGATATAAGGCTAGACTTGTGGCAAATGGATTTTGCCAAATTGCAGGAGTAAATTATTTTGAAACCTTCAGTCCTGTAGTAAAATTCAGCACGGTAAGTTTTATTCTCAATCTTGTTGTGTCAATGCATTAGAAACTTAGACAAATCGACATGAATAATACCTTTTTAAACGACAAACTAGAGGAAGAAGTATTCATGGAACAACGTGATGGTTTTCAAGATGAATTATTTCCAAATCATGTTTGTCACTTGTACAAAGCCATATATGGCTTGAAGCAAGTACCACGTTCTTGGTTCAAAAAACTCAAGGAACCCTTGTTGGAATGGAAGTTTGTAAATTCAAAATGTGATACTTCTATGTTATACTATCATAAAGAAAACAACATTATCATTCTTCTTATGTATGTTAATGACATCGTTGTCACAGGAAATAATACCATTCTCATTTAGTAGATTATTTCAAGATTAAAGTCAAGGTTAGCGCTCAAAGACCTTAGTAAACTTTCCTAATTTCTGGGTATCGAAGTTGATAGTACAGAAGGTACTCTACATCTCTCACAAACGAGGTATATTCTGGACATCTTAAGGCAGACACACATGCTCAACTCTAAATCGTGTCCTACATTATTAATCACAGGTCACAAGTTTGTGGAAGAAGGAGGAAAACTGATGCAAAACTCAAACCATTTATAGAAGCATCATTGGTATTCTCAGTATGTCGTAATTAAACATCCAGATATTATATATGTTGTAAATAAGTTGAGTCAGTTCATGCAATCACCTCCAAAGACCATTGGTAGGGAGTAAAATGTATCCTACGATATTTAAAAGGAACATATGAATTAGGATTATGTTACACGACTGAAAAGGTGTCAGGATTGCATAGATTTACAAACACTAATTGGGCCACTGGTCCAGATGACCACAAGTTTACAGGCAACTATCTAATCATGCTTAATAACAATCTAGTTGCTTGGAGCTCTAAGAAGTAGCAAGGTGTATCACGGTCCAGCACTGAAAGTGAATATTGGACACTTGCCTAAGGATGTACAAAATGATATGGTTTAGATCACTCATGAAGGAATTAAAAATCAGTACACAAATGACTGCAACTCTGTGGTGTGATAACAAGAATGTTGTATCTCTCTACCATAATCCAATCTTGCACAGTAAATCCAAACAAATTAAAGTTAATGTTCACTTCATCCGTGACATGGTCAATAATGGAGAAATTTATGTTGAATATATACCTTCATTTGAACAACCAACAGATGCGTTTACTAAGGCTATCTCTTCTTAACAATTCCAATATCTGAGAGACAAACTGAAACTTCAGAGGAAGTTCAATTTGAGGGTGAATGTTAGAGAAACAGTAAATTCAAGACCAATGAATTCAAGACAAGTGGTGGACGATTATGAGGAGAGAAATAACATAAATTTGTTTTGACAGCTAGTGTTGTTGTCCTATAATTTGTACAATTGTCCTTTGACAGGTCATAGTTTGTTACAACAATATATACTTATTTCCTCCTAATGATTGAATTAGTAGAGCTGCTGTTTTATCATTCGTTACCTTCTTGCTCTCCTATATCCTTTGTACCATTCTACTCTCTCATCATTTTTTCACTAGTATATCACATTTTTGGGAATGACAATAGGTCGGACTGGACTGGGCTGGTTACTAAGACCTTGTTGTAGTTATAAAGTATAGTAGTCTGAATCTAAGGAACTAGAGTCTGAATTGTTCTTAGATGAGGATATAATATTGCCAGGGTGGTAATGGATCGACCACTTGGCCTAGTCCAACATAATTTATTTATTTTTTAATTTAAAAAATAAAAATGATGTCACATCATTTTTTGCATATCACCTAAGTTTGGCCTGTTAACTTTGGGCCAGATTTGGCCCCTGCTTAAATTTCATCCTTACAAGTTGCCATTTTAAAGCTCTTTTACCTGGATCATTTAGATCTATTTCTAGTGCCCACAAAGGACCCCTCTAATTAAATTATCACTTTGATAGGTTTAATTTAGAAAAACTCGATCTATGAGCTCAAAGACAATTCCAATAAAGGGTAAAAGTTTGCATAATAAAACTTACACAAAAAAATCATGCTTCACTTTTAACTGTTAGATCCTTAAATCCAAGTTATGAAATTGTTTTAAGTGTTGGCAAGTTTTGATCAATGTTTGGAACTCAAATTAATGTGAAGATAGTATTTTGACGATGAAATAAAGCAAATAATTACAAGTAGGTGAGGCAAAAGAGTAATATTGACAAAAACTCAAAAGTAGGCCAATATTGGTATGTATTATTGTATTTTGGAAAAAATATTTGATGATGAGTGAGAATCAGATTCAAGATCAAAAAATGATGGCACAATAAAAATTATGCTAAGTTTGAGGGTGTGCACAAGTATTTAACTTTGTCAAGGAAATTGAAAGGTATATAAATTTGCCAATTTTATTATACATTGCATCTTATTATTGCCAACTTAGATCATAGAACAAGGCAACTGCATCATAAATATGGTTAGATGAACCATGTACAAAAATAATTCGAAATGGCTAAACCAAAAGCTCATCAAGACATTTATTTTCAAGAGATAAAGATGTAACAGCATATGGCAAAAACGTGTAAATAGTGGATTAATAAAGTAGAACACTACCTTATAAGGTGAAAGTATTTCTTTAACTAGTGGGAAAGTAGTCGGATGATGTGGCAATATAATGACATATTCCAAGACCTTATTTTCAATGTGTTAATTAGATTTAGTGGCCTAAAGTAGATAACTCTCCACTAACTTGGTGGAGTCAGTGGAAGAAATGATAATTCCCTGTTAACCTGATGGATAAGTAGATAAAGTGGGTAATTTAAACTTGGTCTTTAATTTTTTGCAAATCTATATAAAAGTATCCTTGTAAGTTCATTTATGTGATATTGTACATTCAATTATTTGCAAGAGAGTTAAGAGTTTTAAGATAAATTTCTTCTTAAGAGCTTTGAGTAAGAAGATCTTTGAGTGGTTTGTTATAGATTGCTTTAAGTCGAAAGTAACTTGAATTCCTTTATATTGTTTCTTTATAAATAGATCATTAAAAGGTTGGCTTCTTTATATCTTTCTTATTCATTCATTCGATTGATTTATGCTAAACACTTGTTCATTAAGAGTGTGAGTAACAAGTGTGAGATGTTCAGAAATAAAAAAATTTGTCAATCGATGATAACGAGAGAAGTTTGAGTTAAGCATTATCATAATTAAGCTTGACAGCCGCACAAGAAATTATGCAATTTTATCCAATTCTACTACACTCGAAAAAATCCATGTGATAACTAGGAGTAGATTTTTTTGGTAAATAGTGGTTGGTATAAACGATATTATGAAAAAAAGTTCTAATAAAGGCAATATTGTTTCTCTAACTCTAATATAAAAGAGTGTGGTTCCTTTTTCAGAATGTTTTGAAGCTTTAATGATGGAACTTTAAGAAATAAAAAGAAAACTTGACAAATAGTTGAAAGCTCCTAATTTACAACTTATCAATGTTCAAACATATTATTTCTTGGTACAAATTGGTACTCCAATCAAAGAACACTTTGGTGAATATGCGAGAGGCATAAGCTTTCAATAACAAGCGCAATGCCAAAGAACTTATAGGATATGGAATAATACTTTACACCAATAAAAATGTCTGATTGAGAGAAAGTGTCAATCATGATAATGTACACGATAGATGATGCAAAGTTATGTTAAATGATGTGAACCTCTAATGATATTAGTACAGGTAGATATTCCATTTATGCTTAAGAGAAGGTGAAGAAGGAGTTAAAAGATTAGTTCCTCCCTAATCACATTTCTTGGCTTATGATAAAAGCTTTTAAATGGTTAAAACAAGACGACTCAATGCTAGAACATGTTAAAAAATTCAAATATTTGATGTTAGAATGCATAACATGTCAAAGGAGGATAAGTTATTCAACTTTATAAACAACTTATAGGATCATGCAAAAGTTGAGCTCTAGAGGAAAAACATGAAGGACTTTCCTAGCGTAATAGCAACTATATATGTCTTGGTCAATCTCTAAATGTCACCACCAATTTGAACTAACAAAGAGGTTAAAAAGAATAGTGGTATTATGAATGCCACGGAGAAAGGCAAGGAGAAGGTATGTGAAACTTCTAATTGGAATTTGATAAAATAATCAAAATAAGATATTGTTTGTTTCATTTATAAAAGTAGGTGAGGAATAAATCAATTATATATTTGCAAAAGATGAAGGAAAGGAAGGTATGAACTCGGTAGAAGAAGCTTACCTCAATAATTATGTTATGTTGGAAGCAATAAACCTTGTAAAGAAGCATCTAAGTAAAAAAAAAATCGACAAAGAATAAAAATAATATATGGGTAATATAAGCATGAAAACAAAGACTTAATCTTATCTTCAAATTTTAACTAATGAGTCTTTAAGGGAACTGTTTGTAAAGGAGTGCCCACGTACTATTTTGACAAGATAATTGAAGTGTTTTGGTAGGAATGATTTGTTATACCTTTAAAAACAAGTTACAAAATTATGTAAATATTGGCAATTATTAATCGATGCTTGGAACTTAGGGTTACATGAAGATAACAAACTAGCAATGGAATAAGGCAAACACCTATGAGTAGGCAAGAAAAAATGGAAAATATTGAGGAAAAGTAAAGAGCAAGTGAATGTTGTCATATATTAAAGCGCATTGGTGGAAATCTTCAATAATGGGTGAGTTTTAAATGCGAGACCATTAGATAATGACGAAATTAAATTAGCAAAGTCCAAGAATGCATATAGGAACTTAAATTTGACAAGAAGGTACAAAGTAATGTAAATTTAGAAGGTTTCCTATACATTAGGTTATATTGCTACTAATTTAGGTCATAAAGTAATGTGTTTGCTCTATAAACGTGCTTAAATGGACTATGCATAAAGATGACTCCGGATGGCCAAACTGAAGGCTCATTAAGGCACGTGTCTTTAAAAGGTGATGATGCAGGAACATATCATAAGAATATATAAGTAGTGGACTAAGAAAGTGGGAGCCCTACCTTGCAAAATAGGGGGCATTTCTTCAAATGGTAGGAAACCGGGATGAAATTACAATAAAATGATATATTCTAAGACCTTATTTTTTATATATTCATTGGAGTTAATGGCCTAAAGTGAATAACTCCCCATTATCAAAGTTAATAAAAGAAGTGATAAATCCCCATTAACTTAGTGAATTAGTGGAGAAAGTGGGTATTTTAAGCTCATTTGATCCCTAATTCTTGCAAGCTTATAAAAAGACATCACCGTAAGTTTATTTGTGTGATATTGAATGTTCAATCATTTACAAGAGAGTTAAAAGTTTTAAGAGAAAGTTTTTGTTGAAAGTTTCAAGTAGTAAGACCTTTGAGCAGTTTGTTATAAAGTTCTTCGAGTTAGAAGTAATTTGAGTTCCTTTAGAATATCTCTTTATAAATAGGTTCATAAAAGTTTGATTTTGATTTGTCTCTCTTATCCATTTTATTTGATTGATTTGAGATAAACACTTGTGTATTAAGAGTGTAAATGAAATACCTAAATATGAGAAGTGTGAAATATTCAAAAATAAACAAATTTGTTGATTGGTAATCGTGAAAGAAGGTTGGCTTGAGCTTTAGTGAACTTAGACTTGACTATCACATGAGAACTTAAACAATTTTATCCAATTTTGTTACGTTCAAAAAATCTGCATGATATAATCCTTTAAGGCTTTGTGATCCCAATTGGTGGGTGAATAAAATTGCCTTTAGTAAACTTTTACCTAACTTATAAGCCTTTAAATTTTTGTAAATTTGTACCTTAAACTAGATTATATAGTTTGTAAATTCCTTAAGGATATAGTTTCACATAAATTATAGTTCAGTTGTAGTTGCTTTGAATTGTATCTGTGGTTGTTTGATATAAAACAACTGAGTCAGTAACTGTAAATTTTCTAGCATAAACGAAAATTAAAAAATTAAAAACAAAATAAACAAATCAACACCCGAGATTTTGTAACACAGTTCAACACATATTGCCTACATCTCTGGGACCCTCACCTAGCTTAATCACTTTCACCACAGAACAATAATAGTTTTGCTCAAGGTATTACAAAGTTAACTCACCCAACCCTTGACACTATCCCTCATCCTCACATCCTGTGAAAGTAATTAACACCCAATAACACGATCGTCTCGTGCTAACTTCAACAGAGGATTTTCTTAACAAGGTTTAACAATAAAGATAAGAATTAAACAACTCAAGTGATTGAAGCAATAATAGACATAAATAAAGGCATTTGACAAAAAAAAAACAATTTCCCTAATAATGTAGCTTCATCAACGAAAGAATGGGAAGTTGACCATCAAAAGATCTGTTATGAGGTTTCAACATCGTCACTAAAACATCCCACACACATCAGCTACAAAACATCTCAAATTAATAAACGTTTCTTCACCGAAACATCATACACAAAGGATTGTAAAATTACCAAGGCTACTGGAGGTTTTTCACATGAAAACCATTATTGTCAATAGCCCAAAAATCCCTCACAATAGACAGAAGAATGCAACTGCTAAATTCACACATTCAACCACTAATATAGCCCTCAATGGTTGTTCAAAAACTGGAAAACCGCAATTGCCAAATCACACACACTGTCACATAAACTCTCTAACAAAGTCATGAAAACCTTGACAGAAAATTGTAGTACCAAATTAGGATATAACCTCTACAAAATTAGCTATAAAAATAATCTAAGATTGCACAAAAATCCCAGCTGCTAAGTCTCCATATATTTATCGTTTCTCCACACAAAAAGTAGCAACAAAGTAGCCCAAATAAATCATGCAATAGGTAAATAAAACACAACAAAAATCTGCATGTTTTTCACAATCGAAAACCCCACGAATTTAGTCCAAAAAATCACACAAACATAGCTACAAATTGCCAATCATGATCTCCATAATTTCAGCTACCTTAGATAACCATTATCACCAAAATAGGCTTCCAGAGATAGCTACAAAAATCACCAAAAAATATGCACACTATCTTTATTTAGATATGGTGATTTTACCTCAAATAATAAATCTTATCTTCACTAGGATTTTATCGTTCATTTAATTTTATCTTCAAGAGTCCCAACCAAGGTAAAACTTCTAAATATATCTAACTATGTCCAATTTCAAATAATGCTCAAAATTAAACAACAAGATATCATAACATATATCTTAACAATCTCCTCCTTGTTGGCATTATTTGTCAAATATTGAAACTCTTCTTAAAGAAGATAATTAGGCACATAACAAAAAGTTCACAAAACATATAAGAACTCCCCCTTAATTAAACATCGAGTTTCAAATAACTTCCAAATGACAGCATGTGGATATAACACCAAGTTCGTCAAGTTCAAGAAACATCAAAAGAAATAATTATCCCAAATAAACAGTTATTCAATCATCCAAATTTCTCTCCCTTGTGACAAAAGATGCCAAAAAGTAAGACTAATAGTCATAAAGATATCTTGAAAACTCCCCTTGAACTAAGCAGTCACCAAAAATAATTTGATACCTCCCCCTTAAGACAAAACAATGGCAAAAAGAAGAATGTCTTTATAATGTTCAAGCTCAACGAATAAAGAGGAATAAAAATCATTAGTTGTTTTAATGGAAAAATCATAAGCATGTAGTGCAATGATAAAAAATTAAGATGACAATTTACCACCAGTGAAAGCATTAACCAACATATCATTACTTACATCAAAGTCATCTACATACGACTGATTAAATTCAGAAACCTAAAAAATGCATTCAACAAATCATAATCAAACTTAATCAATCTCCTGCTCATATAAACTATATGATCGCATATTGCCCAAACTCATACAGCCTACAATATAGAGAGAAATCAAGATAGTACTTGAAAAACCCAAGTCATATAAAATATGAATCTTTTATAGGTCTCCAACCAAACATCAACATTGCCTCCACATAACTCCATAAATCAAAATTCAAAAGTAGAACTCTCAAATCATTAAGCAGAGCCTCATTCTCATATCAAATATAATATTCAACAAGTAAGAAAAACCAAACACATACCAATCAACTGAACTTTATAAAACTCATAAATAAAAACTTAGAGAGTCTAGGTGTTAACTCCTTCGAACTTCCTTATTGTTTTTCAAACAACATCAATATACTTCAAAAATGTAAAGCACACAGTCATTGTGCCCCTAAAAAAAATTCAAACCTGGTCTTATTTCTCATCACATATCTCTGTCATCAATTGTTTGATTGATTTCTTCTTATCCTCTGTCTGAGCAGTTTCTTCACTAGTAACAACTAACTGCAGATCTGGGCAGTTTTTGGTTGTTGCTTCTTTGCATCTTTGAGTTGGTTCGTGAGGTAGGTTTTGAAGATTTTCTTCAACTACCAAGTTGGTTTGTAGACCATCCATATGAAGTACATTTTTGAAATGTGATTGTCCATCCACGCAAAGTGTCTCTCTTCTAATAACCGTGACCTTCTTTCCATCTCCAAAAGTAACGTAGCCATCCATACAACTTTGATCATCCATCAAGTAGCTTCTTTGACCCTTTTTAACCCAAGTATGCTTTGTTCATATGGGCTATTGCTGGAAATTTAATGAAGAGTTTCTAGATTTTCGATTTTGAGCCTTTTGAAATATCATTTACAACTTATAACATTTTGGCCTTATGTGCCTCTTTACCCCATAAAAATGACATATAGGTATACTTTTTTGTTTTCTCCTTGAAGTTTCTCCTTGGATAGATATGGGCCACCATTTTTCTCATCATTCGACTTAGAACATTCACCTTTCTAGCCAATGCCTTAAAGGTCTCCTTTAGTTTATCAATTTTCAACAACTTTTTTAGCTTTTCGGTACCTCTATTTAACATTCTTATTCCCTTTTCCGTACTAACCTGCTTCAACTTTTCTATTGTAGATAACAACTTCTTTTATAAATCTTGAATGATGTTCTTTATAGAAGAATTTTTGTTATTTAGCTTGTCATTCTTCTTACATGTTTGCACCTATTTTGTGTACATTAACTCATAGGTTTTGCAAATATTCTCACTTTTGTCCTCTGAATCACTATCATAATTTGAAATTAAAATTTGGACTGATTCATTTACATTTTCTCTAAATTTTGGACTGATTTATCCACAGGTTCATCGTTAGTTTCTTCCTTCTTGGTTCCTATTAAGCAAGCAATTGGACTTATGCTGTATAAAGCAACTAACACAGCATTATTGCTTACAAATTCCTCTTCACTACCATACTCACTTTCAAATTCATTCTCACTTTAAGTACTTGTATAAGATTTCTCCTTTCTCCTCTTCAAAGTGATAGCACATTCCGTTTGTATATGTCCGAAACCTTGACATTTAAGATATTGAATTTTCTTCACTTTTGTTTTGCTCTTTTGAGTTTTAGTTTGTTGTTTGAAATTACTATTTGATGAGCACCCACCATTTTGCCTAAAATCGAATCTATCCTTCTTCACTTTCTTTAAACACTTGTTGAAATTTCTTGTCAATAATTTCATATCCTCATTCTCATCAAATTCATCTCCTAAGTCATTTAAGGCTTTTCCAACCTCAGCTTGCAGTGCCAATTCTTTGTTCATCTCTCGTTCATCTCTCAACAAATTCATCTCAAAGTTGGTAAGAATATAAATTACCTTATCTAAAGACAATTCAGTGATATCATGGGTTTCTTCAATAGTTGTAATTTTTGATATGAATCTTAAAGGAAGTGATCTCAAAGTTTTCTTGACAAGTTTCAGATTTGTATACTTCTTCCCAAGTTCATGTGCTTGATTGGATATGTCACGCAACCTCTTATGAAAGTCTCTAATAGTATCACTTTCATCCATCTTAAGCTCTTCGAATATAGCAGCTAACATCTGAAATTTCAAAACTATCACAAATTTCGATCAGTCATGTATAGTTAGCAAAGTTTTTTATAGTTCTTTTGCCAATTCAGAGTCTGAAATCATACTAAAGCATCCTTCATCAACAACACTGAAGATTGCATATAATGCATGAGAATTGTCAAGCACTTCCTCTTCTTCAGCTCTTATCAATTTAGATGGATCTTTAGATATTGCTTCATTCTTTTTATCAATCGTCATTGGATGTGTCCAGTCATTCAATGCCGAAGTCCATGCCATAGTTCCTTATGCTTGAATGAATACTTTCATCCTTGATTTCCAAGCTAGATAATTTGAATCATCTAGCAACAGTGGCTTGATGATTGATTCCCTTTCTCTTATAGTCATAATTGCGAAACGTGGATCTGCACCAACTTGACGTACCAAGTTCTGATTTGGTGACCTGCTCTGATACCAATTATAAATTCTTGAAAGATGTAGTTTCAAACAAATGATGGTTCAATTGCAGTTGCTTTGAATTGTATTTGTGGTTGTTTAATATAAAACAATTGAGTTAGCAATTGTAAATTTTCTAGCACAAACGAAAATTGAAAAGTTAAAAACAAAATAAACAAATCAACACTAGAGATTTGGTAATACAGTTCGACACACCTTGCCTAGATCTACAGGGCCTTCACTCAGCTTGATCACTTTCACTAAAGAACAATAATAGTTTTACTCAAGGCATTACAGAGCTGACTTACCCAACTCTTGACATTATCCCTCGTCCTCATAACCTGTGAAAGTAATTCACATCCATAACACAAATGCCTTGTGCTAATCTCAATAGAGGATTTTTTCAACAACGTTTAACAATAAAGATAAGAATTAAACAACTCGAGTGATTGAAATAATAACGGATATAAACAAAGACACTTGACAAAAAAACAACTTCCCTAATAATGTAGCTTCATCAATGAAAGAATGGGAAGTTGACCATCGAAAGATTTGCTATGAGACTTCAATATCATCAATGGAACATCCCACTCACAATAGCCACAAAACATCTCAAATCAACAAATGTTTCTTCACTAAAACATCATACACGAAGGGCTGCAAAAACACCAAAGATGCTGGAGGTTTTTCACATAAAAACCACTATCTTCAACATCCCAAAAATCCCTCACAATAGCCAGAAAAATACGGCTCCCCCAATTTGAAAAAATCCTCGAAAATCAGCTTGCAAAAATTACTCTCAATAGTTGTTCAAAATAGAAGAAAACGTCACTATCAAATTCATACATTCAACCACTAATACAACCCTTAATTGTTGTTCAAAAACTAGAAAAACGCAGCTGCCAAATCACACACACAATCAATGATAAACTCTCCAACAAAGTCATGAAAACCTTGACAGAAATTTGCAACACCAAATCAGGATACAATTTCCACGAAATTTGCTAAAAAAATACAAGATTGTACAAAAATCCCAGCTGTTAAGTCGCCATATACCTATCATTTCTCCACACAAAAAGCAGCAACAAAATAGCCCTAATAAATCACGCAATAGGTAGGTAAGACATTAAAAAATTGGCATATTTTGTCAATCATGATCAACACAATTTCAACTATCTTAAATAATCATTATCTCCAAAATAGACTGCCAAATATAGCTACAAAAATCACTAAAAAATGTGCACATTATCTTTATTTAGATATGGTGATTTTATCTCAAATAATAAATCCTATCTTCACTAGGATTTTATCTTTCATGTAATTTTATCTTCTAAGAGTCCCAACTAAGATAAACTTTCAAATATATCCAACTATATATAATTTCAAATAATGCCCACAATTAAACAATAAGATATCATAAACTATATTTTCACATAGTTAAAACAATTTACAATGAAAAATTCATGAGACTTTTTTATATCTTAAATTACTAATAGAAAATTTAATACCTGACCCAATTATGCTACGTGAGTTAGCTAGAAGTCTAGCAGCAATAAGAGTTCTGAATTTTTTATTATAGACAGAGAAGCAAGTATTATTGAAGTCCGATGACCATACGGCCTCACCTAGTCTTCTTGCAATTCCAATAAGTGTCAAGACAAATATCACCTAAAAATAATTTCCTCTTCTCAACAGAGAACTTAGAAGTGTCAAAACATTAGCGCCTGATACCATCTCTTCACTGTTTATCCAAATAGAGAATGAGGTTCTAGTGTTAGTGGTAGAGCAAATAAGAGTTAGGATTTTAGTGAGAGTAATTATGGAAAGAAAAAGATTAATTCTTTGTTTGATGGAATTGAGGTTTTAAATATTTTAAAATTAACATAATGTCATTTGAGGTAAATAAGGGTATGAATAAAAAAAAGGATACGTAGGTGATTTTGCGTATCTATGGTATTTTGGTCTATAATCTTATTGAAGTATCTTATTATGATAAGAAAACTCAATAATAATAAAGATCTTTTTTTACTTAATTAAGAGATTTAGGTATAGATTAAGTTAGAATGAAACTGTTTACATAACAATTCACATTATCAATATTAATAATAAAATTAACAATAAACCGATTTATAATTAAATAAAAATTTAATTTTTTAATTAAAATATTTTGAATTAATATTATAATATTGTCATCTTCAAAGTATAATTATCTTATATTAAAAGATAAAGGACATAAGCCTTCTCTATATTCTAAGAAATTTTTGAGAAATCTTTTGATTTTTACGATTCTTGAGAAAACTCTGTATAATTTTTATTTTTTAAGAAAAAACCCTTCCTTAGATTTCAAATAAAAATAATGACAAAATATATGTAGTGTAAATATTAGATGTGGAATAATCAACTAATATTTGTATCACAATTCAACACAACTTTTAAACTCGAACCAAATTAGTTAGCTTCGAGACAAATAAATAATTTATTATAATTATATTTAATTATTAAATTAAATTAAATTAAATTCATTCGAATTAGACTTAAAATTTATGTTATTATACTACTATCATTTGATTAGCCTATATTGGATATTCATATCAGGTATACTTTATCATTATTTTTTAGTTGAATTCTAGTTTTTTAGAAAATTAACTAGAATGAATTCTTTCAAGAGTTTTAAAGATTGAAGTTTTTTCAAAGTTTCTTAAGCTGCAGGACGTATATGCTTTTTACCCTATTTAAATGTATACATTATTTCTTAAGTTTTTAAATATAAATAAGATGTGATGTTATCATATTAAAAATTAACTATTTCCTTGGTACTAAAATTAATTAAAAAAATTTTAAAAATGAATTATTAAAAATAAAATATTTATTTCAAATTTTATAAGATTTTTAAGGATTTTTTTTTATCTAAACTGAATTATTTGTCATTTTGTTTCATTTCTATTTTTCTGTTATAATTTTTCTATTTTTAAATAAAAACAAAAGTTTGTTTAGTTATTAATGTAAATTTACTTATTTTCTATTAATGGTGATAATCGAATATCAGATAAATTTTAAATTTTAAATAATTAATTTTAATATCTTTTGTAATATTTATTAAAATAAATTATTTAATATTCTTTCTTATCTCTTTTACGAAAAATATTTATAAAATAATTACTAAATTTAAAATATTTAAAAAATTAATATATATATTAATTATAATTCTTATTATTATTTAGCATTAAATAATTAAATAGTATATATATTTAATTGATAATAAATTAGAACAAAAATAAAAATAAAAATTATTTTCTAATAATTTTTATTTTAAATTTTAATATTAAAAGTTAAAAGATTTATCAAATTTAAAAAGGAAATCATAAAATTAAAAAACCAAAAGAATTGTTTTTTATTTTTATTTTGATTTTCTGTTTTTGTTTTCAATTCAATAAAAACAAAACTTATTTGTTTTAGTTCTGTAATTCTATTTTAGTTTTGGTTTGTTCTATTTTCCAAAAATTACCTGAATTATAAAAAGTGAATTTTGTTTTCTATTTATATTTTTCATAATCTAATTTACTATCAATTAAATATATATTTTTTAATTATTTAATATATTAATTTTTATAAGAATTATGAA
>JANSVA010000218.1:49831671-49858160 GCA_025504915.1 Erythroxylum reticulatum | reverse complement strand
ATAATTTAATTTTATATATTATTTTGATTTAATTTTGCAATTAAATTAAATTAATAATTAATAATTAAAATAATTAAATTTAAAATATCTTTAATAATATAAATTTCAAATAAAATTTGATTTAATAATTAAAAAAATTAATATAAATATTAATTTTAAAATTAAAAATTAATTTTATATTATTTATTTTAATAAAATAAAATAATTTGTTAATAAAAATTCTATAAGAGATTAAAATAATAAAAAAGACCCACACTTTCGTCAAATTTTCAATTATAACCCAAACTTTAAAAAGTAACAATAAAATACTCAAACTTTTAATATTTTTCATTTTTAACCCGATGTTAGTATTTCCGTTAAATTTGATGACGTAATTTGCCACATGCTATAGAAACTTTAACTATTAATATGCGTAAGCCAAAATTAACACAACAAATAAAGATCAATAAAATGACGTTGTTTAATCACATAATTAAAACGACATCATTATTTAAAAATGACCTAAATCAGATTATGCAGCCTTGACGAAATTGTGCTTTGATTTCGATTTTTTCCTCCATTTTTAGTTTATTTTCTTGACGCCCTCACCCTTCGATTTTTAGATTAGCAGTCTTAATACTCTCACACTAAAGGCATCAAAAGAACAAACTAAAAACAAAGAGTTTAATGGTACAGTACATTATAATTCAAGAGTAGTTTGGAGCATCAGAAGAACAAACAAAAAATAAAAAACTGAGAACACGGGGAGAACAACAGGTAACGTCGGGCTAGAATTAAAGAAAATTAAAAATTCAAGTATTTTGTTGCCACTTTTAAAAATTTGAGATAGAATTAAAAACAATTAAAAGTTTTGACATTTTATTATCACTTTTTAAAGTTCAGGCTATAATTTGAAATTTTGACAAAAATTTGAACTTCTTTTGGTAATTAACCCAAAATATAAATATATTGACATTAAAAATCAAACTGATTTTTGTTTTTATTTAAAAGAAAATTAAAAATTAAAAATTGAAACTAAAAATTAACAAAATAAAAAACTGAATAAAAGAGTCCAAATCATATGGTCCTATTATCATGTGCTCATCCTGTTTTGTTTTGTGTTTATTCTATTGATTATTTATCCTTCCAATTTTTATAACCCTATTTATTAAATAGATAAATGGTCATAAATCTGTTATATTAATAAAGCGGCCCCAAATTTTCCAAATTTTTGGGCTACACTCGAAAGTGTATGACTAGCTCTGTGGCCATGTGTTTAGAGTCGGGTCGGTCCATGAGACCGGTCTAGTGGCCCATTATACGATTAAGTTAACGTAGCTTAAATGTCTTGACATCAGATCACAAAGCAAGGCAGAAAGATCAATGGCAAGTGAAACTGAGCCTGCGAAGCTACTGTTACCGTATTTGCAACGAGCCGATGAGCTTCAGAAGCACGAACCTCTCGTTGCTTATTATTGTAATTCTCTATCTCTCTTTCCGATTTGCCAAATCGGTTTCTTTTATTCGCCTTATTACTATTGTTTTCGTTTCCGTTTCTAATGGGGTTTATTTTAACTAGGTCGATTATACGCGATGGAGAAAGGGTTGAGGATTCCACAGAATGAGAGAACCAAGACCACCAACTCCCTTCTTGTTTCTCTCATGAATCAGCTTGAAAAGGTTGCTTTATTTTCCATCATGATTTCTATCTTATTCTATCTTTGCTTTTCTCTTGCTGCGTTTTATCATAATGTAGGTGGAGTGAGTTAATTGATTGTAATTTCCATTTTGGTCAATGGTCATATGGGCTTTGCTTATTGAAGCTTTTCTTTAACTGGGTCGCAGTAAAAGGGGCCAAGAGAGGGGGGTTAAAGATGAGAATTGTCCCTGGAAACTAGCTAGAGGTTTTCAATCTTAAAGAGCCAATACCTTTCGACAAAAATTTCTTTTTTGACTTATAAGTTTCTGACTGCTAGTGCTGAGTTTTCAGCTGTTCAACCATTCATCTTACTTGTTTGCTTAGTCTTTGGTTGCAGCTTAACTGTGCTTTGTGTTTTTTTGTTACCTTTAATGCCTGAGCTTGGTTTCGAGAGCTTCCTCCAGTCTCCAACTTATTTCATTATTGGAAATGTGCTCATTTTTTTCTTGATATTTATCTTCAGTAATAAGCATTCAACCATATCTCTTAACTATTTTATTACTATTTTGCGAGTTTCTTCCATGTTGTACTGCAAATGTTTGAAGGAGATTATATCAGAGGTGAAATGTTTCTTGGCTACTCTTAAGTTAGATCATATGGTCTTTTAACCTATTATCTTTTGAATGAATATGGGGGGTCCTTTTATATCCATATAGGGTTGAACTAGATGTAGTTTTTAAACTTTGTGCAGTTCTCTTGTTGTTATAAAGTATAATTGAAACCATAAACTGAATGTAGAGATACTCAGTGGAGAATAGATCCTAATGTTACTATTTCCTAAATCGCCAAGTATGTTTGTTATTAGTCTAAATTGGCAGGTTTAAAAAAAAGTTTTTAGTTTCTTTCTAGTGTTAGAGAAGCAGCTAATGGTACTTTTTCTCTTTTAATTAGAGATTGTTCTTTCCTTTAGGATAAGAAGTCACTAAAGTTGGGGCCTGAAGACAATCTTTATCTAGAAGGATTTGCCCTGAACGTCTTTGGGAAGGCAGACAAACAAGATCGAGCTGGACGAGCTGATTTGTATGATGATTCCTTTTCTTTTAGTTTGAGCATGTCCTCACTGAGAAATGGATGCTTATGGCTGAAAACTTACCTAGTGCTGTATTTTACGTGCTAATACCTTAACAGCCACACATGTAGCTGTGATGTATTCATGGAAATTCTTTTATTCTATTACAGCAGTTTCTTTGTTTCTTGATTTATGGTTTGACCAGTTTTCTCAGTGTTAACTGCTTTCAGGCCCTAGTCCATTGATTATATTTACTTAATCGTAGAGCCATGCAGGTCTTTTTCATGGGACATTAGCATTGCATGTTAACAAAATGACTTGTGCAAGCTGGTCTCTAGGAAATAGGGCTCATGTTAATGGGCACCTGCACCAAGTTAAAATGGGGACATCTTTTAAGGCTACACATAGATAACTTTAATGAAGTAGAATCAACTGATTAGCATAACAACTTTGATGAGTATTCCCCAGAATAGCATAAGGTTTTGAATTCATAAGGCTTGTGGAAAATGATTACATCCTTTTCATCTCTAGTTTGGACGAATATCATTATGTTCTTTTCAATTTTGTACTTCTAGAACACATCTATAATATATAAGTAATCAATTTTGGTGCCGCAAGTGATAAATTTAAGTTTAGGATAAAAAATGGAAAGCATTAAAGAACTTTTTGTGAAGCATTTTGTATTAATTGGTTTTTTTTCCATGGAAATGTCTAAGATAATATTTCCCATTGTCATTATTGTTTGTCTTTCACTTGAGGCCTTGTGAATATTCAATATTTGAATATCACCCTGAAGCAACAATGGGCATTGTTACGGAATAAGAGTTTGAAACTGAGTGGACAGTTGGCTAGAAACTTGAGTTATGTGGCAATTTTTAGTTCCTATTACAAGTGGGTCTTTTGCCTTGTTACAGGAATACGGCAAAAACATTTTATGCAGCAAGCATCTTCTTTGAGATAATAAACCAGTTTGGTGTGCTTCAGCCTGATGTAAGTTTTTGACAATGAACAACTCAATTTACTCTTTAAACTACCAGTTTCACTTAAACCACAATTGAATTGTATTTTGAATTATACTTGTACTTAATATACCAAACTTGCAGCTTGAGCAGAAACAGAAGTATGCACTCTGGAAAGCAGCCGATATAAGGAAAGCTGTAAAAGAAGGAAGAAAGCCAAACCCTGGCCCTCCTGCTGATGATGAAGATTTGTCCAATACGTTGGTCATACGTAGTGATGGATGTGTATGTTTTCCATTTCACCTTATATGAATTTTTTGAATAACTCATGAATCTTTCCTGGAAATTGTTATAATTCTAGAATTTTCAAAAGAAGGCAATTCTTTTTGGCGGTTGCTGAGGCTAAGTTTTCAGGGTCAATAGAATTATATTTGCTGCGTACTCGTTTGAAAAAATTAGTCGTAGACTTGAAGGGATCATTTTCTTTTAAGTTCACTGATTTCAGTTTATTTTTCTGATAAATGAATTTAGTTTGTGATTTTAGTTTATCCGCACGTGCTCTAGAATATATGCATATAGATGTATGATTAGTCTTCTGTGCTTAATGATTTTGCCTTGGATCTTGTACATCGATCTAGTCAGAAATCAGTCTACTAATGTTTTGTATACTAAGACTCTTTTGGAAATCATCAAGATATAAGTTCCTCTGCAGGATCCAGCACGAAGTGAAGTAGCTGTGACCAGTCCTCAAGTAGAACCTGATCCTTCAACCCAGTTCCATGATCAGTATCCTACAAAGGATTCACTGTCACATGAACCACTTGCGAATGTTAATAACCAGTACTCTGAGCACATTCCACCATCACAGCAGTTCCATGACTCGGTTAACCACCAACATTCCACTAAAATCCTCCCATCACCTTCTTACCCTAGTGCTGGTTATCCATCCCATGATTTGCATCCACCTCCTCCAGCTAGCAGACAAGACACTTCTTTATATCCTCAACAATTACACCATCAGTCCTACTCTCAAGAACCTCAGAATCTTCACCATAGTTATCAATCCCATGATACTTCTTACTCGTATCCAAACTTTCAGTCCTATCCAAGTTTTACCGAGAGCAGCCTGCCATCAGCAGCTACACATTATCCTTCTTACTATCAGGGCTCTGATTCTTCCTACATTCCCCATTCAGCTCCAACCATGACAAGCTACACATCCACAGCCCAGTACACTCCAAACAGCAGGAATGGGAATACTGCAGATCCTGCAGCATCAACTGTCCAATACACTCCAAACAGCAGAAATGGGAGTGCTGCGGAGCCTGCCCCATCTGGTTCCGCCCAAACATACCAATATGACAGTAATTACCAGCCAACACCTGAGAAAGTTGCTGAGGCCCAGAAGGCTGCAAGATTTGCAGTTGGAGCCTTGGCATTTGATGACGTTTCAGTTGCAGTGGACTACTTGAGAAAATCGCTCGAGCTGCTGACAATTCCATCAGCTGGGAAGTGAGTTCTGATTTTGACGTCATAAAAATGGGGATGCTTCTTCTTTTCTCCCAAAAGAAAGATTCCATCTGTGAATGTGATTTAGAAATATGTTTCAAAGATTCCATTTGTGAATGTGATTTACAAATATGTTTCCAGCAATGTTTGATATTATGAAGTAAAAGAAAGTTATCAACAGTTTGGGGGCAAAATATTTTAATGTATTTTCTCTGTTTATAGGTTGAGTGATGAATTTATTGTAGGCTTGATCATTTTCTCATTTCATGTTTGTATTTTCGGAACGAGACTTAAGCACATCGATATAAGAATATTGCCGCAAGCAGGATGGAGTTTGTGATTTCTGAAATAATACGATCCCATTGTTGTAGTTGGAGAATAAAACTCTTACGGACGACATTTTGCAGAGGTCAAGGCACTCAGTTTAATTATTTTAAATATAAAAAATATCTCAGCTTTTAGTTTTTAACATCATCATTAATTTTTAGAGTTTATGTACATTCACTAAAAATTGATCGTGTTACTAACTCTGGTTAACATGTTAGATCATGTGAGACATGCATATGCTAACTCTTTTTTTCTAAAAAAAATTAAAATTGAATATATATTAAATAATAGCATCAAGAACATTGCATCATTAAGAAAGTAAGGATCCTCTCCTGGGAGCGCAAAAATGATAACGCAATTGATGGACCACTTAAACGTTGATAGACTAGAGAAACACTGGGAAACATTAGATAAAAGTAACAACATAAGGTGGCTGACAGCGTTTCAAGAGACATGGACTGTAAAAGGGGTAAAAGCTCGAGAAGCCTCAGTGATTCAACATTAGACACTTTCCCAATTAGGGCTGGAGATGCAACGACGATGGAAGCTTCTTGATATATTAGACAGGCCACCAATGAGAAAGAGTTCACTAGCTGCTCCTTCCTTTGCTTGGAACTACATATAATCATTTGTTACATGTCTTCTCAGGCCAAATTCACTACAGGCTAGAAGGTCGCAGGTCAAGTTCAGTCCAGGTAAGAGATCCTATCCTTTTTCCATTTATGCGTCATCTATCTCCAAGCTTTTTAGTTGTTCTCTTGCATTCCTTATGATTATTTGCATCAGAACTTTAGTCGAATGTTCTTTGTGTTGAAATTTCCTCAAGTTTCTTTCTTTCCATAATTCTTGAGAGGTTATGGCAAGAATCAACACCTTCGACGTCCAAAGTGAGGTGTTAGCTTGAGCTTGGGTGAGGATAGCAACTATCTCTATTAGGGAATTTGGTAGCTCAGTCCAACATAAGCGTTCTTTGATTTGCCTAGAGTTGTACCAATTCCATTGCACCTTACAGGATGACTACTGTTGAGTTACATAAGTCAAAAAGGTAGTTAGAGGAGTTGTTATAAAAGGACTTTATTAGATCGAACACAATATCCTGGGAAGCTCTAGTATTATTTGTGACGAAAAAGGATGATAGTATGAGACTTTGCATAGATTATCGTCAACTAAATAAGGTGACCATGAAGAACAAGTACTCATTGTCAATGATAGATGATCTTTTAGATCAACTGAGGAGAGCTATCATATTGTCCATGCTTCACTTGAGATCGTGATATTGACAATGGAGAATAACTGAGTCAAATATTCCTAAGATGACTTTTCATACTCAATATGACCACTATGAGTTTCTAATGATGTGTTTCATGTTGAGTGATACACCAACCACATTCATAGCATTGATAAAAATAACTTATTAGGACTATTTGAATCCTTTTGTAATAGTGTTCGTTGATAATATATTGGTATATTCGGGGAGTAAAAAGGAGTGTGAGCAACATTTGAAAATTGTATTGCAAATTCTAAAGAAGAAACAATTGTATGCTAAGTTGAGTAAGTATGAGTTCTGGATGGAGCGGGTAGTTTTGTTTGGACATGTGGTGCCCCGAGAAGGAATGATGCCTGATCCTAAGGTAAAGGCAATTATAAAGTGGGAGATACCTAGAAATACATCAAAGGTAAGGAGTTTTTTTAGACTTGCTCGGTATCATTAGAGATTTGTAGAAGGATTTTTCAATGATAACTAGCCCATTAACCAAGCTATTGAAGAAAGGAGTTCAATTTGAGTGGATTAATTATTGTCAGGAGACTTTTGAGGAGCTTAAGCAAAGATTGACTTCTAGCCCACTTTTGGTGCTACCATCTAGTGGTGGAGGATTTGAGGTATATACTGATGCTTCGAGAGTATGGTTGGGGTATGTATTGATGCAGTATGAAAAAGTGATAACTTATGCCTCTTGTTAGTTGAGATTGCATAAGTTGAATTATCCCACCCATGATGTAGAATTAGCGATGATTGTGCATGCTCTTAATATTTAGAGACGTTATTTATATGGGAAAATTTTTGAATCCTTACAGTTCACAAGAGCTTTAAGTATATATTAACTCAAAGGTAATTAAACTAAAGGCAAATAAGATGGATTGAGCCGCTGAAGAATTATATTTGTACTATTGATTACCACTCAAGGAAGGCTAATGTCGTGGCGAATGTTTTGAGTAGGAAAAGTTCAAGTATAATGGCTAGCTTGAGTGAACATAGTATGATACCATTGATGGGGTTGAGAGCATTGGACATGAGATAGAGTGTGCAATAGAGTAGGGGGACTAACTTTTCATTAAGAATAGATGGAGCATTGGTGATTAGGAGGTGAGTTTGGTGCTAGATGCAGATGGACTATGAGAGGAGAGTTTGAAGAAAGCTCATAGTGCACCATATGATGTACATCTTGATACTACAAAAATGTATCAAAACTTAAGACCTTATTACTAGTAGCCAACAATAAAGAAAGATGTACCAGAGTTTGTGTCAAGGTGTTTGACGTATTAGTAGGTCAAGTAGAGCATTAGGCACCAATAGGGAAATTAAGACCTTTAGCCATTTTGTCATGGAAGTGGGAGAAAATTACAATAGATTTTATGGCAGCGTTATCGAGGACCAAACCTAAGACCTTATTATAAGGCAAAGTTTGATAATAGGGTCGGTTACTCTAGATTTGGGTCTCCAATAATCTCTAGCTCATATTTATATTGCTAGTTAATTAAATAAAGAGATATTTTATTAGTTTATGTAGAGTGGGGTATGGTTAGTATCTATTACGACTGTAGTAATGACTATTCTTAGCAAAAAATATGTATTGAAGTAAATTGTAAAACACAAATAAGCAATGTATCAATCTTCATTTCTAAAATTTATTCTCTCTCCTCTAGAATTTTCTTCTTTTTCCTTAAAATTATCCTTTTCGAGTTTCAATACAGATAAAAGTTTAAAAATAAGGGACTTTGGGCAAACATGGTGAATGGGATGAGAGGACAAGAATTGAGTTGAGTGGAGGAATCATTCAGAAACCAAATCGAAGAGTTAAAGAAATACACGAAGATTACTCGAAACATGAAAAGGATATTTTAGAGTTGGAGAGAAGTTTCAGCAATATTTTTATCAATCTTTATTTTATTGCTTTTTTAGGAGCTTCGCTTGTTTATGAACCAAAATAATTCATTTGAATTTATTGAAAAAGACCTAAAATTTGAGAAATAACTCATTAGATTTTTAGAACAAGACTTAGACAACGGGCGAGAATTTAAAAATGAACAACCAATAATTATGGTGGAATTGCAGAGGACTATGTCCAAATATGCGAGACCATTGTTAACTAGAATTGAGTCTAGTATCATTAAGTTAGAAGTTATAATCAATAACTTTGAGATCAAGCCAACTATCATTTAAATGGTGCAATAGTTTGATCAATTTGAGGGGTTGCAAGATAAGGAATTGAATGCTCATATAACAAAATTTTTGGAGAGCTTCGCTCATGATGTAAAGCCCACAAAAGGAAAACAAAGAGCCCAATTATAACAACTATCCTAACTCATAAAATAATTAAACAAAGGGGCATAAATAGAAGTCAACAGCTGCGAAATTAAACGCCGGATAAAAAACAAGTTATCTTCTTCATTTTCCTCTCCAATTTTCTAGCTGGTAAGTGTTTAAATACATCATCATTCCCTACATGTGAAATTTTTCTCATGTATTCCTTCATTTTGTTTGTTTTATAGCAAATTGTTAGGAAATTGTAGAGATTAACAATTCCAAAATCCTTTAGAAAGACATAAACTTCACATAGGTAAAAAATTTTCCGGCGACAATTATGTGCCTTTTATTGTGAGTTTTAGTCATCTTACACTAATTTGTAGTTAGATTGTATATTTTAACTGTTAGGAAAATAAATTGAAGTCATATAAAAAAATTAAACATGGAGAAGACGCTGTTTGAAAATGAGAAAAAAAGGAGATAAGAGATGGTGAATAAGAAGACAATTTTATTTAAGTTGTATTAAGGGGTAAAAAAAGAAATGTGAAAATTGAAGGATAAAATTACAATTTAATTCCAAGAATGTTATTTTTGTATTAATAGAAACAAATAAAGGTAAAATAAGACTTATAATAGTTAAAGGTATATTAATAATTATGGTGAGTATGTTAAGCAAAGACATTTTTGTAATTAAGAATAAAATAGAAAAGGGAATAATGTTGGATTATTAACTGTAATTCAGTTGAAAATTTTTCTTAAATTAGTCTTATAGAATTTTGTAATGTTTAGGTCTGAAGGTCAAACTAAGGAACCAATTGGACTTATCAATTAGTTGAATCTGAAATTCAGGTAAGGATAACCTTAGATTGTACTCTTAGAATAGTATACAATTCTTGAAACTTTAAATGAATAACAAAATTACTTTATGGCGAACCATATTTTGAATTAGTCATTAATTAAATTAATGGTTAATAGTTACAATATATGGATTGTATTTATTTATTTCACAAATAATTAACAAAGTATTAGGTATATCGCTCGTTAATTTGGCAAAAAATGTGTTAATTAAATAGAGACTGGTTTATAATAGGTTGTGAATAAATGGTGTTAATTGTGAATCTATGGCTTACCTAGGATATGTTACATTTGACGGTTATAGTTGATAGGTTAGTTAAATATGAGTAAGTGATGGCTAGGTATGTGTCCGTGGAGTAGGTTCTAGGGCATTTTGAGTCAAGAGGATGCCTTGTAGTAATGGCTAGGTACTTGAGTACTACCCGAATATCTTGGGTCTTGGGGATAATCCTGTGTTAATGACTAGATATTAGACTGGTATTGGGGTGCCAAATTAGCTTGAGAAATTAAAGTACCCAATATCGATATTTATACATCTAATTACATTTCCGTTTAGTAAAAGATTATGATGAGTAGTGATGAGCTGATAGACCATTAAATATAAGCCTACTAGGTTAAAAAGGGCCTAGAAAATTCAGTTAATTATGGAAGAAAGTATAAATGAAAGTAATAAAATAATATTAATGTTAATCAATGCTTTGATGAAATTTTGGATGTTTGTTAATTATCCATATAGGCTGAGTAATGTTCTATATTTTAGTATTATATGTATATTTTAATCACTTAACTAATTTCTATATATATATATTGAGTTATTTGATTTTAAGGGTACAACTCATTACCTTTACTAAGCATACAACCCACTCTTTACCATTATTTTCTTAGGAGATAAAGAGATTGTCGATAACCTCAGTGCATGTGATTGATAGAGTGGAGTTTAAGTGGGGCCAATAGATTAAATTGAGTAAAGTTATTTTGTTGTATATACGTTTGAATGTGATAGTCATTTGGAAACAATCTCTCTACTAGTTAGGGGTAAAGTTGCGTACTACAGGACCTCTCCTAAACCCTGCATCCTAGCGGGATTTATACTGTGTGTTGTCGTGTTGTCGTTGTCGTTGTTGTTGTACTTTTGAATGTGATAGTTCAGTTTAGTCATGGTTATATAGATAAATTGTTATGACCGATGTACATATTTTTTTGTTCATAACTATTTATGATTTTGGTAATTAATGTTATGCTTTAGGAACAATTTAGATAATTGTGGATTAAAGTATTTAGAGTGTCACAAATGATGCAATCAAATTGAGCCTAATTTCCTTTTTATTGAGGAACTAAGTTAAGTAGTGGTTGAATTCTCTTCCTAAGAGATATATCACTACATAGGACCAGATGATTGAAATATGTTCAATGAAGTACTTCCCACCATTCAAAACTTTTAAGATGAGGAATGATATCTCTTCCTATATTCAGATTGAGTCAGAAACACTATATGATATATGAGAGAGGTTTAAGGACTTATTGAGGAGATGCCTACATCAAAGACTTTCTTTGTGGTTACAAGCTCGGATATTTTATAATGGTTTGGATCCATCAACTAGGTAGATGATAGATGCAATAGCTAGAGGTTCTTGAAATAGTAAGATGCCTGAGATAGCCCAAAAGTTGATTGAGGAGATTACGAATAGTTGACATTCCATTTGAGCAAAGCCTAGTAAGATATTTAGTATTTATGATATTGATGCAATTATTGCTTATGCAGTTTAGGTTAAAGCTCTCAATAAAAAAGATTTATGGATTATTAGTTCTACAACAACTAGCTTAGGTGATGTAGTGTGATTTAGGCGGGGCATGACATTCAGGCCAAGAATGTTAAGATGTTAAGATTATGGTATAACCAATTGAACATGTTGACCAGATGGTTAATGCACCTTATCCTTAGAATAATCTATATAGCAACACATATAATCTAAGTTATAGGAACCACTCAAATTTTTCTTGAGGAAATCAGGGATAATAGAGGCAAAACCCACCACCAGGATTTCAACAGCACTATCCACTTCAAAAAGATCTCACGAAAAAATTTATGTAGATAGTTGAAGCTCGCTTATAGGTTAATGAAATCTCATTGAGAAACTAACAGGCTTCTATCCATAACCTAGAGAACCAAATTGGACAATTTATTAAGTTTGTTTCTAAGAGGTCATAAAGACGCTTACATAATAATACTGAAACAAATTCTAAGGAGCATGGATGAGTAGCTTGGTAAGTTTATTGAACTTTTTAAAAAACACTATATTAACTTACCTTTTGTTGCAACTCTTCCATAGATGCCCAAGTATGTTAAATTTTTGAAGGATTTGCTGTCAAACAAGAGGAAGATAGAGGAGTTATCTTCTATAACATTAAGTAAGGAGTGTTATGCCATTTTTGCAAAACAAGCTGCCCAAAAAACTTAAGGATCTAGAAAGTTCTACTATTCCTTGTTAATTAATAGTTTGTTAAATAATAAATTTTTGGCTAACTTAAGGAAAAAATATTAATTTGATGCCACATAAATTATTTAAAAAATTAGGGTTAAGAGAGACTAAACCAGCTAGAATGAGTATTCAATTAGATGATAGACCAATTAAATGCCCTAAAGGCATTATTGTAGATGAGTTACTTAAGGTAGACAAGTATATTTTTCTAGTTGATTTTATGATATTAGACATGGATGAGGATATTAACGTACCTCTAATTTTAGGTTAACTCTTTTTATTTACTACTAGAGCTATAATTGATGTTAGTGATGATAAATTGGTGTTTAAGGTTGGGGACAAGGAGATAACATTTAGAATATCTGATGTTATGTAACATCCTCTTAAACAAGATAGTGCTTATTATTTTCTTAATGCTATTGATGTTGCAATTTTAAATTTTGTGTAGGAAAATTGTCTACGACGACCAACTAAAGTTGTGCCTTGTTTAAGGTGAAAAGGATAAAAAAGCTAACCTTATGAGGGTTAAGAAAATAGCCTATCTTGAAGCTAACAAATCTATGGTGTAGAAGAAAGAGTTTGTGGAGATCAATAGAAGTAAAAAGAACATGTTAAAACCCTCTATTGAAGACCTCCTTATTTTGGAATTAAAGACATTGCTGGATCATCTCAAATATACATTTTTGGAGAAGGACTCAAAGCTATTGATGTTTATAGCATCGAATTTGAAGGTGAACTAAAAAAAAGATTATTGAAGGTATTTAGAAAGCATAAGAGGGTGATAGCTTAGAATATTTTGGAAAGTAGAGGAATTACCCCCTCTTTTGCACATATAAGATGTTTATGGAATATGATTTCAACTCAATTATGTAACCCAAAAGAATTCTTAATGCAAATATAAAGGAAGTAGTCAAAGATAAGGTAATTAAACTTCATGATGTAAGAGTTATTTATCCTACTTCTGACATTTCTTGGGTATGCCTTATGCAAATTTTTCTGAAGAAAGGAGGGATGATGGTGTTACCTAATAAAAAGAACAAGTTGACCAGGAGGATTGCCACTAAGTGGAAAGCATGTGTAGATTATATAAAGTTAAATGATGCCACTTAAAAAGATCATTTTCTCCTCCTTTTATTAACTAGATGCTTGAGCGTATGGATTGTCAAGCAATTTTCAAATTCCTATAATTCCAAAGGATTAGAAGAAAGCAACATTCACATGTCTATACAGTACATTGCTTGTGTGAGGATGCCTTTTAGGTTATGCAACGCACCTATTATGTTTTAATGGTGTACGATGGACATTTTTGATGATTTAGTAAAGGGCATCATGAAGGTTTTTATAGATAACTTTTCCATTTTTAGTGAATATTTTGATTTAAGCTTTCATAATTTAAAAAGAGTAACATTATAAGAAGATTTTTGAACTAAGTATGGTACAGGAGAACATAGTTCTAGGTTATAAGATCTCATATAAGGGGAAAAAAGGTAGATATAGAAAAAACTGAAACTATTGAAAAATCACTACATATTAAGAGTTTTTTAGAACAAGCAAGTTTTAAGAAAGGTTCATCATGGATTTTTCTAAAATTTCTAGCCTTTTACTTAATAAAGATGTGCCTTTGTATTAACTCAAGAGTGTTTGATGTATTCATTATTCTTATGGAGAAATTAATTATTGCCCTAAGTATGGTTACTCCATATTGGAATCTTCTTTTTGAACTAATGTGTGATGTGAGTGATTATACAGTACGCACAGTTCTTAGATAGAGGAAGAGCAAGCATTTTAGCCATTTATTAAGCTAATAAGACTTTAAAGGATGCTCAAGAGAATTACACAACTGTAGAAAAAGAATCGCTATCAATGAATTTTATGTTTGATAAATTTATTCATCTATAAAGTTATTGTTTACATTGACCATTCTGTATTACAACATATGTTGAATAAATTGGATGCTAAATCAACACTAATTAGATGGATTTTGTTGTTACATGAATTCAAGTTAAAGATCATAGATAAAAAAAACAATTAAAAATTTGGAACCTAATTTTGGAGAAGCTCGAAAAAGAGGACATCAACAATGCATATCTAGAAGAACACCTTTATAATCTTGAAGATGAACAACTTAAATTATACGGTTTGCTGACTTTGCTAATTATTTGTCTACTAGGATTCTTCCTAAGGAGCTATCTCATCAAAAAAGAAGAATTCATTCTTGATTTGAAGAATTAACGTTAAGAGGACCCCTATTTGTTTAAGATTTGTTCAAACCAGATTTTTGTGTTCCCCATTTGGAAGGATTGAAGATTTTAGGGCATTGCCATTCTGGTCCAACTAGAGGGCATTACCATGCAAATAAGACAACTGAGAAAGTTTTGAGTTAGGTTTTTATTTGCCTATACTATTTAAATAACTCTTTTACATGAATGACACTTCTATGCTAACTCCTCTTTAATATTATCTGGCTAATCTAATACTGGCTAAGCAAGTGATCTAATATATCATTGTTCTACCACTGGTTATTAATTCTTTTTGAGCAATTCTCTTGTATCTTGGCTTAGCAAAGAGTAAACTTTTATTACTCTCTTAATTATTAAATATTAATATCATACTGTCATTAATGCTACATTCGAGTTAATTTAGTTGCGGTGGTTATTAACTGATATGAGTATTACATAATCCTCTGCCACTATGCTTCATTATGATAATAGAAGTGCTATACATATTTCTCACAATGACGCATTTTATGAGCATAAAAAAACACGCTCAAATTGATTGTCACTTTATATACCATCATGTTACTCTGGTAATATACATGTAATCTTGTCTTCGACCAATTCAACAACTAATATTTTTAACGAAGCACATCTTTTCACTTATTTTCAAGCTTTGTTGAGCAAACTAGATTTAACATCTACTATCCCATCCTAAATTTGAAGGGGGTGTTAAACTCACAATGACAAAAAGAGCTTTATGCAAATTTAAATTTGTAATGATTTTAAATGTGTTGCTTAAAACTAGTAAACTGCAATGGTTTTTAAAGTATTGTCTTTAATAATATTAAAAAGCAATGATAATAGTAATTTGTTGCCATATATTTAAAAAGGCAACAAAATAAATTTTACCTTAAAATTTCATATATGCAACAATTAAAGTTGTCACTATTTTAAGCAACAAATAAATATTTTTAAGCAACAAATGTTACTATTTTAGATATTATATCCTATATAATATTTTCTTATATGATATTTTAGGGACAAAAAGAAAAGGACTTATAATTAAGCTCTTACAAATCTATAAAAGCTTAATAATTCTTTTGAAAATTAAATAAATTAATTGTATTGGGGTGACAATAAAATAACAAACTAAAACAATCCCTGAGTATAAATGCATACAACATCATTTTAAATAGCTCTAAATACTCAAACCACACAAATGGATTGGTGTCCATTACACATATGTATTCCATGCGTAGTGTTTAATTTTCTCACAATTCTAAATTATCAATCAAGTTTTCTCTAGGATTTACATCTTCCTTTGAGTTTGCTTTGGATCACTAGGAATTCAAGGTGCTTTTATATAGTTACGCCAAGATGTTTTAATGTAATGGGTCTTACATCTCTACAAGTTTACATGGACTTGACCGATTGGCTTCAAGTGTGTGATCCTTTTGTAGAATCTAACGCTAATACTATTGGGAAATCGAACCGAGGTTTGATATCGACTGCAGTAGAATAATTACAAATTTTTTTCGTAATTTTTTATTTCCCAAAAACCATGATCTCTTTAATTATATAAAATGATTAACACATAATTATAATAAAACATGAATTGAAATTTATACCTTATTTCGAAGCTTGATTCTTATCTTGTCGTATTTCTCGAACCGTTTTTAAAATCGATCAGTCTTAACCATCGCAGTCTCACGAATGTCGGGCCTCTAATAATATCCACAGAATGAGTTCAAAGAACTCTATAACTCTTGCAAAGGTTGTTAAGCAAGAAGTGTTTGTTCTATTAGAGCTTAAGCCTAATTATAATATAGATATTTTAGTAATTTAATTGAAATTAAATTCTAATATCAATTAAACTTTAATTTGAATTACAAATAATTCTAACTAAATATTAATTACGCCCAAATAAGATCCAATATCTCATATTGATCCTTATTTATTAAATATCTCATATTTAATCATAAAGTTTCTTAAACCTTACAATTACGTTCAACTTGATAAAATATCTTTGTTCTCTTCAACTCATTTTATATGTGAGACCCATTAGGTTTTCAAATATATTGTCATGATTATAAAATATAAATATAATTCATAATTAGAATTAGAATTAGATAATTTAAAACTCCTTTTAATTTATCTTTAATTCTCCATTTAAACAATTTATAATCATAGATCGAGATTGGTATCTTGCAACGCATCATGACCACACAAATACTTGGGAATGTCAAATTAGTTTTGACTAACTTTTTGGTGCATGATTTTTCATATAATTCAATCCCTTCATCATACCATATTCCAATTAGACATAGAGCATGAAATTAATGTCTACTCTACTTTGAATCCAATAAATTTGTTCTCTGTCATTAGCTATTGATTCAATTAATGGCATTTATAAACTATTTACAAAGTATCATTCTACCTTGGCCAAGGATTTCTCAAATCAATACTAATCGAGAACAATGAAACATTCTCCCGAATTACTTTAGGGTGATGAATCATATCTTGACCATACAATTACCTTCATATAATTCATGTTACATCTAATGAGTGCCAATTGACTGACCCATGATTAAATAATTCATATGTAGTATCAAAATATAATAATAAGATAACTTTAATAACCTCAAGTCAAAGGATTACTTATATAATCATCACAATGAGAATTCCATAGACATACAAGTAATGTTCCAAATTGATTTCTCATATCGGGTATGTTCAGTAAAATTGCTCTCTAACAAGCACCCATATGTTTGTTTAAGTATCTTCATAATTTAGCCTATAAAATCGACTACTTCTTTCATAAGAAAAAGCATAACATGTGTTAGTCTTTTGTATTATATTAATGTCTAATCTTAATAGGACAATGACTATGAACAATTTAGGGATAATACATAAATGTAATATGAATCTCATTATAATTTCATTTGCTATGTATAATCATTATATACTTTTTCATATACATCTAAACTTGTACAAGATAAAGAATATCTTTAAATAATCGTCAATAAACTACAATCAAATCGATTAGCTGTAGGACATAAACTAACAAATACTACATTTTTACATTTTTAATATCATTTTTTTAGTGTGATTAAGCTTCATTTTATATGATCACTAGAGGAATTGTAATAATAATGGGAAAAGTTGTTTGGGATCTTATTTTGAGCTATCGAGGATTAAACAACAGTAAAAGATGATAATGGAGGGCTCGTTAACTAATTATCATCTCCAAGTAATTTAGAGAATTTTAGTTTTCCATACTATGTCATTTTCTATTGCTTTTTAATTCACAAAACCAATTAAATTACAAATATGCTAAGGGGTCTTCTTTTCTTTTTGGGACAACATCAGGAGTAAAAATAGTTTTCCCCTTTTTTCTTCCTTCTACTTTTTGGCCCGCTACCAAGCACTCCCTTGCTATTATGACTTGAAGCTACAATATGTACAAACCTTGTGGACAAACGAAAGAATTGTAATTACAGGACGAGATAGTGGCCTCACAAAGTAGACAACAAGCAACAACTTCTATTTGCTTTATGAAATTTAAATGAACATTTATTAAAAACCATTCGTGTAAGAAACTGTCATTAAAAAAGAGATATATTCTGTAATTAGAAGGTAAAGAATGGACTTTAAAGACCATTAGAGATGCATGGAAGAGTTACGAGTCTAGAGTGAAGCAAAAATATTTTAAACAATATACAACAGATGCAGAAAGAATGGTCAATCATCCTAATTACATAAGCAAAGAAGTCTTAAAAGCAGATTTCTTATTGGAAACACCAAGATGTGAAGATATGACAATTATTATTACCTTTTACAACTTAGATTCGTGACATATATAGCAAATTGTTGAAATACATATTTGAAATAGAAAACAACAAAGCATACAACTAGTATTAAGAGTTCTATAAGTATTTGTGCCAAGTTCATAAGTTCTTCAATAAGTTATAATCCATCTAAGTTATTTTAAAATTTTAAGTAATACTTGTTTGAATAGGAAAATAAAAGAGAAGATAAAACTTCACGAAAAGCATCTTGCAACTTATAAAAGAAAACCTGAAAAACTGTATAACCAAACAAATGAAGCTATACGAGAGAAAATTATGAGTAGTGTTTTGTCTTATAATAATGTTACCTAATCAAGAAAATATTTTACAATATACTTATAGGAGTGCCATCTTATTTAACATGATATGTTGCCTTTTGCACTTTTAGCTATGCTTTTTTCGATTACCTAATGTCTTTTTGGTTGTAATAACATCATAAGAGGTTATATCAAATTATAAGAAAGTAGTTCAAATAATCTAATTGTTATTTTAAATTATAACAATCAAGAGATTAGTTCTAATCATCTAATTGTCATTTAAAATCATAGCAGTCAAGAGATTTTGGTATAATTTCTCCTATATAAATATGTTGTATCTCAGTATATTTAAATCAATTGGAGAAAATGCTTCTCTAGTGCTCTGTTTTAATGCATTCGAGATTCATAAGCAATTTCCCCATAAAAGATATCTTCCCATCAAAGATGAGGAGTCAATCCCAAAAGGTAAATGTTGCTTGCCTTAGCCCCTCAAGATTCAAAAACTGTTAGCCAAGGAAGACTCTTCTGGCCATGCTTGGCCAAAAGTCTTCAAGCATACTTTGGCATGGATTTTTCCTGTGCGAAGATCATGGAGAGTTTGAAATTTTAATATAATTGAGCTTGGACGGATGCTTTAAAATGTTTTTATAAATAGAGAAAATGATGAGGCATCAGAACGAGCATAAAAAAAAACACAAAACCAGCATTCCTTCTTTCTTCTTTCGTTTCTCTTTTAGAGAAATTTATTAAACCTCTTTGTACGTTTTGTAAATTTTCATATATTAGTAAAATTGCTCACCCTCCAGTTGTGGATGTAGGTCATTGATCAAACCACGTAAATCTTTGTGTTCTGTTCTATTTTGTTTTGCTTATATTTATTTTTGTTACTATTTTTTCGAGCTATTAAATTCAACCGATATTTTATTCGAGGGCATTTTCCTTAACAAACTGGTATCAGAGCTTTTCCTGTTGGTCTAACTTACCATATGCTTTGTGGTTGCCATTAAGGTGGACCCTCCACATCAGAAAGTAACTTAGATTTTTATTATGAGTCTAAATGGGGCCCACTATCTTGGATTTATCTTACGGGGCCCACTGCCTCGACTTTATCTTGTGGGATCCACTGCTTCGATTTTATAAACGGAATTCAACTTTACTTGTGGGGTCCACATCTCGATTTTGCCTAAAGGGTCCACATCCAGTATTTTGTGGGGTCTGCTGTCTTGTTTTCACGTGTGGGGCCCATCTGTAGAAAATAGTCAAACTAATATTTTTTTTAGCTATCATAACGATAACGAAGACCTCTATTGAAAAGTTTGACCGGAGCGTTAACTTCAGTATGTGACAGCTCAAAATGGAAGCCATTTTAATACTAAATGGGTGTAAGATTGCATTTGATGGAGTGGAGAAAAACCCAACAGATATGACATCAGATAAATTCATAGATCTAAATAAAAAGGCTAGGTCAACCATCATATTGAATCTCTCCAATGAGGTTTTGCAGGAGGTTGTTGGTGAAAGCACAGCTAAAGGTATGTGGGACAAATTGAAAGCTATGTATATGAAGAAGACGGTGAAATTTTGGTTTTATTTGAAAAAAAAGTTGTACATGTTGAGGATGACAGAAGGTACATCTATTATTTCACGTCTGGATAAATTTGATTCCCTTATTTTGGATTTGAAGAATATAGATGTACAAATTGAGGATGAAGATCAAGTCATATTGTTGTTATGTTCCCTTCTTTAGTCCTTTAAATATTTTCATAATACTATGATTTATGGGAAAGAGTCAGTCTCATTTAATAGTATTAAGTCTGCATTAAAGTCAAAAGAGCAGATTGATAGAGACATCACTGGGGAGACTAGTGAAAGACAGGCAGAGGGACTATTCGTATGGGATAGATCTGAAAATAGAGATTTTGAAAGAAGTAGATCCAAAGGCAGGTCAAAATCCAGACATAGAAATAAAATTTGTAATTATTGCAAAAAAAGGGGCATATAAAGGTTGAATGCAATAAATTGAAATATAAGGAGAAAAATAAAGTTGAGCAAAATAACAGCAACATCGCCGAGGCTAGTGTAGCAGCAGATGAGAATAAGGGAATTATCTTTGTAGCCACAGAAGATAAAGTTAGGTCTGATAAAGCGTGGATTTTAGATTCGGGTTGTTCTTACTGTATGAGTCCCAACATGGAGTGTTTTTCCACTTATGAGTTATTGAATGGTAGTTTGTATGTTTTGCAAGGATCTACAATAACAGGTGTTGTATGGCACATGCATTTAGGACACATGGGTGAGAAAGGTTTAAAGCTGTTAAGCAAGAGAAGCCTACTTTGTGGTCAAAGTACTGATAAGATGGACTTTTGTGAGCATTGTATCTTTGGGAAGTAGAAATGAGTCAGTTTTAGTTCTCCAGTTGTTCACAAAACTAAAGGTACTTTGGATTATATTCATTATGTTCTTTGGGGGCCCTCTCGTGTTCCATCTAAAGGTAGTGCCTGGTATATTTTGACTTTTATTGATGATTATTCAAGAAAGGTTTGGGTGTATTTCTTAAAACATAAAAATGATATTTTCCTAACCTTTAAGCAATGGAAAGTTTTGATTGAAAAGCAGATAGGAAAACATGTTAAGCGACTAGGGGCAAATAATGTTTTGAAATTTTGTGGAGGTGAATTCAATGAATTTTACAAGAATGAAGTAATTGCTCGGCATCACATTGTCAGAATAACTCTGCAATAAAATGGAGTTGTTAAGCGCATAAACCAAACTCTTTTGGAAAAGGCTCAGTATATGATCTCTAATGCAGAGTTGACACTTGATTTTTGGGTAGAAGCCATTGCTACAGCTTGCTACATCATCAACCGCTCTCCTTGTGCTCCTCTTAATTTCAAGACTTTGGAGGAAGTTTGATCAGGTACTCCTACTGATTACTCTACTTTAAGAATATTTGGATGTCTAGTATATATGCATGTAAATGAGGGAAAGTTAGAGCTTAGGACTAATAAATGTATTTTCCTTGGTTATGCTTCAGGGGTGAAAGGATATCGTTTGTGGTGTCCTAATCATAAGTCACCTAAATTTGTAATTAATAGGGATGTTACATTTGATAAGTCCTCTATGTTGTATTCTAGAAAAGAGTCTTGTAATCCTTGTAATTTAGAAAAAGAGAATAGTATACAAAAACAGGTGGAGTTAGAGATTGGTAGTTCAGGTCCTTCACAAACATTTTTTACATATCAGACAGATCAAGTTAATGAATCAGATGTTGATCATGTCCAAGATGAACCAGTAGAAGAAGAACATTCCATAGCCAGAGACAAACCAAGATGAGAGATTCGACCACCACAGAGGTATGCAAATTTAGTTACATATGCTTTATTAGTGACACAGGAAATAAGTGGAGACAGTGAACCTTCCACATATACGGAGGCAGTTTCAAATGTTGATGCTGATAAGTGGGTGGTAGCCATGAATAAAGAAATGAATCTTTGCACAAGAATGATACTTAGGTTCTGGTGAAGCTACCAAAGGATAAGAAAATTGTTGGCTGCAAATGGGTCTTTAAAAGAAAAGAAGGTACTTCAGGTATTGAAAATACAAGGTATAAGGAACATTTAGTTGCAAAGGGCTACAGTCAGGTACAAGGTGTTGATTTCATTGATGTTTTCTTACCAGTGGTGAAACATAACTCTATTAATGTATTACTTGCATTGGTTGCCATGTTTGATTTGAAATTAAAACAACTTGACGTTAAGACAGCATTCTTGCATGGCGAATTAGATGAGCAAATTTATATGAAACAACCTGAAGTTTTTGAAGTTACAGGAAAGGAAGACCAGGTATGTTTGTTTGAAGAAATCCTTGTACAGATTGAAGCAGTCGCCAAGACAGTGGTACAAGAGGTTTGATTCATTTATGTTGGGTTATGATTTCTCCAAGAGCATGTATGATAGTTGTGTTTACTTTCAGAAGTTAGATGACGACTCATTCATCTATTTATTGTTATATGTTGATGATATGCTCATTGCTACCAAGAATGTCACAAATATTCACTATTTGAAGGCCTTATTGCATGGTAAATTTGAGATGAAAGATTTGGAAGCAGCAAAGAAAATTCTTGGCATGGAGATAAGACGTGATCAAGAAGTTGGTAAATTATTCTTGACCTAGGAGAATTTCAATAAAGTTTTGGAGAGATTTGGCACGTGAGATGCTAAAGTAGTTAGTACTCCTCTTACTAGTCATTTTAGACTATCTACTGCTCAATCACCACAGTCACAGGAAGAGGAAGATTATATTGCATGAGTTATGTATTCTAGTGTTGTCGGTAGTATTATGTATGAAATGGTATGTACTCGTCCCGATATTTCACAAGTTATTAGTGTCGTTAACAGATATATGGCCAATCTTGGTAAAGAACATTGGTAGGCAATGAAATGGATTCTCAGATACTTAAAGGGTACTTCAAACTTTTGTTTGGAGTTTGGTATTACCAGCAACACATTGTTTGATTTTGTAGATTCAGATTATGTCGGTGATCTCAACAGATGCAGGTCTCTAACAGGTTATGTATTTTGCATTGGAGGTTGTGTCGTTAGTTGAAAAGCTACTCTACAACATGTAGTGGCTTTATCTACTACTGAAGCAGAATGTATGGTAGTTACTGAGGCTATCAAAGAAGCAATATGGTTGAGAGGTTTATTTGGCAAGTTATCCCTTCATCAAAGGGTTACTACTGTTTATTGTGACAGTCAGAGTGCTATTAATTTGACGAAAGACCAGATGTATTATAAGAGGATGAAGCATATTGATGTGAAATATCATTTCATTCAGGATACTATTGCAGAGAAGAAGGTCTTTATTCAGAAGATCAATACTAAGGACAATCCTGTTGACAAGTTTACGAAGGTTCTTCCAGTTTACAAGTTCAAGCAGTGCTTGGACTTGATTGGCATTTATGATTGGTGATATAGCCCTTTTGGGACATTTTCGAAAAAGGTGGAGCAGATCACTAATTGTTCAAGACCAAGTCAAAGTAGAGATTTGTTGCATGTCTTGCCCCCTCCAGAGTCAAAAATTGTTGTCCAAGGAAGACTCTTTTGGCCATGCTTGGCCAAAAGCCTTCAAGCATACTTTGGCATGGATTTTTCCTGCAAATATCACGGAGAGTTTGAAAATTTGACAAAATTGAGCTTGGACGGATGCTCTAAAATGTTGTTATAAATAGAGGAAATGCTGAGGCTTCAGAACGAACACAAAAAAAACCACAAAACTAGCATTCCTTCTTTCTTCTTTCATTTCTCTTTTAGAGAAATTTATTAAACCTCTTTGTACGTTTTGTAAATTTTCACATATTAGTAAAATTACTTACCCTCCGGCTGTGGACATAGGTCACATTGATCAAACCACATAAATATTTATGTTCTGTCCTATTTTATTTTGCCTATATTTATTTTTGTTAATATTTTTTGGGCTATTAAATTCAACTAATATTTGATTCAAGGTCATTTTTCTTAACAATAAATATTTTCTTAATCAAAGCATTCCGAAGGTTAAGGAAGGATGGAACATAAATGGAATTAGGAAGATTAAGAAGGTCAGGTCGAGCGTGTCAGAAGGAGCTAAGATGCTCCCACATAATTCATAGATTCAACTTCGATTCACGTTATATATATGTACATATGAAAACTCCGTCTTTATGTGCACAACAAACTTAATCAGTGTGAACTCTAATTATGTGGAAGTGATGTATAATTATGGGTTGCATATTTCCCAACAGTCTGACAAAATCTCCCATGAAAATTTTAGAAACATTTGTAATGCAATGGCAGCATTTTGAACCTGTAAGAAATGCATTTTCTATGGACTCTGTTTGTCTGAAAAACGAAATCTAATGAATGGGTATCTTTTTTTTAAAAAAAAAAGGACTAATGAATGGGGTCATAGAGGCTCAGAAGTCTCAAGATGATCCTAAAGTAGACATGTAAAGAAGAGAAAAACCTTTATGACTCACAACTGAAATAACTAACCATAGTAGATTGACCTTCTCTTTGTCTCCTTGTTATCTTCCTGAAAAAGAACCAAAGGCAACATAAAGCAACTAAATAGTTGTGATAGAAAGCAAGACCTTAATTTTCATACTATAACTTATGCTTTACATATAAGTTTCATTACAAATTTTGGATCAAGGGAACATGAAGTTATTGTTGTAGTTTTTCTACTTAAAACTTTTTTGGTTTGCCACAAATAACATAAGAAAGGTGGAGAGAAGATTATATAAAAGAAGGAAAAAAGAGAGAGAGAGAGAGCACTTTTTTAACAAGACCCTTTAGTCTCTTATATATCTTTAAGCAAATGAAAGAGAAGCAACAATATGGTAGAATTATAGCTTCTCAACGAGCTCTTTGGCATGGTTGGTGCCTCGACATTCCACTCATAAAAAGAGTTCTTCACTTATCCGATCACCAATGTCCCGATAAAAAACAAGTTATCTTATTCATCTTCCTCTCCAATTTTCCAGCTGGTAAGTGTTTAAATATATCATCATTCCCTACATGTGAAATTTCTCATGTATTCCTTCATTTTGTTTGTTTTACAACAAATTGTGAGGAAATTGTGGAGGTTAACAATTCCGAGATCCTTTGGAAAGACGTAAACTTCACATAGGTAAAAAATTTTCCAACAACAATTATGTGCCTTTTATTGTGAGTTTTAGTCATCCTACACTAATTTATAGTTAGATTGTATATTTTGACTATTAGGACAATAAATTAAAGTCATGGAAAAAAATTAAAAATGGAGAAGAGGCTGTTGGAAAATGAAAAAAAGGAGATAAAATAAGAGGAGATGGTGAATAAGAAGACAATTTTATTTAACTTGTACTAAGGGGTAAATTTACAATTTAATTCCAAGAATGTTATTTTTTATTAATAGAAATAAATAAGGGTTAAATAAGACTTATAATAGTTAATATGTTAAGTAAGGACAGTTTTGTAATTAAGAATAAAATTGAAAAGGGAATAATGTTAGATTATTAACTTAAACTGAGTTAAATTTTTTCTTAAATTAGTCTAATAAAATTTTGTAATGTTTAGGTCTGAAGGTTAGACTAAGGAACCAATTGGACTTATCAATTAGTTGAATCTGAAATTCAGGTAAGGATAACCTTAGATTGTACTTTTAGAATAGTGTACGGTTCTTGAAACTTTAACTGAATAACAAATTTATTTTATGGCGAATCATATTTTGAATTAGTCATTAATTAAATTAATGGTTAATAGTTACAATATATGGATTGTGTTTATTTATTTCATAAATAATTAACAAAGTATTAGGTATATCGCTCATTAATTTGGCAAAAAATGTGTTAATTAAATAGGTTTATAATAAGTTGTGAATAAATGGTGTAAATTGTGAATTTATGGCTTACCAAGGATATGTTACATTTGATGGTTATAGATTGATAGGTTAGTTAAATATGAGTGAGTGATGGCTAGGTATGTGTCCGTGGAGTAAGTACTGGGGCATTTTGAGTCATGAGGATGTGCTGTAATAATGGCTAGGTACTTGAGTACTAGCAGAATATCCTGGGTCTTGGGGATAATCCTGTGTTAATGACTAGATATTAGACTGGTATTGGGGTGCCAAATTAGCTTCAGAAATTAAAGTACCCTAAATTAATATTTATACATCTAATTACATTTCCATTTAGTAAAAGATTATGATGAGTAGTGATGAGCTAATAGACCATTGAATGTAAGCCTACTAGGTTAAAATGGGCCTAGAAAATTAAGCTAATTATGGGAGAAAGTATAAATGATAG
>JANSVA010000218.1:49798362-49831571 GCA_025504915.1 Erythroxylum reticulatum | reverse complement strand
TATGCAACAATTAAAATTGTGACTATTTTAAGTAACAAGTAAACATTTTTAAGCAACAAATGTTACTATTTCAAATATTATATCCTATATAATATTTTAGGGACAAAAAGAAATGGACTTATACTGAAGCTCTTACAAATCTGTAAAAGCTTAATAATTTTTTTGAAAATTAAATAAATTAATTGAATTGGGGTGAGAACATAATAACAAATTAAAACAATCCTTGGGTATAAATGCATACAACATCATTTTAAATAGCTCTAAATACTCAAACCACACAAATGGACCGGGGTCTATTTCACACATGTATTCCATGCATAGTGTTTAATTCTCTCACAATTCCATATTATCACTCAAGTTTTCTTTCTGGTTTACGTCTTCCTTTGAGTTTCCTTTGGATTACTAGCAATTTAAGATGCTTTTACATAGTTGCATCAAGATGTTTTAACGTAATGGGTCTTACATCTGTACAAGTTTACATGGACTCGACCGATTGGCTTCAAGTGTGTCATCCTTTTGTAGAATCTAACGCTAATACTGTTGGGAAATTGAACCGAGATCTAATATTGACCGCAGTGGAATAATTACAAATTTTTTTATATTTTTTGATTTTCCGAAAATCAAGATCTCTTTAATTCTATAAAATGATTAACAAATGATTATAATAAAAAAAATCAAAATTTGTACCTTATTCTGAAGCTTGATCCTTATCTCGTCATATCTCTTGAACCGTTTTTAAAACCAATTTGTCTTAACCATCATAGCCGCACGAATGTCGGGCCTCTAATAATATCCATAAAATGAGTTTAAAGAACTCTATAACTCTTACAAAGATTGTTAAGCAAGAAATGTCTGTTCTGTTAGAGCTTAAGTCTAGTTATAATATAGATATTTTAGTAATTTAATTGAAATTAAATTATAATATCAATTAAAATTTAATTAGAATTGAAAATAATTCTAAATAAATATTAATTATGCCCAAATAAGATCCGATATCTCATATTGATCCTTATTTATTAAACATCTCATATTTAATCATAAATTTTCTCAAACCTTACAATTATGTTCAACTTAATAAAATAACTTTGTTCTCTTTAACTCTTTCTATATGTGAGACCCATTAGGTTTCAAAATATGTTGACAATGATTATAAATTATAATTATAATTCATAATTAGAATTAGAATTAGAATTAGAATTAGATAACTTAAAACTTCTTTTAATTTATCTTTAATTCTCCAATTATTCAATTTATAATCATAGATCGAGATTAGTCTCTAGCAACGCATCATGACCACACAAGTACTTAGGAATGTCAAAGTAGTTTTGACTAACTTTTTGTTGCATGATTTTTCATATAATTCAATTCCTTCATCATACAATATTCTGATTAGACATAGAGCATGAAATTAATGTCTACTCTACTTTGAATCCAATAAATTTGTTCTATATCATTAGTTATTGATTCAATTAATGGCATTTATAAATTATTTACAAAGCATTATTCTACGTTGGTCAAGGATTTCCCAAATCAATACTAATCGGGAACAATAGAACATTCTCCCGAATTACTTTAGGGTGATGAATCATATCTTGATCACATAACTATCTTTGTATAATTCATATTACATCTAATGACTGCCAATTAACTGACCCATGATTAAATAGATCAAATATAGTATCAAAACATAATAATCCCTATATAAGATAATTTTGGTAACCTCAAGTCAAAAGATCACTTATACAATTATCACAATAAGAATTTCATAAACATACAAGTAATATTCCAAATTAATTTCTCATATCGGGTATGTTTAGTGAAATTTTTCTCCAACAAGCACCCACATGTTTGCTTAAGTATCTCCATAATTTAGCCTATAAGATCGACTACTTCTTTCATAAGAAAAGGCATAACGTGCGTTAGTCTTTTGTGTTCTATTAATGTCCAATCTTAATAAAACAATAACTATGAACAGTTTAGGAATAATACATAAATGCAATATGAATTTCATAATTATAATCTTATTATAATTTTATTTGCAATGTATAATTATTCTATATACTTTATCATATATGTTTAAACTTGTGTAAGATAAAGAATGTCTTAAAATAATTGTTACTAAACTACAATCAAACCGATTGACTGGAGGACATAAACTAACAAATACTACATTTTTGCTTTTTTAATATCATATTTTAGCGTGATTAAGCTTCATTTTATATGGTCACTCAAGGAATTGTAATAATAATGGGAAAACTTGTTTAGGATCTTATTTTGAGTTATCGTGGATTAAACAACAGTAAAAGATGGTAATGGAGGGCTCGTTAACTAATTATCATCTTAGAGGATTTTAGTTTTCCATACTATGTCGTTTTCTATTGCTTTTCAATTCACAGAACTAAAATAGTTTTCCCTTTTTTGCTTCCTTCTACTTTTTGGCCCGATACCAAGCACTCCCTCGCTATTATGGCTTGAAGCTACAATATGTACAAACCTCATGGACAAATGAAAGAATTGCAGTCACAGGACGGGACAGTGGCCTCACAAAGTAGATAAGAAGCGACAGCTTCTATTTGATTTATGAAATTTAAATGAAAATTTATTAAAGACCATTAGTGTAAGAATCCGGCATTGCAAAAGAGACATATTATGTAAGTAGAAGGTAAAGAATGGACTTTAAAGACCGTTAGAGATGCATGGAAGAGTTACAAGTCTAGAGTGAAGCAAAAATATTTTAAACAATATATAACAGATGCAGAGAGAATGGTTAATCATCCTAACTACATAAGCAAAGAAGTCTTTTAAAAGCACATTTCTTATTAGAACCACCAAGATGTGAAGATATGACAATTATTATTACCTTTTACAAATTAGATTCCTGACATATATAGCAAATTGTTGAAATTTATATTTAAAATAGAAAACAACAAAGCACACAACTAGTATTAAGAGTTTTGCATGTATTTATGCTAAGTTCATAAGTTCTTCAAATAAGTTATAATCCATCTAAGTTATTTTAAAATTTTAAGTAATAGTTGTTTGGATAGGAAAATAAAAGAGAAGATAAAACTTCAGAAAAAGCATCTTGCAACTTATAAAAGAAAGCCTGAAAAAGTGTATAAGCAAACAAATGAAGCTATACGAGAGAAAATTACGAGTAGTGTTTTGTCTTATAATAATGTTACTTAATCAAGAAAATGTTTTACGATATACTTATAGGAGTGCCATCTTATTTAACATGATCTGTTGCCTTCTGCACTTTTAGCTATGCTTTTTTCTATTGCCTAATGTCTTTTTAGTTGTAATGACATCATAAGCGGTTATATCAAATTATAAGAAATCTAATTGTTATTTTAAATTGTGACAAGCAAGAGATTGGTTCTAATCATCTAATTAGCATCTAAAATCATAGCAATCAAGAGATTTTGGTATAATTTCTCCTATATAAATATGTTGTATCTCTGTATATTTAAATCAATTGGAGAAAATGCTTCTCTAATGCTCTGTTTTAATGCATTCCATATTCATAAGCGATTTCCTCATAAAAGATATCTTCCCATCGAAATGAGGAGTCAATCCCAAAAGGTAAATATTGTCTTAATCAAAGTATTCCGAAGGTTGAGGAAGGTTGGAACAGAAATAGAATTAGGAAGATTAAGAAGGTCAGGTTGAGCATGTCAGAAGAAGTTAAGATGCTCCCACACAATTCATAGATTCAACTTCGAGTCACATTATACATATGTACATATGAAAACTCCGTCTCTATGTCCACAACAAACTTAATCAGTGTAAACTCTAATTATATGGAAGTGATGTATAATTATAGGTTGCATATTTCCCAACAGTCTGACAAAATCTCCCACGAAAATGTTAGAAACATGTTTAATGCAATGACAGCACTTTTGAACCTGTAAGAAATACATTTTCTAGTGACTCTGTTTGTCTAAAAAATGAAGTCTAATGAATGGGTATCTTTTTAAAAGAAAAGGACTAATGAATGGGGTCGTAGAGGCTCAGAAGGCTCAAGATGATCCTAAAGTAGACATGCAAAGAAGAGAAAAACCTTTATGACTCCCAACTGAAATAACTAACCATAATAGATTGACCCTCTCTTTGTCTCCTTGTTATCTTCCTAAAAAAGAACCAAAGGCAACACAAAGCAACTAAATAGTTGTGAGAGAAAGCAAGACCTTAATTTGCATACTATAACTTATGCTTTACATATAAGTTTCATTACAAATCTTGGATCAAGGGAACATGAAGTTACTATTGTAGTTTTTCTGCTTAAAACTTTTCTGGTTTGCCATAAAGAACACAAGAAAAGTGGAGAGAAGATTATATAAAGGAAGAAAAAAAAAAGATAAAGAGAGAGAGAGAGCACTTTTTTAACAAGACCCTCTAGTCTCTTATATATCTTTAAGCAAATGAAAGAGAAGCAACAATATGGTAGAATTGTAGCTTCTCTACGAGCTCCTTGGCATGGTTGGTGCCTCGACACTCCACTCGTAAAAAGAGTTCTTCACTTAGCCGATCACCAATGTGCGCGTCTACAAGGACTCCGGAGACACTCCGGCAGCTGTTGGCCAAGGCTCGACCAACCTCAGCGGCATCATCAAGTTGGTTGACAACCAAAGGACTCCCCCCTTTGAAAATTTCAAGCTTGTTTATAGTGTACGAGCCATTGGCTTCGACCACCTCCTTGAACTCTTGTAGGCTTGGTGCATACACTGGAATGTTGAAGGTGTCACGCTTCTCCCTAGTAATGAGGCCCTGAGATTATTATTATTATTATAACATTAGTTTAACAAAAATATCAAAGAATATCACTTGTGACCCTTAGACCAATTAGGCTTTGGGCCAAGTTCACTCATGCCCACTGACCAGTAGCTCAAAGCTTAGTTCAACTACGTGGTTGAATGTTTGTGCCTATCCACATTACCTACAAACAAAGTTGATCATGATATTCATGTACTCTATTGATAAAGCGTACAAAGTTGATCAGAGGGACAGGATATGCTCAACTTTTGGGGCTTCACTTCGATCATCATCTCAGTGACTTTTTTGTGTGTTCCTTTAGCACTTAAGAAAAAACTTGCCATGTTCCGTCCACCCACTTGTTAGCAGCCATCATGCTGCCGACACAGCAGTCATCAAGTGAATGGCTATGATCCTATTTTTGGTAAGAAATCAGACGACTAACAGTAACTAGGTTGTATCATGACCAGTGCTTGAATAGGTTGTTCTTTTCTTTTGGTACAATTTCATAATAAGTTTTTCTAAAAGCACCGTACCCAAATCACTCCCCTTCCAGCATAGTGTTTCGTTACTTTTTGGTCGGCCAGAAAAAGCTATTTCTCTTTTTACACAAAAAACAAATATGTACTGCGTGGAAATGCGTGATGATTCACCTAAGGTTCTGTAGTAAACAAGTTTAATAATTAGCCTCTTAATTATTAAGACTTCGATGCATGAAATAGAATTACCTCGCCAACAAGATCATCCCAAGCATCCTGATAGTGGGTCCCAAAGAGAAGGCCAGCCCCACCTTGGTCAGTGGGTTCGACAGAGGTTCTGCCCAAGCAAGCAAGGAACATGGACCCGCCATTTTTAATCTCCTGTGATCTTGCTCTCATGAAATCTGCCAAGTCCTTTTGGAATTGCTGCTTGTATGCCTCTGCTACCGCCTCTCCTGCACCATGGATGTACACTCTCCCTCTGTTATACGCCCTTGATCTCTTGTCCACCACACTCTCTGGCACCTATTTGTTCATATTTATACTCTACATGGTTAGTTATTGCTATTCATTACTACATCATTGCAGGCAAATGACTTTAACCTTTTTATATTAAGAGTTTTAATACGACCAAACACTAAGCTCCAAGGATGCCATAATCTTCGTTTCTTATTATTATGTTTCATAAAGTTTCTCTTCCTGTCTGTCTCTTAATTTCTTCCCCACCTACCCATATTCTCAGGAAGACAGACTTTGGATAACCAAAATTTCAATCCTGGAAGTCATATCCAAAGTTTTAGATATATGCAATATTTCAAACCCTGAATGATCATTATTTTTACTAGGTGATAGCCTTTTTGACCATCCTAAAATCCAGCAAAAAAGAAAATTGAGAATCACAATAAAGTTTAGAGGCACATATGCAATTAATTAGGACTTACATCAGCTTTGGGAGCCAACAAAATACGTAGTATTGGGCATACGTTAAGATTATAGGTTGTATAGAATGTACTCAAATTGCAAATTTGACTACTTTGGTGTATGTTATGTAAAACCACGAGTTACAAAAAACTTGCCTGAGAGAGCCAATGCAAGCAGAAAGATGAGTGGAAGACGTTGATGGATCTTGAGGGGAACAATCTCCGGTAGAACGAACCAGGGACCGCAGCAGCAAAATAATTCCGGTGGCCACTAGCAGCCAGACATTCTTCCATGCTACCACCATAGTTGGCTGAGGGAGGGAGGAGCTGGAAAAGGGTGTTGAAATCATTGCTAGGGAGATCGGCGAAGAAAGCGCCGAACTCCGGTGGCTCGAGTCCCGATGACTCGTACCGTTTGATCATGTGCTTGATGATCACATCAATGGTACTGATAGTGTTGTTCCCAGATGAGCATCCCAAGTCCACCACTTGAAATGGGACCTCGGAGGAGGTCAAGTGAACCCTGTCTAGGGTTTCTAAGAGATGGTGAAGCATGGCTCGGGCATGCAAGGCCTGCACGTATACAAAGTTCTGTTTATAGCCATTAATCACATAAACCTGAAAGGTTTTGCTCAATTCATCAAGTTCTCATCGATCTTTTCTATGTATGTCTTTTAATAACATTTGACAATTTTTTATTTATCCAATATAAAAACTTCTAAAAGTTCCAATTATGTAAAGAGTGTATAATCAATCGCTCCCTACTTTTATAAGCTCTTCTTCACAACAAGAATCGGTGTGGTAACTTGGGCTTTTGGAGAGGAATGTAGTCAATATACAAGATAACTTTAAAAGTAGTTTAGATTGCCATACCGAAGGAAAGGAGATTATTAGTTATTAGGTTATCCATAAAATCTTCCATAATCTGTTTCAAACTCATACATCCACTTGTTAAAATGTAAAACAAAGTAAGGGAATAACACAAAACTCCAATAAACAAAAACATAGCGATCGCCGTGGTTTGATGGAGAACTAATCCAACAAACAATGTCAAAGATAACAAATGCAAAATCAAGAGAAGACACTTCTATCAAAATTTATTCTATAATCAGCCAAACCTGTGCTTGGCTATTGTTTGCATAGCTAGCCTCTCCTTTACCTCCTTTCATGCAAAGCAACTTCTCAAGATTGACACTAGACACAACAACATTATCTCCCTGGGAAGCCATACGTACTGTTGGTGGGAGAGGAGTATGTGAAGAAGTGAATACAACGAAAAATAGCAGCAAGAATGTGGGTGGAGAAAACGAGAGCGGCTAGAGTTGAATTTATATAGTGGATGAGGAGGCTATACTGTTGCTCTTATGATGTTTGGAGTTTAGTTACGTAACATTGGAGAAAAGTTAAGCTAAGAGTACTTTTATGTATTCCTTATTTAATAGCCTTTAATAAATTATTAAACTAATATATTTTTCTACTTTTTTCTCTATTTCACATATTTTATTTTCTACGATATTTTCTAAAAATTTGCAAATTCGTTAAAAAAGTCAACATACTCCGGTGCATAAAGCTTCTCGCTTTGTAAGGTCTGAGGAAGGTTATAATGTACATGACCTTTCCTTTGTATTTTTACAAAGAAGTTGTTTCTGTCGCTTAAATATGTGACCTTATGGTCACAAAGGAGCAACTTTACCGATTGAAAATTCTTTATGAGGGAAATTTAATATATTATTCGGGCATGTATACTTAAATTTGAGTTTTACTTATAGAAAATTTTGAGTTGATTATCCCTCTTAATTAATTTGAAGTAGGGTTACTTCAATTATTTTCTAGAGATTAGAAGTATAACATTTTTATTAAATTTTAATTACGATGATATAAATGAGTTTTAATCTCATTTCTCAACAATTAGTATCATTACATTTATTCCTATAAAAGTAACATTTGACAAATATGAATTAAAACATTTTTTATGAGTCATTAGAGCAACAATAATATATGCATAAGACAAGAGATTTAGGTTTAATAAGTATTAGACGATTTTAAAATACGTTAAAGATTGAATGAAATTGAATAATTTAAAATATAATTTAAAAAAACTATCCTTAACTTAAAGTTTAATTAAAAAGAGAGATTTTTTAAATGAAACTTAAGTTAGCTTTTTTTAGTTTATAAAAATCGATTATTTACAAAAGAATATTTATTAACTAATAAACTAATCGAATTTAAACAACAAGAATTATTAAATGATACCTTGGGACAGATGTAAAGCTAAGCAAACTACTTCTGCTCCAAGAACAGAGGACTGTGTCGATTATAAGAGGTGCGAATCCGCTTGTCCAACGGATTTCCTAAATATTCGAGTCTATTTATGGCATGAAACATCTCGCAACATGGGTCTAGCTTATTGATACTTTATAGAAAACCTCACTTGAATCCATTTGATTTTTTGTTTATCAACAAAAACTCGTACTCGAAAAAGAACAATAAATTGACGAAACAATAGTCAGCCCAATAGCTACTTCGCAGTTGCGATAGCTAGAACAAAAATTGAAAAAATATTTCCTTTTAATTGGTGATTATCAAAAAATTCAGAAAATTTAAAATAAATTAAACTGAAAAGTTGAAAATCGAATTAAGAAGTTAACTCGATTGTTCAAAATTTTCATACCAGTTTAATTTTTTAATCATAGCAAATATTTGATCATTGAAAAGTTTTATGGCATAATTAAACTTAAGACAAATCTCCGAATAGTCAATAACATATAAAGAAAGATTCCATCAAATTTTTATATTTTCATTTGTAATTAAAAAACTTAAAACTCTTTTCGTAATTGAAATAAACTTATGATCATTTTTTTTCAAACAAATTACATTAAAATATATAACTAACATATTAGCCGTTGAACCTTATCTTACGATCGAATAATTTAACATGACTAAATACTTAAATGTAATTAATATCTAATCATTTCTGTCAACTACACTTATAACGACTCCAACAAGTTGACAAATATAAGAAAACACTCCATCAAAGATTGAAAGAAAGAAAAAAGAACGAGTCTTAAGCAATGAATGCGTTTTAATTTTGCTTATGGCTTTTGGTAAATGATTAGTAGGTTTTATGACAACAGTTTGGACGCATATAATGGCTTTATTCATTGACAATGTTAGACTAATGGTAGGGTTAAGAGATAACATGGATAAAGGGAGGGATGTGCTAAAAGTAGAAACATGATTAGTCATACTAACTATGATTTATTAAACAAGCATCCCAAAAATCAAGGTTCAGTTAGCACCTGATTAGCCTCTCTTATAACTACCAGTGGACTAGACCGATAGTTATTGTGGGAATATTAACGTTGTTGTTTAGAATAATAAGCACGTGAACTAAAAGCCACCATAGCACCCATTTCGACGCAGGCCTTCATTAACCCTTCGTTTAAGGAACCTAATTAACTGCATCATAACGCATTAGCTAATTAATGCATCATAATGTAATAGGAGTAAAAGTGTGCAAGCAAACTGATCTGAACATCATCTCACATTTAGAAGATATTATATATATACACGTACGATACTAAAATATGAACTATCAAGACACCCTTTTGTTTTACCACTAAACTTAAGCCATACTACTACATGATGTAATTCTATACACTCTTCCTAACTAAATGACTTGATCTTTAGTAGATGTGAAAAAATATTTGGTTTTTCCTATTTTAATTTTTTTCTTCTAGAAATAATCGTTAAACCTTTATATTTAGAATTAAGTTCAAATTCATTAATTAGATATATCCCTTAAAAAATATGCAACTTATATCATAGAACATATAAATTTTTATGTAAGTAAAGGATCCGAGGGATAAATCGTTATAATTTATAAATTAAGGATTTATTTAATAGAAGTCCAATATAATAAAGTGCTATATGAACCTTTAATAACAGCAGAAAGACTGAGTGGAGTCCTTCTCCATTATACTGACTTTGTACTAGCTCCTTTATGTCCTAAAAGTAGTGGAGATATAGTAAAAGTTGCAAAGGGGATTAGTAGATGATGAAAATTCTTGGCAAGAATAATCACTACTGTGTTTGCCTCTTTCAAAAGTTACACAAAATCTAAAAACCTGGAATCTTGTTACCCATCTTTTTCTCACTTTATCAAACCCTCCTTTTGATCATTCCATCTCAAAGTCTACACCAGCGTGATAGTCGCCGGTTCACAAGAAACTAGGCCGGCCCATTTTTTCATTTGCTTGCTTCCTCTTCCTCCAACTTTTAACATGCTAACTTTGCATGCCATGATTTTGGCTTTCTGTTGCATAAAATATAGGTGTAATTATTGCAAAGATGGTAATTGTGGTCAAACCTGCTGATTTGACTCTGTATTAGCCATTGGATTGGATAGAATGTTACGTACGATGGGAAGACTAAAAATGATGCTTGAATTATCGCATGCATGTAATGGACTTCTTCAAACAGATAAGGGACGGCGAAGTCTGTGGCTAGAAAGGTTAAGATGGTGGAATGGTCAAAAAAGATTTGGTAGTTACACTTGTGTCTTGTGTTCTTGTCTGCTTATTATTGTTACTGTGGTCCCTGCAGGCCAATAGGACGATCCTGTCTTCTTTAGACAGTTTGCCTAAACTGTTGTTTACCGAGTCCAAGGCAAAGTTATATTTCCTTCTTTTCTGGAAAACTCAGTCACTTGAGAAGGAAAGCAGAAGCCAACCGAGTTGAGAACTTGTGGCATCAAGTTAAAAAGTTCTGATTGACTGAAGGGAAAGGCTTAGCGTGGTAATAATAATTGAAGTCTTGCGTTCCATTAATCCTGCAACTAGACATGGAAATTGGAAACTGTAGACCCTAATCTAATGGTCTACAACGAGGGCGAGTAACAAAATTATAATCTATTCCAACTTTAAATGTGAGACCATGTGACCATTGATGAATCAAACACCACAACGAATTTTTGAGTACCCTAGTCTCCTATACATGATACACTCCAAAGTTCTTAAACCTCTATTCCGCATATTTTATTGGACAACTTTATCCAAGGCATGGCTTTTGTAACACGGATAAGGAACAGGCTTCCAATGACAAGTCAAACAGAGTAATGGATTGGTTCTGGATTCATCAGGCAATAAAAGGGCATAGCGCTAGGTTCTGTAAGGACAAAGCAAAATAGGGAGTAAGAAAGCTTTACCAGGATACATGTCTACTAAATAATAGGAGAACAGCAGTATCGTTCGCTTACTCTGAGGAAGATTTAAGTTAACCTCAAGCAATATAGAGACTCGGGCTTTAATGCCAATGTGATATAGCTACCAAAAACAACCAAAATGATTAGGAAAATGATGCACCTATTGCCCTACCCACAATGTTGACGTGCATAGAATTTAGGGCGAACATTTCTTATATATCAAAGTAACTGGAGACATAACAAGTTCATTCCCTTTTTCACCCATGTGAACATATATTTCTAGTTCTCTATCGTTCCTTATCTTGTTCTAATGTTTCAAATCTTGAAACACATTTCAACTCCCCGTGCAGCCATGCCTAAATATGTGCAAAAAGAGAGAGCGAGCGAGAGACAGAGAGAAACAATCAAGGGTTTTAGCATGGCTAAATTCTTCAGTAAAGAGAAAGAATCACGTATTTGGCAATTGACCCACTAATCAATATCACTTGTGCTTTTCTACGATGATGCAATTATAAGTGTATGATTTAAATCATTCTATGATACGTATAGCTAGAGGACTTATTGATCATAATGAAACGTAATCACATCTACGACCCCTGTTCATAACAAAAATAATATTTTCTATGTCTAGAGCGTACCAGTGATTATGATGTATGAAGCACGAATCTCACTCTTCCTTAATTATATCATCTGCTTAGAGTTTTTGTGGCAAAATGATAATTTCAAAGACGACATAACAAATTTATAGTAAAAGTATTCAAAGTACGTTGATTTCCATATCATGCATAACTAAAGGATTCAAAGAACAGAGCATAATGTTCATTCTGTAATTTTATCATAAAATGCTGTGTAGCACTAAAAATTACTAGGGGAAAATTTAAATACAAGAGCTAGACCTACATATTGTACATGACATAAGAGTGCATAGAACTCCTTATCAATCTCCAAAGCTCAATACCATATAGTTTACCTGTTTTAGACCAATAAAATATGAGACGAACTCAAAAACTACCAAGTATATTCGAAGAGCTGCAGTGAAAAGAAATTGGAATAGATAATACTAAAGGTGAAAAGTTGGAGAAAAAACATAAACTTCCTTTCAATGATACTCATTTTCCAAATGTAACCTCACAATGACTTGAAAATCCAAAGCAAGCGTCTAACAGTCAGTTGATCATTCCAAGTAACACTTTCTTTTTCACAATGATTAGACAACTGAACTGAACTGGTTGTACCCACCCAATAATTCAGTCAAGCAGTCATGAAAATGGCTTAATATTGAACTGAATGTTTTTGTTAATTGAATCAAAAGCCAATGAACCAAACTAGTTCAATCCCACTTTGATTCAAAAAACTCAAATTTCTTTCAAAAAGTTTATGTTACATTCTTTTAGGTTATTTAAATTTTAACTACTATATTGAATCCGATTTGACTAGCTGAATCTGATTTGACCAGCTAAACCTTGACCATCCTTAACATTTTGGTTAGATGCCTCAATCCAGGCTTCCAAACATTGTTTTCCGTGAGTAGGTAAAATCTCCAATGAATATGGAGGAAATAGAACCAATACATGGACATGTGAAGACTGAATTAAGCTTCAGACGACCAAAGCTCTCACTGTGAATAATATAGGCTGATTGTCTCATCAACTATTTGGCATGAAAAATATCATTGTGCAGAAATGCCCAGCTGCTGTAAAGGTTTAGAGCTACATTCGACTACAAATAATGTATAATGGCTAGATTTGGATTACCAAAACTATACATTGGAGATGGCACCATATCTGAGCACAACAGCATTTTCCAAAGAAGAAAAATATCATTGTGCAGAAATCCCAGCTGCCAGAAAGGTTTAAAGCTACATTAGGCAATAAATAATGTTTAAAGGCTAGATTTGGATTTTCAAAACTGTAAACTGGAGATGGCACCATATCTGAGCATAACAGCATTTTCAAAGGAAGAAGCAGAAGCAAACTGCATATATTGGATTCTCGATTACCTGATCAAAGGAGCCCCATGAGTTGTCAGTCAGATCATTCATATCTCTAAAAGATATGAGCACGACTAATTAGCCAACAATAGGCTTGAAAGTTCCTTTCAGTTGATCGAAAAACCATCTGCAACACACACAAAAAAAAGTCTTCAACAAAGGTGAGCCACAACTCATTCTAAGCTTTAATGCAGAGAATAAAAGGCCCTGGCAGAACTAGATATCCTCAGCCTGCACCAAAGAAGTAGCATGAATTCTATCCCTGTGAAAATTGTGTCCAAATAGTCTAATTTCTCTCTCCCCACCATGGGCAAACCATACAAATAGATGGGGAGTTCAGTGAGCTACGCAAATGGTTCTCAGTTCATAGTGCTCTCTTTTCCCCTTCAATTCTCTTCAAGTATTCTACAAATCCCTTGCAAATAAACACAAGAAAGCAAAACTAACAACAGTCCTCTTTCTCAGTCTCATTTCTCTCTCTCTCTCTCTTCCTCCAAAACAAAGAACCGGATACAAAGGCTAATCCATGGTCCCAAAACAGATATTTAACATAACTCAACAAGTACCAAAGGACTAACAGGCATCTAAGATATTCATGGTATTTTCATCTCAACATTACAGAGTTAATATCGCATCCTGAAAACACAACTCTCACACTCATGCCACCTATCCCCAAACCACCTAACATAACCCCTACCAATGTATTCCATCCTAATACCCATGTCTAGATCATAGAAATCCAGTAAACCCAAACATTCAATCAGAGTCACAAAAGGGCATATTTTCTGAATCTCAGTAAAGCAATTGTAAGAATTTGCAAATGATTCAAGGAATTTCAGATTGAAGCAACATACTTGCACAAGAAAACTGGATGCGATCGAGTACTGGTATCAGTTCCCATTTCACTCCTTTCACAGTCTTCCCTGAATTTGGTGGAAGGGAGAACTTTGCATGGCCCTTGAATCAAGCTAGCTACTACACTGTATTTGTGGTTGGATTCATAGACCTGCAAGGAGCAAAAGTGGCATAACTACATAATAACTGTCATACTCTGTTAAGAGAGGTTATCATCGAATGAAGGAGGGATTATAATTCTAAGTAAATTGATGTTACTTCACTTTTCAAGATAAACTCTAGCAAGACCTCTTTCTACTGGTATGCAAGCAAACTTGAGTGTCTTATAGTCCCCATTCGTCATCTGTTAAAGTTAGATATTACAGAATGATTTATGAACCTTCTATTGCAAGCCTACTACCTACTTCCATTAGTCTTGTTTTTTATCATACATGTTACTCCTAGTCTACCCCAGCAATTGCTAAAAAACTGCATGTTTCAAATAGTAAAATAATTTGAGAGTTTAGGAGAAAAATAGCTTACCTCATTGCTTTCAGGGCCACATGGGTGGCCTACACCCTCAGGTAAATCAATGGGAAAGTAGCACTGCTCAACAGTTACCCATTTTAATCCAGTTTTACTATCCTCCCACATCACCTGCAATTTCAAGAAAAAGTAAAGAGACAAGCATGATGAGTTCCCTGAGTGTACTATAAAAGACAGCAAGAACAAGGCATTTAAAATGACAAATTGCAAAGTAGATCTACGATTCTCAACTGAAAGCAATTGTCAACAACAGCTCTTACATCAGACAAAACCATATTAAGAATCCTACATGTTTTTAGTAGTTAAAAATAGCAAATATAATCATGACTGAAGGGCTTGATAATTTACTCACCTTAAGCTTAGATGGTATCAACTTTCCATGGACAGAATGAAAAAGGGCATGATCATTCAGTTTATATGATACCCCGTTGATGGAGCAAGACTCATAGTATGTATTTCCATCCAGAACTTTAAGTGCATTGCCTATCCATTGTACATCATGGAAGCCATTTGAAGACAATCCAGAATTTTCACTGGCGCCATCATTAGCTTCAGAGTTACCAGAAGGATTTGCGTGAGTAACAAGTAGCTCAGTCTTCTTGACATCAACTGATGAAGCGCAATCACTTTTTTCTGGTTTGTTCTGTGATTCTACCAATATAGGTTGGTCCTCAGTTGTTGAAGGTACGTCACAATTGTTTTGTGTTTCTGTTTGGACAACATACTGTGTGTTGTTTGATGTTTTGGAATCTTTGTTGTTCATTGTTGGCATAGCAGAAGGCTGCAATTTAGGCAAGGAAGCTAATTTCTCTCCTTGTAATGGCAGCGTTTGTTTAGTTGATTCATATACTTGCTTATGGTGGGTAGGTTCGGATACTTGCTTATGTTCAGGAGACTGTTCACTTGATAAGCCAACAGAAGAAGATTCACAAACAGTCTCCAAGCTTTTAACTTGGTTATTTAGCAATGTTCTGTCAGAAGATGCCTGATCAATATCTTGTCCACTTGATGTCATACTATTGTCTGTGTGTTCTCTTGCATCAGTAATATTCACATGAGAAGCATTTCTGTCTGAAGTACCAGATCCAACGTGACTCTTTGTACTAGAGCTTCCGTTTGCAGTTATTTTCTCCTGGACCTTTTGATCCACAGTCCCTAGTTTCTTATCTGATGATGGCTGTGATCCAGTCGAGTTAGAAGGCCCTTTTGATTGAGTCACACTTCTCATGACACGACCATATTTTGGAGGGAAAGGTTTCCCATTGCTCATTGATGTGCATCTCATGCAGTACCACTCACCTCTGGGAATTCCTTTCTGATTTACTGCTTCTAGACATTTCAAATGAAATCCTTTCTCACAAGCGTCACAAAGCACTACAGTTTCTACCTCATTAACACTCAGTTTGCACATTTGGCAAGTCAACAACTTATTCATATATTCCCTTGAAGGTGGAGTCCATGTGGGATGTTGAGGAAGTTTTGGTTGCAATAGCTTTTGGACTATCATTGCAATTTCGTTATGGCTAGTGAAACTTGATGAAGGCTGAACATACTTTAGCCCTTGTACTGGAGGATGCATGTTTGGCATATTTGCAGCTGCAGTTTGAGATATAAATGGTCTGAAATTTTGATCTCTGGCTCCTTGAGAAAATGGTCGTGGCACACCCAATTCCGCAGTTCCTTCAACCTTAGCAGAATTGTAACTTGGTGCCTTGATTTCTGGTGTAAATTTAGTTGATGACGTTGAGTGAGGTTGCATAGACCAAGCTTGTGCATTTACCAACATGTGATTTCCAGATGCATTTGCTGCAAAATTGTAATAAAGAAACCATTAATTAACAGATTAAAGTAAAAGCTACCCCAAAAGTTCAATATTAGATATCAAACTTCAAAACCTAACTCAGTGCATGTGCATATATGTCTACTTAAGAATAACAATATTTGCTTTCAATCAAGTATATTTTACTTCCCAGTGAAAATCCTTACATATCAGAATCACCAACCAAAATATGGAATTTGATGGACACAATTTTATCTACAATTAAGCCTATGAAAAAGTATACCTATACACTCAGAAGAGTGCATCCTGTAAGTTGCACCAGGCCATTATCAGAGTTTGATTGAGAATATAACCAGCTAGTATACAAATCAGAATTACCAGACTGAACAGTATCCAATATACCCACAACAAAGGAGCGGAAAGAGAGAAAAAAGAGAAACAAACAAAAGTAGAATGCTATTACCATGTACTGGATGTGCACTAGAAGCTCCATCAGATTTCAATTGTGCTCGATCAGCTTTAGGAAATGCTAATGTCGATGAGTCCCGATCTAAACCATGGTTAGATAACCCCGAGTGTTGACTGGCTAATGGCGCATTGTTTGGTTTATCAGACGGAAACATGCGAATTATATGCGATGGCCCACGGCTATCAGCTACAGAGCCAACACTTGTCTGTGACATAAGAGATGTATGTGCAACAGATGGTGCACTGAACTTCTTAGACTCTTCTATCTGTAAAATAGTAAGAAAGACCCAATTTTTTGGCTATCAGATTCTTAAAGAGAATGCAACCAAAATTAGAAAAAAAAAAAGTTAAATATCTTCTGCAGTCAATAGAATTTATGACAAAAAAATTCAACAAGAAGCTACAAAGCATACAAGGTTTATATCAAAACTACAAAAAAAAAAAAAAACAAGTTAATTGTTCGTTGGATCCTTCCTAATCTATTCAAGTTCCACCAAATACATAAGTTAGTAGAAAAATAGTAAATTTGACACCAGCAACAAAGCTACCCAGAGAACCTATAACCAAATAAAAGCATGCTTCTTTTGTTCATAAATCAAAGAGTTGACTACATCCTAATTTCCCACCAGAAAGAAGAATGGGGAAAGAAAAATAGCTATTTCAACAGAAAGAATGAAAAACGATGGCACAAAATTCAACATAATTAAGCCCTACCCAGATTCCAAAAACAAATAAAATTTTCCAAAAACAAATAAAATTTTCATTTTTACCATTGCAAACACCACTTTTCCCCAATATAATGGCCTTATGGCATCCTATGTAAATGAGAAAAGAAGAACAATAATTGAACCCTATACCGAATCAATGAATAATAGGCTATTACCTTCATTTTAGCAAGCGACAACTTTTCTTTAATAGACAATCTAGTACCCGTAAACCCTAATCTTTGATCTTTGGCCTTCAAATTGAGCCCTAAATCCTCAATAACAGCTCCAATGGCATCTCTACCCACCAAATCCTTAGGCGACAATTCCTGACAAATTTCCACCAATTTTGCCCTAGCCTCCGCCATCAACCCAACCTCCGCCTCCGTCGGCCTCTTCCCTCCCCTCATTCCAGCCATCGCCGACAACACCAACACAATCTCCGCCACTCTACTCATCTCTCCACCGCCTGCTCTCATCCTCTTCGCCGGCCTAACCTCCGACTCGCTCTCCCCGTTCTTCTCCGCTCCCCGCTTTACGTCAACGTCAAGGGAAATGATATCGTCGTCCATCACTTCGGCTACACACTCGTTAGCAGCATCCATCGTCTCGTCCATAATACTTCAGACGCAGAAATCCATGCACACGACAGCGTATCAAAAGCCAAAAGGACCCTAAAATGGAGGGGAATTAGGGTTAGGGACGTGAAAACGAAAAAAGGAAGAAGCTTTTTTGGCGGGTAAATTAGTTTTTAGTATTCAATTTGCGAGTGTGATAAAAACTAATAGATAAAGCGCGCGTATTGAGAGAGATGGAGGCTCGATAGAGCAGAGAAAGACAGCGCTGCGTTGCGCGGTGTTAGTATTACTATTAGAGAGAGAATGGGCTTATTTTTACTTGTTTATTCTTTCAAGGTTTTTAATTTATTGTGTGAACCGGGCGGTTCAGTTTACGTGGAATTTGGTTTGGTCGAGGTATTTTGAAACCTTCCTAAAAATGATTTTTTTGGTTCAACTTATTCTTAAGATATTTTGATCTATTAATTCTCAATTTATTTCATAAATCCATCCTAGAATTGTTTAATTTAAAGTAACTTTTAAAAAAATAAATGTTGCAAATATGAAAATAGAAATAATTTGAATCAATATTATTTTGATACAAATTTAAGAGAAATAATTCTTAAATTTTGAAAATTATAAATATTACGTTAAAATTATAATTTTTAAATTACTTAATCCACCAAAAAATCTAGAATATATAGAAGTGCAAGGATACAGTAAATATTTTTTTATTTCCAAACTTCCAACTATTTATTTACCAAATACAACTTCCAAAATTATATTTTAATTTCTAGGATTAAATAATAAAATACTCGATCAAGAAAAAACAATTTGAGAAGCACAACAATATTATATATTTCAAAACCAGAAAATATTGAAAGCCGCATGTCTTCTCCTCCACAAACCTTAACCAAATCTCAACCATACGTAGCCTCCTTCCCAGAGAAGGAAACACCAGCTTTTTCCCTGCTACAACAGTATGATCTACTTGCACATTGACTCGTACACAAATACAAGAACATCAAACAATGTGAGAAGCGGACGTACAAGAAAGGCCAATCCCAATAATAATAAAACTGGACTCAGAGCCCGTGAATCCGACTCTTTACCAGTTGTCCATGCCTTTATCATGGGCTGACCTCTCCATCAATGGTTTTCGGATCACAGAAGTTTCGTTGAACATGGGTTTTTAAAATCTGCTTGCCAGAAATGCAGTTGCATCGGAAGATAGAAAGGCAAATCTTGATATGGCAGTTAGTAGATGTCACAAGAAGTAATCTGGGGCTGGCTTTTTGGCAGGCGTACCTCTTGATTCCTGCATAACATTTGAACTGCTCAGTACCCCTTTTTCTAAAGAATACAAGAGAAAACAAGGTAGAAACACAGCCTAACAATTACATTTTTGCTGTGCAAGTTGATACCATTACATGTGGATAACAAGGAAAAGTGAGCTAAAGTGATCATCAACGGCTTTTTGTCCAGAATTCTTAAGATATTAAATGATTTTGAAGTCGATGTTTCAGTAAGCTTTTTGATGCATTCATCTAAGAACTCCAATCCAAGCACATAAATCCAAAACCCCCCACATCCCCTCCATGAAAGACCCCGTTTTACGCACAAACCTGTGGAGCTGCGTCAAACACACGGAACTGCTTGTTAAGATTTTCATCCAGCTCAAGGATTGCAGCCACATTACCACATCTGCATCCAACCCAAATTGAGGATCACAAACCTGCAACAGAACTAAGAATTTAAGTCGCCAAGGTACCTGTAACAATAGTTTGGAGCCGACCATACAGTAACTATCTGGTTGTTGAACATCCATTTGTACCCTTCCATTACCAACTGATGAGCACGGCATATGTAGTCAATGTTGTTTGAATGATTAAATGAAGTCACAACACTGCCACCAAAAACATAACCAGCACCACGAGGACTCATACCCCAACCTTCAATATCTTCAGGATCTGACCAAAGGAGGTCACACATAGCACCATCATGAGGAACTTCTTGCTTCCTATCAATTGTTCGAATCTGAAAACAATTATTAGTAGTAGCTCCTTGCATAGAACTTCAAATAATTAAAAGCATGTTATCAGGTTTGATTCATTTACCTGATCCAATGTTAGAATAGCAGGAGAGAGACCACCATGAACACTAAAAATTTTGTTCTCGATCAGAGCTGACAAACTGTCAAAATTATTTAGAAAAGTTCCATTGTAAGCAATTCAGTATTTTAAAAAAACAATGATCATAATGATCACCCTAACTAGGGTTAGATTACTGGGCAATAATATAGCAAAAGCCAAGCATATAGCATTGTATTCTGGGTTAATATCATCAATTTTCCGGTACCCTATACAGGAACAAATCTGCTTGAGAGAAATCACCTCAATTAGAGTAATGTTAAATTTTGAAAAGTTTGGTGCTAGTAAGTTGAATAATAATTTTATTATTCCAGAAGGACATTAACCAAACAACTGCAATAAGAAAGGGGGTCATGATAAGAAGTGCCACAGTAATAACAGGTAACACCTATGAACACAGAAGAAGGAAGCTTGTATAAATAAATTTCTGCCAACACCAGAAAGTCAACTCTCTAAGTAGCAATTTGATTGGATAATCATAACCATCCAAAGGCATTAATTGTATTTGATGATCCACAGGATGAATTAAACAGCAAATAAGAAATTATCCATTGAACATTATATCAACCATTCCTACGAGCTTAGCTTTCACTTTCACAGCTTTTCCATTATTCGACATTTCATGGATAGAGAAGACTTGCATTGCCTCTAAATAGCGATATTCATACCTTAAGTAATCAAAGATGTCAGTGCAATATCTCCATACATTTACAGATCCATATTTCCGTAGACACTCATCATAGAATCCATATACCTGAGTTGAACAGAGAAAGACTACTGAGTTTGCCACAAAGAAAGAAGTTGAGATATAATACTAGAAAATACATTCACCTGAGTAATCTGGCGGCTCTCATGATTCCCTCTAATGAGTGTTATCCTATCTGGATATCTAACCTAAGACATCCAAATTTACATAAATTTAAAGAGGATGAGATGTCACCATAAGTGGAAAATGATGCACTAAACAGAAGCACAAAAATAAACATCAAGTATTACCAACTCAAATTAGTTATATATACACCTTTCAATAGGATTGAATCATTTCCTACAAAAGATATTTTGGATATTCATACTAACCTTTCAACGCCAGAGTGAAGATTTTAATGATCATAAAAATCACTTTAAAATCTTAACATGCATAATTGGAAGCCATAAAATAGCGTTTGAATGATGAACTTTTAAGAATCATGGTTCAACTTCAAGCTTACAACTAAAGGTTCTGCAAGCATTCTCTTCAAATAGTATAAAGAATGGAGTCTTGCTAAAGGTGGGGCAGGCCAAATATTCCAAAAATCAACGGGAGAGCTCAATATAACATGCAAAAAGAATTTACCTTAAGAGCTAGCAGAAGCAAAAATGTCTCAACAGAGTAAAATCCCCGATCAACAAAATCTCCAAGAAATAAGTAATTAGTCTTCGGGCAATCTCCTCCAACTTTAAAAAGTTCTTTCATGTCATAAAATTGTCCATGGATATCTCCACAAATCTACATAGAAGAAAAAACTCATAATGAGTGTTTAAGATACATCAAGATGTTAGCATTTCCAACCCAGAAAGATAAATCACGATATTGTAAATGTTCAATATTTTAAGTTATAAAAGATCATTTGAAATCAAGATGTGATGTATTTGAGATGCTTAGCCAACTAATTATAGTGCCAAGAGGTCAAATATGCAATTTAAAACAAGATTTTAATGGAGAAAACTTGGAAAGCAGGACCAACATTTAAGTCATCTGATTTAAAGATTATACATACACTGTCGAAGTTTTCATTCCTTATGTGATGACAGTCACTGTGAGAGATGCATTTTGTAGTTTGTCAGCAAATTAGGCTACACAGGAGCCACTAGCAGATGGGATGAAAAATAAGAAATTCAACCAGTTCAAAGCATGTTTTCACATTATACGAAAAGAACTCAAGAAACATCTTATAAAAGGCCATCAGTCGGCAACAGCAAACTAGACACCAAATGACAACCGTCAAACATTGTTCATACTTCTTCTAATTCTTTCCGAAAATTACAGAAGAAACCACCATGTTTACTTCCAGAATTCTGGTTCAACAAAGTTCATGACCCGAAAGTTCCCATGCCCAAATTAGCTCAAAACCCTAATTCCCAGTTCAATCTCAAAAACCATTAATAAATCCATTAAACCCAAATAATGCCGACTAAATTCAATTTAAATTAATCCCAAAATCCACCATAAACCAACCCTACAGCTCAACCCCTACACCCTCCAAAGCTCAAAACTCCAAAAATCAAGACCAAAAGTCCACCTAACAATACAAAACTAACAGGCACACAGAGGCACACATATAATGAGAAGTCATGTGTATATAACACGTACAGTGACCGGAGCATCAACGCGCTGAACATTGCTTTCTTCGACCAGGATTTCCATAGCTTTCAAGCAGAGAGCTTTGACTTCCGATTCTTTCAACGGCTCGCATTTCTTTAGTCTTTCTATTTGCCTGTCTAAGTCTGACATGTCTACTTCTCTGTCTCTCTCGCCTGCCTCTAGCTCGCTCACGCTCTGGTTCTGAAGCTCCGCAACTTTCTCGACTGAGCAAAAAGTTCTGCTCGGTATTGTTCACGGCTCGTGAGGTTTTTGCAAAGATGCCCTTTGTTTTTTTTTTTTTGTTGTTTCGACCTCCAGATTTTTGGTGACTTCCGATTATGGCCCAAACAGTCTATCGGGTCGATCCGAGGGCATGAGAATCAATGAGCGGCTGGATCCATCCAATTGTTTTCTTTAAAAGTTAAAACCGAACGACGTCGTACACCGTATGGACCATATAAAGCTTGAAACGACGACGGAGGCGGACAAAGCAATCGCCATCTAGCACCCACCTACTTTTACACGGCGTCGTTCGAAGTCAGCTGTTTGATTCTCATCTCTCTCCACCGCATTCCACATGTCATTCCCTTCTATAGGATTCACTTTTGATCTGAACTGATTTGGTTTTTGCTTTGATCGGTCAGCTGTTCATTAGGGCTTTTCTTGAACATGTCTTCGGCTTCTGACCCATGGGTGAAGGAATACCACGAGGCAGTGAAAATCGCCGATGACATCAGTGGGATGATCCCTGATCGGAGTTCGTTTCCGACAACGGGACCTGAGGCGCAACGCCACGCGTCTTCTATACGGAGGAAGATCACAATTTTAGGGACCAGGCTTGATAGCTTGCAGTCCCTCTTGTCTAAACTTCCTGCAACACAGCAAATGTGGGTTTTTCTTTTTTAACTTCGCTCCTGTAAATTTTCTTCTTTTTAGGATATAATTTGCATGTCATGATGATAGAGCATACGAAATTATAGATCATCACTCTGTTACTGCGCTGATATATGTTTGATGGGTTGTGGATGAAAAAGTTGTTGAATGACACATGTAAAATGTTGGAGGAAAAGAGGCGATAGTACATGGAAAATTTTCAGATATGGGATTGCTTCGAAATTTGATACGTTCAATGGATTAATACCCATTCATAGTGTTGTTGATTTTCCTTTTTTGGCCTTAATAATCTTTTCGGCAGTGTATTACACACTAGTTCCTCCTTTTGGATCTGATGATTGTCTAACGGTTGAAATGTAGCATAAATAGTGTTAATTGTTGTTATTAGACTATTCCTTTTTGATATGCAGATCAGAGAAAGAGATGAATCGTCGTAAGGACATGATTGCAAATCTTAGAATAAAAGTGAACCAAATGGCTTCCACTTTAAATATGTCCAATTTTGCCAATAGGGACAGTTTGCTTGGCCCAGAAATAATGTCGACTGATGCGATGAACAGAACACAAGGTTTGGACAACCAAGGCCTTGTTGGACTTCAACGACAAATCATCAAAGGCAAGTTGTCACTGTTTATCTTTGGCAATTGTAGTATTGTTCAATTGCTTTTCTTTCTTTTGCAAATATGGGATTCTTATGTAGCATTTGGTTAGAGCAGAACAAGATGAAGGACTTGAGAAGTTGGAGGAGACAGTAGTAAGTACAAAGCATATTGCCTTGGCAGTCAATGAGGAGCTTGATCTTCATACAAGATTAATTGTATGTCTTCACTTTTTTTCGTCTATTTTTACTATTTTCCAGACTTAAATACTTTTCTTTTGATTCTTCATGATTGGATATTATAATGATTATGCAACTTTTACTCTCTTACACCGCAGGATGACTTGGATCAGCACGTGGATGTTACAGACTCCCGTTTACGAGTAATTACTCTTCCCTAATTTAAAGCCTCTAGTTCATTTAAGTATTTGTGTTCCAGTTACCATGATACTAACATGCTCACTTTTAAGGGATAACTTTCTAGCTAATAGATTTACTTGAGCCATGACTGTTGCATTAATTCTTCTCTTCCAATTGTAAATGCCTTTCAATCATATGATTGATTAACAAAAAGTTTGCAGCAAAAGAGAGATTTCCAGAGTTTGTTAAGATGTTAGAAAAAGATCTCTCTATTACTTTTGACTTTGAGAAGAGAATTGTTGGTTTAACCGACGAACTGCATAAGAAAATGATCTATCTTTTTAATAAGCTAATAACATCTTTGCACGATTCGGCGCAAATTGAATATATGAATTACAAACGATCTCTTCTGATAATGTTTCCTGCATTATGGGTTATCTTATGAACTTTCAGTTTGATAAGGGACTGAAATGATGACTGTTAAGTAAACAATGGAGAAAAAAGGATATTGCCTAGTCATGCTATACACCAATATAGGGCCACATTTGGTGGTGAAACTATTGTGCTTTACATAGTATAGAAGATTAGATTTTCAATTTTTTGATAATCAGTAGGTGTGGATGTCTTATTACGATGGCATTTAACTTAGAATACTCCTTTTTCGTTCTACTTCATTGCAGCGAGTCCAAAAGAATCTGGCGGTTTTGAACAAGCGCACCAAGGGTGGTTGCTCCTGCATGCGCATGCTGTTAGCTGTTATTGGCATTGTTATTCTGGCTGTAATCATTTATCTACTGGTCAAGTATTTATAATGCTCATACTCAACAAACGTCGTGTTTCTTCCTATTCCCTGCTTTAGGATGTCCTTGTGCTGTTTTCCCTTAATCAATTTGTTGATATTTGGAAACGTTGTGTTTGGTTTTTACCATTTACCTGTGGCGCTCTGCGAGTGAACATGAAAATATCCTGAGGTGTAAATTTACCATGTAACATGAATAAGCTATGTGTGGTTCACGTGCCAATCTTTCATGCAGTTTAAGTTAGGCAACAATAATTCTTCATCCGGATTTAGGTCGCATCCGGAAGTAGGAAGCCAATTATGCAATAAAAGAGAACTGATACAGCAGCTGAAATGGCTGTTGATGCCAGTCGTAGCCAACCAGGCATCACCATTTTAATCCGAGCGCAAACTTACCGTGAGGAAGGTCGACATTCCTCGTTCCCTGGCATCAATTTGTGAACGCTCAACGAGAGCAATCCAATGGTAAATTAAATTTTCTACCTATGATGGACTTTGAGTCATAGTCATTATACTCTTAAACTAGAATTAAAGTGGGTGTTTAATGTTATATAAAAATTTATCTATTAAGTAATCGATAATATGTTATTATTAATTTTTTTCCTAATATAATATATAATATCTTATTTAGTATTTGTGCGTCTATCTTTATTTATAGTAGTTTATATAGAATTTATACGAAATTAATAAGCAAAATGTTCTATTGATATGAAAATTAATTTCATAAAATTAAATAATATTTTTTAGTTTTATATCATTTATATTTTAACAGAGGAAGTTAAACCAATGAATATGGTTAATTATAAAATATACACATTATAATTACAAAATATTTTTGTAATAAAACTTACAATTTTATAATTAAAATGAATGTAAAACTATCACTAACCATATAATAAATATGATATAAAGAGAAAAATATTACCACAATAATTTATATTTTCACGTATTTATATATGTAAGGAAAGAAATTTAAGAATGACAAAAGACTATATTTTTTATTATAATATATAATTCCGATAAACATAAGAAAAATTTTATAAGTATTGTGTAGTAAAATTAAGCGATTAAGAAGTGGAAAATTATTTTCGTGGCAAATAATTATAACAATCATTGAAATATGTGAAGCATTTGAATTTCACTTCGACTTACAAATGAACTTTTATCTTTTTTATTTTTAATGCAATGTATTAATTGATATTAACAATATATTAATATGTTGCGATTTTTAAAATTAAAATTTACTTTTTTACAATAAGTAATTCTAAAAAGTGGTTATAATAACTTTATAATAAGTGAATATATTTAATAAATATGATAACTTTATGATAAATACATTTTTAAAGCTATTTTTATCTTAATTTATAATGTTTTTTTTTAGAATGATCAAAAATATGAATAAAACCATATTGCATCTTTATTTTTATAAAAAGCATTTATTTAGTATATTTATAATTAATTTTAAATTTAAATTTTATTTTGATTAAATATAAAGTTAAGTAATATAATAAACTATATCATGAATCTTCTTTTAGTGTATTTATTATTGCATAATTTTATAAGATCAAAAAGAGTTTTTTGCTAAAAAAAAGTTTTGGTATCAGATGTCGTTAAGTTAATTTTGACCATAAATTTTACACCAGTCCATAAGTTTAATTCTAATATTTCACAAAGAACACTTAAGAGCTTAATTTTTAGAAAACATTAAAAATTAACCTCATTATAGCGAATTACTAATGACTTGATGACGTATTTAAAAAATATCAAAAGAGGAAACAACAGCGTTTAGAAGAATTAGAAAGTGAAAGAAGTTTAAAGAGTGAGTGAGCAAAAACAGAGAGGAAGCAACGAGAGAACTCAGAAAGAAAAAGAAAGTCGAGGGAGGGAGACGAAGCGGATGCCATTAAAACTAAAAACTTGATCAAACCTAAACCTTAAATTGTTGGATATTTTTGACATTTCTCATGAAGTTTGGATAACATTTATTGCATTTTTCAGTTTTTTATAATTTATCGTTAAGTTACATAATTTAATCTAGATAAAGATAAAATGATCCAATAAATGATATAATTTACTGCGTCAAAGTTTAGAAGGAAAATGGATCTTTAATCAGTATGGACCAGACCCTATCGGGTCTGTGATGGGAAAGCTCAATTTGATAGTTATTTATAAAAGTTAAGGTCTCCTGTAATTACTTATATCATTTGTAAGTATACAAAATTTATGACTCGTTAAGAGAGTTTACGTATTAAGAAAACTGTAAAAAGGTGTTAAACTCGATTCGGTAAGGAATTCTCATGAAGATTCCGATTAATTGGAGCTCATGTCAACCTCGAAAATTACCTAAGAAGTGTGATGAAACCATAAATAGGTATTTCCGCATATACTTTGTTTATTTTCCTTTCACATAAGATCCAAGATTCAACGTGTTACGTAAATTTTATGAGTTTGTTTGTAATTCTTGGAGTTGAGAGTGAAAGTAATCGAAGCAAACAAAGATGAAGATAATGAAGCATAAAATTGAAATTAAAAAAGAAACAATGAATAATGAGATCATAAAGAGAAAGTTAGAGCGAGAAAAGGTGACAGATTTATCGAAACGTGAGCGTCCTCTTCTGGTGATTTTCGCAACACGATTGTCTACTTTCGGTGCTTTTCTGCAAGCGGCGAAGGATAGCAGTCATGTAACGTTGACTGATCATGGAGCTCCATGATCAAGACGAGCAAAATTTCAAGCGTGTGAGGACTCGAAAGCGAGACGACGACCCCCCCACATGCCCGAAGCTCTCCTACAGTTCTTTTGTGACCGGCCCAACCAAGAGACCACGCCTTTGGAGAAAACTCCATGGACTGAAGATGCTCTAGTCGACATAGAGGAGGGAGACATCACCCAACTCGTCGGTGGTACAGGGGGGCATCATGCTCTCCCAGAAACTCAAAGCCAAGTTGGATATGCAATGGGCTACTTCTGTCATTGTGAAACTCCTTGGACATAGAATTGGTTTTCACACCCTTAACACAAGGTTGATGGTCTTGTGACGTCCGAGCGGTCCCATGAAGCTAGTGGATTTGAAGAATTAATTTTTCCTCATCAGGTTTAAGGAAGAAGCAGATTACTTGAAAGCTTTAACCCAGGGCCCTTGGATTATTTAAGGCCAAGCTCTTGTAGTTGGAGATGGATGCCAACCTTCCGTCCTTCATAAGGAAACCTTAGCAGAGCAGTAGTGTGGATCCGAGTTCCGGAGTTGTCTATCGCACATTACCATCCCAGCATCCTCTTCACCTTGGGCAACATCGTGGGACAAACTGTGAAATTGGACGAGGCTACGCTCCTGGCGCATTGAGGAAGGTTTGCCAAAATTGCGGTGGACATCGATCTGAGCTCTCCACTGCGTACCTACGTAGAGCTACACGGCGAGCCCCTCATGGTGGTTTACGAAGGGTTGCCTCAACTCTGTTACTCTTGTGGCATGGTTGGACATGCTACTCCCAGCTGCCCTAAGCGTCCTCAACCGATAACCGAACGTCCACTGCCTAGTGCAGGAACCATCGAAAGCACGTTAGGGAAGTAAACCGCAGCTGCTCCAACCGAGATCACAACGGGTAGCTTCCATAACGGCTATAAGCCGTGATTGCAGGTACAACAGAAGCCTCCACGTCAACCCACGTGACACTAAGAGTAGATTGACGGCCAAGAGATAACGACTATAAGGGAGGATCTCGATTTAATCTCCTATCACTGTAGGAAGAGCTGGGTGACGCAACTGGAGTTCAAACAGAGGCGCAACACAACACTCCAAATGGATTGGCCCATCATTTCCATTTGAATGGGCTCATTAAAAAAGGCAAACAAATTTTTCAGGGGCTCGTTTTCACTGTTACTGGACCCAGACGAAAGGCCCAAAAGGCCTAAAAGTCGCACCCACCTCGAATACCCAGGGAGAAAGTTCCCGGACGGGTGCCCAACAAGATTTGGGATCGGTCCTGGTACCTTTAGTTCCACTACGCCCAACTACTGTCAACAAACATTTAGCGATTGAACTAGTTACACACACGGAAATGATCTGCGATAGTCAAGCTATCGAGACTAGCAAGAAGGCGATTGAGGAGAATCTCTAACAGATGGAAGGTGTTGAGACTCCAAAGACCATGCCTCAGCCCGAAGAAGGTAATGTTTAGCACCTCAACGAGCCCCCAAACCTAGGTGTCCGGTCAGGCAGACTAGCCGATCAGCCTACCGGACATCCTGTGCAAGAAGCTGCCCCACAACAATCGGGCGATGGCAACACGGGCGAGCCCATGGGAGGTACACTTTCTACCCAGTTGTAGAATTTTCGTTTTCAATTATTTTCCTTATGTCGATTTTCCTATGGAATTGTCAAGGGGCAGAGGGGCCTAGGTTTCAGACAATCATACGTAATTACCTTAGTAATTACAAACCTGGCCTTCTAGTTTTGCTAGAAACCCGTATTAGTGGGAATAGGGCAACTGCAGTAATCACCAAGTTAGGGTTCGATTACTCAATTCGTGATGAAGCTGAAGGTTTTTCTAGCGGGATTTGGATATTATGGAAGGATGACTTTGATGTCTCAGTAGTAATAGCCCATCGCCAATTTATTCACACCACAATCAAACATGCTTCGGGCTCTTTCGATTTTACAGTAGTCTACACCAGCCCCCAGCACCCCACTAAAAATCTTCTTTGGCCAATCCTTCATTGGATAGGTCAAAATAACCAGAGGCCCTAGCTCATAGGCGGAGATTTTAATGCTAAATTGGAACTTTCAGACAAAAGAGGTGGAGCCCAGTCTACAAGAGTGGTGAATAAACATTTCCAACATTGGGTGCATAGAAGCGAACTCCATGACCTGGGTTATGTCGGCTTCAAGTTTACGTGGCGCCGAAGAGTGGTTCAAGCTAGACTGGATAGAGTTTTTATCTCAACAACCTGGCTACAAGCTTATCCTCAAGCGGTGAATCATCACCTTCCTTTCCTTAGATCGGATCATCGACCCATGTTGATTCACTTATACCGTTCCCTTATAAGATTGATTAGCCTCCCTAAGTTTCGTTTCTAAAATGCATGGCTCCCACATCCAGATTTTGAGGATATAGTAGAGAAGACTTGGCTTCCCGAGAGGGAAACGTCGAGCTAGTCATTAGTCAAATTTTCTGAGTATCTCACCAGGTGGAATAAATCGAACTTTGGAAATATTTTCTATAGGAAAAAGAGATTTCTAGCACATTTGGAGGGCATTCAACTGGCCATGGAAGTCGGCCTTTTAGATTCCCTGTTAGACTTAAAGGATGAGCTGAGTGGGAAACTTCTGCAAGTCCTGTGTGAGGAGGAAATTTATTAGCACCAGAAAGCCCGGTGTGATTGGATTGCTCAGGGTGATAGGAATACGAAATACTACCACACCCTCACACTGTCCCTAAGAAAAAAACTGAAGATTGAGGGACTCTTTGACCCCACTGGAATTCTGATCTATGACCCTATGAAATTGGGCCTTATAGTTAGGACTCTCTTTGTTCAACTTTATACGAATGAGGACCATAATGCCTCCACATTTTCGCTCTCTGGAATCTTCCCTTCGCTCTCGGGGGACAGATTTCAAGCGCTATCCATGCCTGTTCATGATTTAGAAATAAAAAATGCATTTTTCGCCATGAATCCTAATAAAGCTCTTGGGATAGACGGATTCAATGCTTTATTTTTCCAAAAACAGTGGGGCACGATCGGTCCAAAAGTGGTTGAGTACATTCAAGAAATTTTCTATCTAGAACGGTGGGACAAGGACCTCAATCACACCATTTTGGTTTTGATCCCTAAAGTCCCTTCCCCGCAGACGATTACTCAATTTAGACTGATCAGCTTATGCTCTGTCCTTTATAAGATCATCTTGAAAGTTATCGTGCATATATTGAAACATCATCTAGACTACCTCATAGAGGCAAACCAATGTAGTTTTATTCCGGGCTGGCAAATCACTGATAATATTCTTATAACACAGGAGGTCATCCATGTGATGAGTAAGAAGACAGGTAAGACCGTTAAGCATCCAACGCACCCACAATCTGGGCAAGTATCTAGGGGTTCCTTTGATTCACGAGCATACAACGAGACATACCTATCAGTACATCATTGAGAACGTTCAAAAGAAATTTGCAGGATGGAGGACTAAAGCGTTGTCCCTCGCGGGGCGGGTTATGCTAACCCATTTAGTGATTTCGGCTCTCCCCATTTATACAATGCAAACAATGCAACTCCCAAGACATCTATGCGATGATTTGGAGCGACTTATGAAAGACTTTATATGGGGATCAACAGAGGCACAGAGGAAAACGCACCTGGTTAATTGGGAAACTGCGTGTAAGTCCAAAACTATCGGGGGTCTGGGTCTTAAATGTATCCATTCATCCAATGATGCTCTACTATCCAAGTTTGGTTGGGCTTTGCTCACTCATCCCTCTGCTTTATGGGTTCGTATTCTCAGAGCTAAATATCAAGTATGACCCAATCCTATTCCCTCTTCCATAGAAAGGAAAAAGGCGTCGGTCACTTAGAGAGGCATCTCTGCCATATGGCAATATGTTCGCCAAAGCATAAAATGGAAGAGGGGAATGGGAGGAGTATTCATTTTTGGCTGGATAACTGGGCGCATGATTGGGGACCGCTATGTTTAGTGGCCACCACCACTCTACCCGTGAGCATACTGTACGCCACAGTGGCGGATTTCACAAATGAAGTCAGTTAGTGGCGTTAGACCCTTTTCCAGTAATATCTTCCTTCCTTGATCTGTATGGAGCTTACGGAAATTCAGCTTGATGTAGAGAGCATAGAGGGGGATATCATAATATGGGGCCCTACAAATTATGGGAGGTTCACAATCACGTCTGCTTATAACCTCATTAAAGGTGGCAGCATGGACGACCATAATAAACTGTAGGATTTAATCTGGAAATGGGCAGGGCCACAATGGATTCGAGCCTTTCTGTGGCTTTTAACTAAAGGAAAACTGCTAACGAATCAGCAGCGAGTGGCTCGTTGGCTCACAACGGACAGCAGTTGTCAGATCTGTGGACAAGGAGAATCAAAATTGCACGTTATCCGAGATTGCCCAAGAGCAAAAGCCTTTTGATGTCAATTCACCTCGGAAATAGTGGATCCGAACTTCTTTCACTGGGATCTGGAATGGTTGGGTGGCTCACAACCTCACAACACCAATACAGGTGAATCATGTTGACTGGGTTACTATTTATGGTGTAGCCTGTTGGTTGCTATGGCAGTAGAGAAATCGTATCCTGTTTGAAGCCAATTTTGTCTGGCCAGAAGAAGGGCCTCGAGCAATTATGGAGTATGTGGCATGGATAGGTAGAGCACGATCAGTGGAAAGCTGCATACTGCTGATCCAGGGTCTTCCTATAGATACCTTCGTATACTAGATGAAACCACCAGAATCCTGGGTCAAAATTATTTAGGATGGGGCAGTTAAGCATAGTTCGAATCTTGCCACTACGGGTGGCTTAATTAGGAACTGTCAAGGGAGGTAGTGCGGTGGGTTTCTACACCATATTGGCAGGGGCTCTCCTGTAACTACAAAATTATGGGGAGTCCACTCGAGCCTTAACCTGGCATGGATGCTGGGGTATCGATGCTTGATTGTTGAAGTGGACTCCCTCAAGGTAATTAACATTCTCTCCTCTTCCACTGTACAGTAAAACCTCTATAAATTAATATTAATGGGATCATGATATTTATTATTTTATAGAGATATTAATTAACCGATAATTTAATATTTATTAATTTAAAGAGATTTTTGTAATTGAT
>JANSVA010000218.1:49778409-49791779 GCA_025504915.1 Erythroxylum reticulatum | reverse complement strand
CCTAGAAAAAGGAAGGGATATCAAGCGGCACAAACCAACAAAATTTTCAGATATGGAGAAGGTTGTTTATGAGTGGTCTCTCCAGTACCAAGATCGTGTGAATATGACCGGATAGCTAATTTTGGAGAAGGCAAGAGATACAATGAAGCTTCTATAACCTCAACAAGATTCCAAGCACAAATTTTCTTAAGGTTGGCTTGAGAAATTCAAGCTACGACACAATATCAAGTCATTCGTCGTTTCGGAGAGAGTGGTTCGGTTGATATACAAGACATGAAGAAGCAATTGGAATCTATAAGAGAAAAAATAAATAAGTTCCCTATGAAAGATGTTTTAATATGGATGAAACTGGTTTGTTTTACAGATTACAAGCTGATCATTCTTTTGCTACGAAACAACTTGAAGGAAGAAAACAAGACAAAGAAAGGCTAACAGTTGTTATTTGTTGCAATGAGTATGGTTTAAAAAAATCTCTTTATGGATTATTGGAAAATATGCAAAGCTACGTTGCTTCAAGAATGTCAACATGAATAGCTAATTGTCACTACCGTACCAACAAAAGACAAGTGTGCTTTTTGATGAATATATCCGTTGGTTTAATAAAAAAAATACATGGTAGAATAATTTTGTTTGTGGTAGAAAACTGTCCAGCATATCCAAGAAATATTGAAGGGTTACATAATGTTGAATTGTTCTTCTTGTCACCCAACATGACATCAAAAATTCAACCTTGTGATGCTGGAATAATAAGAGCTTTCAAGATGCACTATCATAGGAGATTTTATCGTAGGATTTTAGAAGGCTATGAGTTGGGACAATCTGATCCAGGTAAGATTAATGTTTTGGATGCTATCAATTTTGCAGTCTCAGCTTGGACAGTTAATGTTTAGCAAGAGACAATAGCAAATTGTTTGTGACATTGCAAAATTCGTTCAGGGGATGAAGTCTCAAGGAATTTAGATGAACTCACTTATGGAAATGACATGCATGAACATAAGCTCATGATTAATAATCTCAGCTATCGCAATAAAATGAATGTCAATAGCCTATTGGATTACCCTGGTGAAAATGATACATGTTCAGAGGTCCAAAGCTTAGAAGAAATTGTGGCTACTATCCTTGAAAATAATGTTGATGATGAAGTTGAAGAAGATACAGTACTTTTGGAACCAGTTATGCATAAGGAAGCACTTATAGCGTCTAGAACTCTTCACAATTTTTTGGTGCAGTTCGCGAACACAATACCAGAAATTTTGGATGCAATAAGAAAAGTTAGAGATGAGCTTCAACTAGACTTAAATTTTAAGAAAAAACAAATAACACTAGAATTGTATTTCACTAAATTGTCTTAGTTATATTTGTGTAAGTTTATATAATTATTAATTTATGATATTAATGGGATCCTATATTTACATAGAGGTATTTTGAAAATGTATTATCTTATTATCTTATCGAAATTTGTTAAATTTTAAACTGGCCCAAATCGGAACCAGAGAAAAATATTATCTTAGAAAGTTTATTAATTTACCGAGTATCAATTTAAAGAGGTTCTAGTGTAGTTTTAACTGAAGATAACTTTTTGGTGGTAGGTACTCGTGGCCTTCTACACCGAGCTTGGGAGGTGCGGTTACAGCACATGTGTCTTAAAGGGAATCAGTGTACCGATCAACTAGCCTTTATTGCAGAGATATACAGTCCAGGTTTTCATATGATTTAAGAGCCTTCGATGACGGTTGTGGAATTACTTCATCGTGATCAGCAAGGCGTCAATTTCTGCAGAACCCTACGTTAGCCAGGGTGTCATTTGTTTGTTTTTGATTTTTTTTCCTTTGTAGCAAAAAAAAAAAGAAACAATGAGGGAGGGATCGTTCCTCTTCACTAATACAGTTAGGAATAAGTTTTTATTAATTATTTTCTGATTAGTTAACTTAATATATTTGTTTAAATTAATAAAATTTTAAGGATTAATTAAAAAAGGTGGGTCCTACAAGTATAAAATAAATAAGATTTTAATATTCTTTAAAAAATAAGTCTCACCTTACCATGTTAGATCTGTCTTAGCAATAAGAAACTTATAAATGAAATAAAAATTATTAAAAAGTATCAAATCAATACTGAGATGACATCATTAAGCTATTAATAATTATATTATAATGGGAGTTAAATTTTAACATTTTTTTAAAATTAGGTTCTTAAATATTCTCTCTAAAATATTAAGATTGTTTTATTATACCCATAGGCTCTTATTCTTCACGGGAAGTTGAGAATTGTGTTTAGATGGATGATGGATCTTGTTATTTGGATAGGGTTGACGGAGAGGGGATAAGGAGGAATTACCGGGTCAACGATTGAAGTTTTGAGTCAGTTCCTAACCTAAAACTTGTTCAAGATTGTGCTTAAGCATTAATGACCTAGGCCTAATCAGGCTTTGATTGGGCTCAGCTTGTGTGCAAGGGACTTTAGGATAGGCTTAGGTAGCCTTAAGCTTCGCTTTGACTTATTGTCAATCGTGAGGGTTACTATTATCATTATTGTACAAATTAAAAAGTTGAGCATTTATTTTTTTTTGGATATTTTTGACTAATATTATAAAATTGGATAAAGTAAAAAAATTGTTATTATAATTTATCTTTGAAAAATAAGAAATGTAAAGAAAATTTTATGTCAAAATGTTACATATACAACTGAAAATTTACATATACAAGTATAGTAAAAAAATAATTAACTGATACACTTCTACTATTAGAATTTTAAAAATATTAATCACTATAAAATTTTAAATAATTGCTAAATTACTAAAACTTGAGTTATTAATTAAATGTAAACATATTTATACATGCTATATTCAGTAGCTATTTAATTATATTATATTTCATAATTGAATTGCATTAAATGTATAATAGTTAGATGTATTTTTACAATTTCAAACTAATTATTATGTATGAGGCATCATATGAAGAACAGAAATAAACTTTTAACATCGAATAATTAAATTTAATTTATAGTATTTTAAATAGTTCTAAAATAAATAAATAAATAAATAAATAAAATTTAAAATTATTTTCTGAACATTTTGTTAATTATATTTAATAATATTAATAAATATATATGACATACAATAGCTAATTCATTTTATTGTAAATGATATTTTAATGTACTTTTAAAATTTTCGAATGAATTACGTGAATATACATAAGAGGGTATAAATAAATATTTTATATCAAATAATTGAATAAATATTTTATATCAAATAATTGAATTTAATTTATAAGATTTTAAAATAATAGAAATAATAAATTTATTTTATTACTTTATAATTTAATTTTTATTAATATATAGCGTTTGAGTACATTATATAACGTATTGAAATTTTTGGCCGTCGAGTTAGTGGAGTGAAGGGATATGAGACTAAAAGGTCATGTGTTCGATTCTTCTATTTACGCTCTTTCGATTGAGTCTGTCGTATAGAATCTGTCTAGTGCGAAATACCTGATTAAAGTAATTTGTAGGTTATTGCATTAACCAAAGCATTTAAAGGATAGCAATTATAGGTCTCCGTTTAAAAAAATAAAAGTGTTAGAAATTTTGCTAAAATGGCATTATAAATAAATTCTAGACTTTATTATAAAACATAAAATTCTTATATATAAGCTTGACAGAGAAGTTTAATTTTGGCGAATCCAAAATGAAGTCTGAATCAAGTCTTAAAATTTGAGATTTTGGATCACGTTTTGAGAGGCCCAGTTTGACCTGATCAGAATCAGCCTAAATTTAGCCAACTCGACCCATTCTCAACCTACCTATGATTGATCGTTTCTTCTCTCTCCCCAATTCATGTAACCCTAGGATTTCAGGTTCGGATTTTTTTCCCTCTCTTTTCGAAGGCTACAATTAAATCAATTTCTCATATTTCTTCGAATCACAAACACTACATTATAATTTTACAGCATAAATTTTCAATTTAATTGTGGGAGCCTAATGAAAAAGGCGTCAACTTGAATAAGGATAATGAGTGTGATCCCTAAGGAAGCAATTGAGGTGATTGCTCAGACTGTCGGAATTACAAATTTGCCATCCGATGTCGCACTCGCCCTCGCCCCCGATGTCGAGTACCGTGTTCGAGAGATTATGCAGGTCTGTTTTCTTTAGCCGCAATTTGTTTGTTTAAAGTTCAGTGCTTGGTTACTTAATTGACTAACATTTTCTTTTTCTGTTTCTGATAATATTTCCATTTATAGGAGGCGATTAAGTGCATGCGTCATTCAAGAAGGACTACGTTAACCACAGATGATGTGGATAGTGCTGTTAGTTTAAGAAATGTGGAGGTCTAGCTTTTAATCTCTCTCTCTCTCTCTCGCTCGCTTTTTTTCTTTCTTTTTTGTGTGTGTTGGCTTGTTTTGAATTTTTCATTAATTTTATTTATGTTGATGCTTTTTTTTCCCCCCCTTTCTTGGTGCAGCCAATATATGGGTTTGCTTCGGGGGATTCATTGCGGTTCAAGAGAGCTGCTGGACATAAGGATCTCTACTACATTGATGATAAGGATATCGAGTTTAAGGATGTAAGAAAGAAATGATTCGGATATTGTGGAAGAGGCCATGGGGGTGGTCATAAGATTTGCACTGTTTTGATTTGTGTAGGTAATTGAAGCGCCTTTGCCTAGAGTGCCTCTTGATACGTCGGTAACTGCACATTGGCTAGCGATTGAAGGAGTTCAACCTGCCATTCCTGAGAATGCTCCAGTTGAAGGTAATCTTTTCCAAGCTCAGTGTCAATGGTATAGGGTAAAATCTGAACGTGAGAAAGTTGTTTTTATGTTACTTGATTTTCTGTTTCTTCATATGAATTTCTGTTTTCTGCTATAATTGCAGCAATATCAGCTTCTGTCGATGGTAAAAGATCTGAATACAAGGAAGATGGTTTTCCGGTTGATATTAAATCACCTGTAAAGCATGTATTATCTAGGGAACTTCAGGTGAAGCTGCTTTGCTTTGTCTGTGTGCTTCTGAAAATGTTTCCATTGGAAGTTTGATAGATTAAAAGAATCTTTGTGGTTTTGTTGTACAGCTTTATTTTGACAAGATTACTGACCTAACTGTGAGGAAGTCTGATTCTATCGTTTTCAAACGAGCATTAATGAGCTTGACAACAGACTCTGGAATCCATCCTTTAGTTCCTTACTTTACATATTTCATTGCTGATGAGGTGGGGGTGTCGCGTCATATATGGTCAACATTGCTTTTATTTTTATTTTTTTTGTAACTTTCAACTGTTTCATTTATGTTTCTATGCACTGATTTCAGGTTACGAGAAATTTGAATAAGATTTCCCTCTTGTTTGCTTTGATGCGTGTTGCCCGGAGCCTTCTTCAAAATCCACACATACATATAGAGCCTTATGTAAGTATCTGATTGGCATGTTGAATCCACCTGTTAATATTTCATAGGTTAAGGAGGCATATACACTTACTGTTGATTTTTCTGATGTGCAATATCTATATGTTTAATCATAAGGGATAAGTTCTAAGAGAAATTTAAATATCTGGAAAACATTTTGCTTTAGGCTTGTACTTTTTATTTTTTCCATTAGATTCTAAATCTATTAAAAACATACTAAACAAGTGCTGAACATCAGATTTCATCAGGTACGATAACATTTTATACAAGTTTGATGGGTCATAAGTTTAGGATTGAATTAGAATAAATAAAAGTTGCCTGACTAAAATAGAAAAAGTTCTGACTTTCTAAGTCCTTACTCCGAAACATATAGTCTTGTTCAGTTATATGTTTGAAATTCCTAAGATTCCTAAACTATAAGTAATTTGAATATCTTAACATAATTTCAAATATCTTCATCTTCTTTTACGTGTTAATACAAAATTAATTTTTTTAGGAAGTCCATAAAATCTTTAAATTAATGCTTAAAAAATCCTCATATTAGTATCTTAGGCAAGTTATTTGTAATTCCTTATCTTATTTATTGGAAAAAGTGAATATAATTAAAACTTTGTGACGTTTTTGGTATGTTGAAATCCTTTCAAATAAATTAAAAGGAATAAATATAAATTTTGTAAATCAATTCCATGCACATCTTGCAGAGTATATTATTCCAAACATAAGAACTAATCAGAGTCTATTTAAAATTTATCAAACTAGTAATAAGCCTTATATTCTGTTTAACTAATGTTGGTTCCATTGTTTTAGGTTTATGACTCAATTGAAACAGAAAAAAGGTGTAGAAAGATTTATCGACTTTTTTACTGGTATCCTGACGATAATACAGTTTCAGCTCTTTTGTATTTAAGAGTCGAACTAACTGGTATATTTGTTCAAGAATAATTTTTTAAATGCTTAACTTACCTTTCTCTTTGTGCAGTTACATCAATTGATGCCATCAATTCTTACCTGTCTAGTAGCTAAAAGGTTGGGAAGTAAAATTTCTGACAACCACTGGGAGCTTAGAGATTTCACAGCAAACCTGATCTCTTCAATATGCAAAAGGTGAGTTCTTTGCTTCTCTTTTGTTAATATGCATGACATTCAAGTTCATTATCTTCTCATGGTAAAATCATCTGAGTTCGGGTTTGGTGAAGCTTGCATCAAACTTATTCCTCTGCTTGTACGCATGGATAATGCAGTTCACATCAAATGCTGGATATTTCTCTACTCACTCTGAATGAACTTTTATAATTTTTCACATGCAAGTTGTGTCTAAGAGAGATTCTTAACCAATTCAACTGTTGTTGTAATAGACACTGTGTATGAACCTTATCATTTAAAGTTTTGTAGATTTGGGCATGTTTATCACAATCTGCAGTCTCGCGTGACAAGGACGCTACTACATGCATTCTTGGACACAACAAAATCATTGCCTCAACATTATGGTGCTATACAAGGGTTGGCGGCCCTAGGACCCAGCGTGGTACTTCATTTCTTTCACAATGCCTTTGCCAGGGTCTTCATTTCTTTTACAATGCTTTTGCCGGCAAAATAAATCTGCTTTATTTTTCTTTTTTCTTCTGCAAAGAGTTATTGTTTAATATTAGATATGCTTGGCTCTTGTTAGCTATTTTGAAATTGTTTCCCAAAAGAAGTCTTTCTTGTGTACTAGTTTGAAATTGAAAGTTTCAGGAAAAAGTAAAGCAAGTATCGGAAATTGTTTCTACACTAGTTAGGGATAAGACTGCATATTTTTGGACCTCTCTAGACCTTGCATATTAGCAGGACTTTCACTGAATTGTTGTTGTTCTAAGAAAAAATAAAACAAGTAACTCTCATTCGACTAAAATTTAAGTAACTCTCTTTTGCTTATATTGTTTTACTATTATGTGACCTTATGTTTAATTTTGGTGCCTCATTCAATTCAGTTTTTTCTTGGTGTAATGACAAGTTTCTTGTGTTTTTAACCTCACATTTAAGTTTTCAAAACGTTCACTATGAAATAATGTTGAAAGGTAGAATTGCTGTCTGAGATCCCATCTAGATTATATCAAAATGGGTTGAAGGCTTGTCTTGTTATTGTATTATATTGAAGATCATTTAGTTGTAATTGTGGTCCCTGATGTTGTCTATCCAATTTTTGAAACACCTCTTTCCATACATCTCATGTTGAGAAATTTTTATTACTTCTTGACTTTTAATAGGTACGTCTTCTTATTCTACCAAATTTAGAGCCTTATTTGCTTCTCCTTGAACCAGAAATGCTTCTTGAGAAGCAAAAAAATGAAATAAAGAGGTATGAAGCTTGCCGTGTTTATGGTGTCTTGATGGTGAGTGCGATGTTTGATGCTCTTTATCATTTCATGTGTGACAATACTGATAGTATAGTGAAATTTGTTGCTAACCCACCTGTAAAATCTGTAGCATGCTGCTGGTTTATGTTTGTACGATCGACTGAAAGCTGTACCTCATTTGCTAACACCGTCACGTTCAATCTCACGTTCCATCTCCAAGTACAATGGAAGAATTGCAATTCCCATGCCAAGTAATTCTTCTATCTCTTGTCCTCTATGCGCATACAGTAGTTGGTTCTGGCATGTTTTGTTTGCTGTAGTCTTGATGTCAAGTATGCTTAGGAGTACAAGTACTGAGCCTGTTGAAAAATAAATTTTCTTGGTAATTGATCAGAAATTTGAAAGGTGGAAATCAACAGTAAGTGAATAGCTTTATCAAATGCTTTAATGATAAAAATTATGATGATCAAAACTACAATTTTGGAGGATAAATTGGTTTAGGGGCATGTAGATAGTTCTAGAGAGCTAACATCGTTATAACTTCTGTGCATATAACTCGGAATTGTTACGATGATTCTAGTTATATAATGTTCATACCTTATATTATTTTCATCCTAGTGGACGAGTTGTTGGGTTGTTTATCAGTCTAGGAGCACGTTAATTTATGTTTCTCTTTATCCATAACCCTTTTATTTACTTTTTCTTTTTCTGCGAATGATTCCTGCTTCTTTATAATGAAGACTACAAACGCAAAGCAAGCATGGACAATTTATTGTCACAACAGCCACTTAAGAAAATAGCAACAGAAGGTGCAATGCCGATGCGGGGGATAGCAATGAACTCCATTCAAGGGGGTGGATTTGCAACAACTGTTGGCGTTTCTAGCATGGCTATGTCAGCCCGGCCATTATCTAATGAGAATATTGTGGGAAGGGAGGCTGGCGGTGAGGTATCGAAGACATCGAACGTCCTTGCTCAGGCTTGGAAAGAGGACATGGATACTGGAAGCCTGCTGGCATCTATGTTTGAACTTTTTGGTGAAAGCATGCTGTCATTTACTCCTAAACCTGAGTTGTCAATTTTCTTGTAATTTGTTAGCAGCCATGAAAGTTTTCTAGAATGCATGTTTAATTTATCTTTCAAGTTCCAAATTTTTTCTTAGGAAAGAGAATTAGTGCAATTCCAATGTCTGATATAGGCTGAATTATGTTAAAAATAGTTATCAATAATAAAAGTTTTGTCCAAGTCCTCTGTTATGAAGAACCAGCACATGGTTCAATTGTTCAATGTCGGGTTAGGTCAATTATTGTGATGTTGCTGTCGAAACTGCTGGAGTCACAGGCCACAGGCCATACTCAACTCGGCCACATTTTCTTGCAGGATGCTCTACTCAGCCACATATTCTAGCAGGATGTCTTGGGAGTTTTTCTTTCTTTTCCTTTTTTGAATGCAACATGGACTCCTTACGTTTAGAGGGAGTCCAAAGGTCTGTACAAGAAGACTTTGATTTGTTTGTAGGAAAACCCAGCCTCCCATCATTATAAATTTACAATCGTAGAAGAACTAAAAAATATGACACTTTTTCCTACTTTCGAAAATTAACATACATATTTTAGTGTAAATAACCAATGTTTTAAAAATCCAATTGAATATCAAATTGAAAAGAAATTGTTGTGTATTAAAAAAATAAAAATGATGAAAATAATGAAAAATATAATATAAAAATTAAATACTTTATTAAAATAAAAAGAATTCACCAATACTTATTAATGTGTAATCAATTAATAATAATTTTAATAATTTAAACGAAAATTAAATTTATCATAAAATTTAAATTATAATAACAATTAAAATTATGTTCTTGAAGAAATGTGTGTTTTATCATTGTAAATTATTTTTTTTTCTCTAATACTATTTAAAGACTCATGCTTCATTCAAAAGATTTGCATCAACATTTTCTATTACAATTAAATAAATTATAAATCAAGAATGTGTGAAATTGTTTTCTATCATAGTACATTGTAAGTCTACTATATACTTGTCACAACATAACATGTGTAAAAGGTGCCAAACAACTTAAATTTTACACCAACAAGTTTAATTCTAATACTTAATATTTCCGACTTTAATATTCATAAAATGTTGAAATTTAATTATTATAATAAATTATTAATAAATTTATGACATCGAGAATTAAGTTGTGTATCCAGGGGCGACGAATTTTATCTGGGTATTTTGGGAATCCGTCGTCATCCACCTCTCGCCTGGAAATGGAGTCCGTCGGCGTGCTCATGACCTACACACCATCGTACCCTTATCTTGTGGAAGAGCTTGAGAAACGTTTCAGTCTTTACAAATTACAAACCATTTCAGTTTCAGACAAAGCCCAGTTCTTGACTAGCCACAAAAGCGTCATACGAGCCATCGTAGGCAACGCTAGCGCTGGCGCCGACGCCGAGCTGATCGAACAGTTGCCAAATTTGGAGATAGTGGCGAGCCACAGTGTGGGTCTTGATAAGATTGACTTGACCAAATGTAAAGAGAGAGGCATCAGAGTTACTAATACCCCAGATGTTTTGACGGATGATGTCGCTGATTTGGCAATTGGTTTGATGCTGGCTGTGTTGAGGAGGCTTTGTGAGTGTGATCGATATGTTAGGAGTGGGAAGTGGAAGACGGATGAGTATAAGTTGACTATTAAGTTCAGTGGGAAGACAGTTGGCATCATTGGTTTGGGCAGGATCGGCAGGGCAATTGCAAAGAGAGCTGAAGCATTTAGCTGCCCCATTAACTACTACTCTAGAACAGAGAAATCGGATGTAAACTACAAGTATTACCCTAGTGTTCTTGAGCTGGCTGCCAACAGTCATATCCTTGTAGTGGCATGCGCTTTAACAGAAGAAACCCGACACATTGTCAATCGTCAAGTGATTGATGCTTTGGGTCCAAACGGAGTTCTCATCAACATTGGTAGAGGTCTTCATGTTGATGAATCCGAGCTGGTGTCTGCACTTGTTGAAGGCAGGTTAGGAGGCGCTGGACTTGATGTGTTTGAAAATGAACCCCATGTACCTGAGGAGTTGTTTGGACTAGAAAATGTTGTGCTCTTGCCTCACGTTGGATCTGGCACAGTGGAAACCAGAAAAGAGATGGCTGATCTTGTCGTTAGCAATTTGGAGGCACATTTCCTGAATAAGCCATTGTTGACCCCTGTCATTTAACTGTGATGTGAAGATGTCTCGACATTAGATTGATTGGATGCTGTTTCTCTTTTTTCAGACACTTTAGAGAGATTTCTTTCTTGAACATTGAAAGTTATTTATGAACAAGCGAAATATTTGCATTATTAAATTTACTGTATCAAGAATTTGTTAGCCAATATGCCTAATGATTAACTAGTCTCTTAATAGCTAATGAATTTGTGCATTCAATGGACGTAAGAATTATAGTAAAATTATAAGAGTCTTAAGAGTGAATGTAGGCATGGATTGTTTACAGAACCACCATAAATTGGTTTGTATTTTTTTGTATTTTCTTTAAATTATTGTTTAATTGACTTATGCTAAGTAATTTTCTCATCCTTATTTATATTGATTATTGTTAATTGAGTAAAATGGATAGAAAAATTATTGAATTTATAGACACCTAGTTAAGCCCTTCTTGGATTCCATTATGAGCTAACAAGTGGTATCAGAGTAGATTTATTAGGATAACATTTCTAACGAAATTCTATAACAAAGATCATAATAGCATATGTTGGAGGATCATCATCATCGTTCAACCAAGAGGGATAAAAGCATTAGTAGAACACTTTTCTTTGATAAGAATGATTACCTCTATTAGAAAACTAGGATCACATTCTTTTTAATGGCCAAAAGTGCAAACTTACGAATAATAGTTTTAAATAGTCCCCTTATACTTATGAGCATATATAAGAAAAGTATCCCTAAATTAAAGAAAAAAAATGAGAAACTCAAGATAAGAGATTAATTCGTTAAATAATAAGGTCATATACATCTTATTTTGTACATTGTGAAGAAATGAATTTAATAGGGTCTTTATGTGTGAAACGACTTTATGACAATTAGCATACATTAGAAATTACATAAGAGGGAACAAATCAAGTAAAGGAAAGCAAAGTTGGCATATTAACACATTAACAAGGTTTCAAATGAAGCATAATGAAAGTATATCTAATATGTACACTAGGCTTATTAATATTATTAATACATTTACATGTTTTGAAAAGACTTACACTAATGTTCAAATGGTAAGAAAATTGCTTAATGTATTTCCAAAGATTTAAGAAGCAAAATTGATGATTATACAAGAAGTTAAAGATCTAACAATATTACCATTGAAGGAACTTATAAGATCTCTCTTAACATACGAAACGAGATTTAAGAGATACAGGAAAAAATGACACTTTCAAAGAAAAAGAACGAAGCATTTAAAGTATCAAAGGAAGAATTAAGCAAAGGGGAAAAGATTTCAACTAGTGAAAGCGATGAAGAAGACATTGATTTAATCACTAGATAATTCATGAAGTTCTTGAAGGAAAAATTTTCTAAAAGGAAGGATTTCAAGGAAGATAAAGGTAATTTAAAACATAAATTCTCTAGCATTATTTGTTTTAAATGTAAAAAATCCAATTGCATAAAATCACAATGCCCCCTATTCAAGGATGATGACAAGTAGGAAAGAAACAATAAGAAAGAGAAGAAGCACAAATATAAGAAGACAACAGTTAAAGCCTCAATTTGAGATGACACAAGTATGAAAATAAGCAACTGGAAGGAGAGATAGCTCGTAGGTGCTTTACCACTATAAATGATGATGAGGTAATATCCAACTCCAGTCATGTAATAGTGATGATAGTGATTTGACATACGATGATCTAGTCAAAAAGTTTTGAAATCATGTGTAAGAAAAGGAAGAAATTATCTTCCAAATTCAAGGAAGTTCAAAAATAGTTGGATACATGCATGAATGAGAATGAAAATATAAATTGTAAATTGCATAGTATTAAAGAATCCAAAAATGTTATTATTGATGATAATTACGACTTGGAGGCAATAAAACATAAGAATGAAATATTGAAAAGGAGGTTAATGCTCTCAATAACTCATTGTCCAAGTTTATAAAGAAAGTAGAAAATAAAAAACATTTTAGGAGCTCAAAAGAATTCCAATAATAAGCATGGAATATGATACAACCATAACAGTGAAGTTAATTTTAAAAACCATATTTACCAATAGAAAATATTTGCATAGCAAAAGATCATTGTGTACTGTGATAAATGAGTATGGAGCATCACATCTAAGCATTTGCATACATATGTGTAACACCCATATATTCCCTGGAAGGATATGTGGATGCCACACAAGACAGTACAAACAAACCAAAACATTTCACACATGCATTTAAGTATAATTGTTACAAACTTACAACAATCCACATATACATATCATATACAAACCAAAAAAAAAGTCAAACAAAAAATTTACATTATTTTCAAAACAACACTCAAACTTTTTTGGCCATTGCGGTTGACTTGTCCTATTCCTTAAGTCCTTCTCTCTGAACCTACACGGGGCAAATCCACCGTGCTAAGCATATAGCTTAGTGAGTAATAACT
>JANSVA010000218.1:49754263-49768482 GCA_025504915.1 Erythroxylum reticulatum | reverse complement strand
CATAATTAATTAATTAAAATATTCATTAATTAAAATATAATTATTCATTAATTAAAATATTGTGATTAATTAATTAATTAAAATATTGTAATTAATTACATTATAATTAATTAAAATATTATTATTATTATTAATTACGTTATAATTAATTAATTAGTTAGTTAGTTAGTTACAATATAATTAATTAATTAATTAAAATATTATACTTAATTAATTACATTATAATTAATTAAAATATAATAAAATTTTCTTTCTTAAACCAATTATGCACCGTATTGGCATATATATCACATCAATATCTGATGAAACAAAAAATTGTTCAAAACCACTATCAAGGAATGTAACAAAGAACATTGTTAATTCAAAACACAACACTTAATTTTAATTACCAGAAAATGATCAAATCTTTAGCCAATTCAAAAAAACCTAATCACAACAAAATTCTACCAATAGAAACTACCATATTTACTAAAAATTTGAACTTTGAAAAAAAATAAAAGTCAAACTTAACGTGCAAAGTCTTGTAAAAATTGACCAAATTAGAGCAAGTTTTGAGTTAAATAGAACTAAGAAAATAGTAATAAACATAAAGATTTTACATAGAAAACTCCCAAATTAGAGTAAAAATTACAAACAAGGATAGAAAAATTTTACTATTGAAAAATGAAGAATTACAAAGAAAAATTAGACTCATAAAATACACAGAATATTTTTGTCTCTCTTTTTCTTTCTTTTCTCTGTCACGTTACATCTCTCTTCTCTGCTAATGGGATGCACTTTTTTTGTTTATTGCCTGCCTATTTATAAGCAGGAGATTGAAGGTACGATTAACCAAATTGGCCAACCATTATTTATCTTATTAGGCCTGTTAAGCACCGAACAAGCCTATTAAGTTTGACAATTTTCTCACTTGAAGATTTGATTGAAAATCAATCTTATCTTCACATAGTTCTTTTTATTTTGCTGCTTCATATTGTTTACGTCTCTGTCAGGCCACACGAAGATCGACACTACATAAACTTATTACTATTGATTGCTTTTGTCATAAAATTTGTCAAGTTGTCCATTGTATGAATTTTCTGCATATCCACCGTTCGTCTTCCACATTCGAGTTCAGTATCACTTCGTTCGTGAGAAAGTGGAAGAAGGAATGGTGGTCCACATGTAGAAAATTCATACAATGGATAATCTGACAGATTTTATGACAAAAACAATCAATGATGACAAGTTTATGTGGTGTCGATCTTCATGTAGCCTGATAGAAACGTAAGCAACATGAAGCGACAAGATAGAAAGAATTGTGTGAGGATATGATTGATTGTCAATCAAATTTTCAAATGGGAGAATTGTCAAACTTAGTAGGCTTGGCGTGTTAGGCACCCAAATTCGATGCCTAACATGCCTAATAAGACAAATAATGGTTCGCCAATTTGGATAACCATACCTTCAATCTCCTGCCTATAAACAAAGAGAGTGCATTTCATTATACATCTTTAACTTGATGGTGCCGATACCAACGATCTTCAAAGCTTGATCATTACAGCTATACACAGATCCCCTAGAGACAAATTCATATTGATGGACCTATTCTCTTCGAGGTCATATAAAATGTAGCTGTTGAATCGAGAAGTCATATACCAACAAATCTTCTCTTATCTCTAATAGTTGTTGTCACTTTATAAACCACTGCACCTCCATCATTTGAAGTATTTGCCGTATTTCCTTAAGGAATATAATCTTTCTTATTTAGATTCTAACAATCCTTCTTCAAGTGCCCTTTCTTGTCACAATTGTGACACTTGAAATTCTTCTTATTCCTAGATTTTGATCTACCATGACTATGACCCTCACTTGGGCCATGTTTTATTGATCTTCCTCTTATTACTGCCAAAGCCTCCGTTTGTTGCGAATTTGTCAGCTTGTCTTCTTTACTTTTGTGTCAGCTCTCTTCTTCCAGAATAACAGCTGCAATATTATCGAAGACTAGAGTGTCTGTGTTGTTTATTAAATTGATGACGAGTTAATCATACGAATCTGGTAGACTTTGGAGTAGAAGTTCTGCTCATTCACTTATCTCTATTATATACCCCAATGATGTGAGTTGAAAAAATAGAGTATTTAAAGTATTTAAGTGCTCCGTCACCTAAATAGATTCCGCCATGCATAAAATGAATAGTTTCCTGTTAAAATTTTTTTTGTTGTGAAGTGATTTGGCCTCATACAATTTTGGGATATGATCACAAATCTCTTTTACAATCCTCTTCTCCTTTGTGCTTGACAACACCCCATCTGCTAGTGCCAGATGAAGATTTGCAATAGCATTCCCGTTAATCTCATTCCACAATGAGAAATTACTCCCATTGAACTTTTCAATGTCTATTTTTGTTGTCATTGCTTCTATCACAAACAAAATTTTAGCTTCCACTATTTCATATGAATAGTACATGTATGTATAAATAGTACCCGTACGTATGAATAGTTTTGTATATGTAAATAGTACTGTATGCGCATGTATGAATAGTACCATACATATGAATAGTACTTTATACTTGGATTACAGTAACTGCACAGTTTAATATAAAAATAAATGTATGAACAGTTGTCACCTTTTATGGTTACTGTTTATCAACTTTCACTATGTTCACCCGAACTTTGAACGAATTACACTAAAAAATTTGTCGTAATTTTCTCAACTAGCTCTAATACCACTTATTATAGAAGTTGACCAGATTAGAACAAGTTCGTAGCTAAATAGGACTGAAAGAATAATAATAAATATACATATTTTGCGTGAAAAACTCTCAGATTAGGATAAAAACTACAGGTTTGGAATAGGTGAAATATTGTATACATATTCAGAATATAGTATTTCACGCATTCCAAGCCCAATTCTAAAACAAATCCTCCTTGTTACTATTGTATCCTCAACTTTTAAACAATAAAGTTTCAATTTAATTATTAAAAGAACTTGTAATGAGGAATCCCTATTGTATAAAATAATATTGATTTCAAGTAGGCTTTTATGAATTGAGATAACAGAATTACTTATCACTGTTATACTATAATTCATTTTAATATATATTTTATTTTAAATTCCTTTTCTTATTATTTGGTATCTATTGGTAATAAAACAAAATACTCAAATAATTAAAATGTCTAAGTCCTCACGATTGTCATCAACATCCAGTTGAAATAAAACGTAAAGTCTAAAAAGGTCCGATAATAAAGCTTAAAACCTACCTAGTATTTAACTAAAATAGGGAATTAAAAATAGGGAATTAATAAGGTGGTTCGACCTAAAACTCTACAAGATTTGACCTCTTGTTCATAATAAAACCCATCAATGTTGAGGTTATGAATTTCCAAGAACCTTGGATAGTCAGGATTTGTGTTTTCAAGAGTCTTGGATGAAACCAACTCATTGAAAGCTTGCAACTTGGTCAAGAAACTAGTGTTTCCCGGCATTTGTCTGCCATTACTTTCGCTTCTAATCAAAGGAACTTCTTCTTAAGAGTGGGCAAACCTAGGAATGTGGTGAACTACATGGTGGAGAGCACAACGTCAGAGTAGAGTACTTGCGAGTTTGGACCGTCCCATATTTTGTGCAGTTACTTAGCAACCCCGTCAGCCTGTAAGCAGGAACCTGATGAGGCTCTCAAAACCGGATTCGATTTTATGAAAAAAGATAAAATAGAGTTAAATCATGCATCTGTCTACATTATTTACGCCCAATTAAACCGTTAAACATACGCTTATAACCATAACTTAACTTTCCTGTCTGCCTACTTAGTAGAAACAAACTATTTGTTCCAGTAATCGGCCCATCCTTGCTTTCAGTGTTTGATATTATTGATCAGACGTTAAAAAATGCTCAAAAGAATACACCTATAATACTACAACCTACTTGTAATGGTATGTAATAAAGGGCAAAAGCCAGAAATTTGTGCACTTCCATCTTTGCCAAACTCTGTTTTTACAGAGGTCCTATGGTTGGTGCATTCATTTTTGCTGTAAGAGGAAACATATGCACTCGACTCTGTACTGCACATGTGTGTTCACTTCCTGTATACCACATTATCTATTCTCTTAGAAACATACCCTTACACTTTATTCACCTGAAGCAGCTCCTCATTCTCGATCTGCGAGCAGACTGTAGTATCAGAGGCTGCATCATCAATATTAAAGTTTGAGACTTCACCATTCAGGGAGGAGACGTCATCTTCACCGCTAACAGATGGTGCCGGGGATGCTTCAGGAGTAGGGTATGTTGAGCTGTTGGCAGTGGAAGGACAGGACTCTCCCTCTTCAGCTGCCTTTTGCAAACTCCAATACATAATGCTCGCAGCAAGTGTAAGAATCATCTTCTGATTTACCTGCCACAAAACAGATTAACAATCAGACTAAATCCTCACGTATATTGCTGTTGCATAACTAATGCATCCACAATAAGACTATCAATGTTCCAAGGAGCATGGAAAGTTGTGATCTGAGAATTCTCTATAAGATGGGTAATAAATGGAAAGAAGTATCAGTACCTCCATGATGTCCTCAGGCAACAAGAAAATGGAACAGCCAAGTTTCCGAGCAACACTGATTATGTAGGTAGCATTCAACCTCTTCTGCTCATCTACAGTCCCATTTAGTAGGGAAAAAAAAGGGAGGATGGATGGTCAGAGGAAAACCATTAAAGATAAAAACAATGATCATAATGCACCACCACATGCAAATTGAGCAGAATTAACAGTTTAGTTCAAGAAAGTTTACGCGATGTCATACCACTCTCACCCTTGGTAACAAGGTTCCAATTGACCACTCTTGGCTCCACAGAACTGAGAAACTCAAGGAAGAAGATTCCATTTGACAGACTTTTATCCTTAAATAATTAAAGGCCAGCAACACAAGATAAGCATACTATGTCAGATGTGGTGATTTATATGGAGACGAAGGCACAAATTTCCTATACCCTGAAATTTTCAATCTGGGAAGTTCTGCCCGAGCTTCTAACTTTTCTATTTGCCCATTTTAAGATATCTGAATCAGTGATCTCCTTTCCTTGGGAGCGAGATCTCAAATTCTTCAGAAGTTGAAGCATATTATATCTCATCAACTGCCACAAGAAAGCTGAAAAATATCTGATGAATTTTAGCCATATTCAGGGAATTTTTTAAAAAAATTGTTTATAGAAAAGAAGCAGGAAGGACACTTTATTTTACATAAACATCAGATCTCAAATCCCATTTACTCATCAAGGAAAACTCTCACAAGGTAACCAAAACAAAGCTAATAGCAAATAAAAGTATCTTATATGGAAATAGTTACCAATCCCTAATAGATATTGAAGATTACCAAGTATCAGTTTCTTGTTTCCTTGTACTATATCATTTCCACCCACATTTACAAGGGAGAATTTCAACTGTCCTCCAATCTTTACAACTTGATTGCAATTTTCTACTTTTCTGAACGGCATCTTAATTGGAGGCTTGGTTGCCTGCTTCCAATTAACTGATCCGGGAGAAACCTTGTCAAGCACTTCCAAAAGTATCCACCTGCAGCCAAAAGTATTAGACAATCAAGCTTGGCACTTAGCTAGCTTAATTACTAGACTTCAACCATAAGAAGAAAAATAAGTTTTCATCCAAGGCATCAAGGTGATTATTATGTAGTGCACAAGGAACTTGATTGGAGTAGTAAGCAATTTAAAAAACAAATCCCAGAATTTTAAGCTGAGTAAAACCTGCACAACTGTAAAGTACAAATTCCAACTCCTAAAAACATGTTCCTCGTGATGGAGAATACCATGCAGGATGCTTAAGTCATAAGAAGCTCAACACACAGAATTCTGAATAGTCAATCAAAATGCCAGTTGCTATGTAAAAGGAGCACATACCCATTCCTAACATCTTCAAATAAATTGTTAACATAAGTAGCAATTCCAAGACTGTTGATCCACAATCTATAGCATCTCTCCTCTCTTGATGTCTGCACATCATCTGACATCCTCTCCGCAAAAGAAATCGTTTTGCTGTCTGTAGTCAAGCCACTCCTGCAAATGAATACAGAAGAATCCTGATTCAATACAAAGTCAATAATGGACAGAGGTAGAAGGAAAGGAAGTGGGTGGAAAAAAGAATTTTGGATTATGCAACAGACAGACATGGAAAATAGTGGAGATGAAGCCAAAAACTATTGGGAATGCTGTAGATTTGGAATTATAGGATGAACAAACAGTAAGAATCTTAAAAGACTGAGTATTTTTACACTATAGTTTGAACATTTCATCAAGCTTTTTTTCTCAGGGGTGGTGGGAAGGGGTGGAAAAAAGAATTTTGGATTATGCAACAGACAGACATGGAAAATAGTGGAGATGAAGCCAAAAACTATTGGGAATGCTGTAGATTTGGAATTATAGGATGAACAAACAGTAAGAATCTTAAAAGACTGAGTATTTTTACACTATAGTTTGAACATTTCATCAAGCTTTTTTTCTCAGGGGTGGTGGGAAGGGGTGGCGAGGGCGAGGACGAGGGCGAAGGAGTTGGGGTTAACAACAGACAAGATTTGTCCTACCACTGCACCTACTGATTCATCATAAGCTTTCATCTACTTACTTTTTCTTTTAATCATGCTTTCAGAAGTAGCATAATTCTTATTCTTCTGGCCATCTGAATAGTCCATGGCATGTAAAACAAATCAATCAATAAGTATGGGATGGATAAAACATAAGTTGAGGATGATGGGTAGAAAGCAGCTTTTTCAAGTCTCGAGCAATTCTTGGGTGAATGGTTCCACGTTGATTTACCATTGTATGCTGTAGGCAGCATGTTACAAAATATTGTAATTTCTTTCTCAGATGTAGAATACACAATTTCAATTCTCAGAAAGAGTAATGTTATAAGCAGCATGTTAACAACATATTGCAATTTATTTTTCACATGTAGCATACACAATTTCAATTCCAAAAGGCGATTCAGAAACATTAGTGCAATTAAGGAAAAGGAACAGCAATTTTATTCCAACCTTTGATGAAATATTTGTGCCACAAAAGCAAGATTCAGATTTGCTGAGCCTTCAACAATGTCTTCGGGTTTCAAATACCGTTTGCAACCCATCTTCTCTGAATGATCAAGCACCAGCTTTGCCCTCTCTTTGGGATCCTTGCAATCCAAAGTAGATGGATCACAGTGTTCTGGTGCAAGGACATTTAGCAAGTAGGTATAAGCCTTTCCATCCTACAGACATGCAAATAAAAGCATTACTAGTGTAGTTTGAAAATTTCAGGTTTTTTTCAGTTTTGCTTACTCAAGCATGACAGGGAATAAACAAAGGATAACAGCTGCAACTGCTCTTCTCCTTAGACAAAACAGATTATGAGCAGACATCATCAAAGTACACAGAAATTGCTGAGTTTCTAAAGCGGGACCAAACGAATTATTGCTCTTGACATTGCTCAGTGATAAACATAAATTTCCCATAGAGGATGAAATAGATTGCAAATAGAAATCAAACATATGAAAGAGACTCTTCAATGTTCAAACAAGAAATTCCAAAGCATCAAAAGTAAATATCAAGCATGAGTCTATGACGTGATTAAAAATGGGGACTCCAAGCAATTATGAGCTCACATAAATTTTTCTACAAGTACATGGTCTTAACATAAAATTTTAGCCGTCAGTACCTTTAAATCAGAAGAGAAGTTTGTGACAGGTTTCTCATAGCCTCCTTTCTTGAGATGGAAATTCATCCATTTCAGCAAGACTTTTTCAGGAGCTAATCCCATAAGCTCCTCCACATCCTGTAAGATACATCAAGCCAAGATTGAGAAAATATCACTTCAGGTTTAAAGTACGGAAATCCGGATATCACTATATCTCAAAAACAAAATTGTATTACAGTATTGTCTTCCACCAATTCCACAAGCTGTGGTGTCTTCTTAAGGTTGAGATCTGCTAAAAGTTGAATCTGTGATTATCATAGTCAATATATTACTATCAGTTTAAAACTCCACGATCTTCTTGTTATGCAACATGAATCCAAAAAGTTCTGAACTGTGCATGGAAAAAGTTTGAATTTCACCTTAATAATTTGAGAAATCAATCCAAGTACCAGATGAGGCTGCAAATAAACAAACAACGCAAATTCCTTCAGAAAAAAATTCATGGCATATCCATTACAGAATATAAGTCAGCTCAAGCTTACTCTTCCTTCCACCAAATCCTGTGTGCCAATGTTAACCACCGTGCATCCAATAGCTTTTGCAGAGTTGAGGCACAGAGTGTGATTTTCATTCCTTTCCCATGGGTTCAAAACTTGTTTTGTGTTTATGGCTCGTTCATCTATTGTTCCCGGCACAGCAACATTGATAAGCTTACTACAACACCCCACAAGATAACAACATTATTGTCAAATCTCAGTTAATTAGCAAATGAAAGAAGCAAACAGGTCAAGTATGCACTATCATATACCATAATAGTACTCCGTCTCTCACAAGATTGAATAGATCATTTGTAGCTGGATCTAAAGGAAGAAACTGCTTCAAAAATGGGTCATCTCCTAGATAAATGTTAATGTGAACAACATAAGATGATTTCTCTGGTTCATTGATTGTGTGAAGAAGAGTGGTTGTAGTTGCCTTGAGAAATGATGAATCATGTTTTGCAACCCCTGATTTCGTTTTAGCTTGACCTTGCAAATTCAGATATGCCTGCAAATTGGAAAACGGTTGATGAACAGGCAAAATGATACATAAACTGACGAGTTATTCTTATCAAAACATCATGTATGTTTTCCCTCTGGCATCCTCCAAGATAGCCAAAGGCAAAGAATTCGAATTCCACATTCACTTCATTCTCAGCCAATTATCAGAAGTGAAACAGAAAACTACTTACCCTAAGGAAGCCTTCAAAATCAATATCACTGCTCAGGTCAGAAAATGACTCACTCAAGATCCCAGTTATCTCCTCCTCATTGAACATTGAGCTAAAAGCTTTTAGCTTTGCCATCAAAGATGGCAAATCTCCAACAGTAACCTTGCCGTTTGGATTCTTTATTGAGAGGAACTAGAACGAAGAAAGCATATGAAATGAAGCTATATTAAGAAAAAAATATATAGTCTAAAGGCCCAACCTAGCGTAATCAGGATAAAAAATTCTAATAATTCAAACATATAATGCATGAAGAAACAATGACATAGAACTCACTTTTGATTTAAGGCTGCGAAGTTCCACTTGTGTGAACTGACTTTGAAGCCCTTGATCGGAGATATGAACACCTATATAACTCGACATCTTCACAAATTTCGAACGCAGATAACACTCTCAAAATCGCTAAATTAATCTTCCAGATTAGACAAAATTGGTACGAGCCCCTCTCAAGAGTCTTTCAATTCCAGCATCCAAAAACCAGCACAAGAACCAAAGACTCAGTTTTTAGATCCTACTTATATACACATGCCAACAATCGACGATCAAAACTGCCTCACAGATGGTCTAGCTTGAGCCCAAAATGCAATCCTCCATCCCTGATGCAAACGGAGATTGTGATAGATAGTCAAATGTGAATGGATTAAACCATAACCGGATGCATTTTAACTACGTCTGCTCATAACCAACATTAACAATGAATCGCAACCCATCAACTAAAATCTAAAAGGAAGGAGAAAGCATACAACAAACGTCGAGTTGGAACAAGAAAAAAGCAACATAGATCACAAAAAAAGCACCAAAAATAGAAATGAAGACGAAAAAACCAGCTCGCTATAACAAACAACGAAACAAGACTTCGTTGGAACGGAGTGAACGCAAAACTCAAGAAAACAAACCGGAAATTGTAAATCACCCAGAAGCGAATACCTGTGACAAAGTGCAAAAAATAGACGGATTCTCGTCAGAAACCAATCAAAATGCATCAAAAACGATCCTTTACGAGGGTATAGATAGAGAAAAAAGGAAATTAGAGAGAGAAAGTATCGATGTTCCTTGGTGGAAGGGCAAACTGAGAAAACATGAATAAGAAAACAGAGAGAATGAGAGAGAGAGACGATTTTTACCAAGAGAAAGCCAGCGAAGGCCTTAGTGGCCCTCAGAAGCCGGTCCCGTGGCAGTTTTCCTACTCTCGTGTGTATGGTTAATTTTGTGGAACTCGCTTCGTTAGTTTGCCACGTCAGCAAATTCGTGACACGTACTTGCCAACTTTGGCCTTTCTGATGGACGTCTCTTTGTCTCGACGTGGAATTTGCCAGATATTCAATATCTAAGAATGAAATTCTTTTATTTTTTTGACACAAAATATACCGAAAATTCAACCATTTAATTTACTTTAATAATTTTTATTATTTAAATTTTATTTATTTATTTATTTATTTATCATTTTTAAAATTATTAAATTTTTATAAATTAAATAAATCAATTATTTTATTTAATAATTTTAATTAAAATTAAAATTATTTAATAAATAAATATAATTCTTTTTAACCATATTTTACATTCTTTAACTTTATTTAATTTTTAACTTAACTTTTTAAATCTTAAACGAGTCGTAATTTTTAAAACAATATATAAATATGTTAACTTTCTCAATTTGATGTAGTTTGATTTTATGAGAATATTATATATATATATATATAATCAGACTTTAACTTTTCTCTTCAAAAAGAAGTGTTGATCCATTTATATAATTTTACAAGTATTTGTAAACGGAAACAAAAATCAGAAAAAGAAAAGGACCATTAACATAAAATATGAACAGTGAAAGCATCCATCAGCGTCTAAACTTTCTGGTAAGATTTTTGGTAGGCCCATTTGTTGGAGCAGCAGTAAAAGAGGGCCACTAAATGAGCCTAATTAGTTGCTTCGTATGATTAATTAAACAAAGATTTCAAAGTTTGGTCACTTTCTGTTATAGATTGTTCACACATGAATCTCCAAACTACCAACCACCGACCGGACCTTTCCTCAATGTAATATTGTTTCCAGCTTCCAAGCCCCATGTGCCCTGCACGTCCGAGAAAATGAAGAGCCAATATAATAACCAATAAAATGATTTATAATATATTTTTCTTTTTCATGCTCTATATATAATAGCAGATAGAGCTTATGGTCATACTATCATCATCCAAATTTCAAAACAGCTTGAAATGTTGGTGTCAACATAATGGATGATTAACTATTGTAAAATGTTACTTCAAAAATTAAAATGTAAAAATATACAAATATATAAAGAGAAAATAGATACCGAGACAAGCAAGGTCGGGAATGAAAGAGAAAAAAAGAAGAAAAATAGAATTGTTATTAAAAAATACTCGGTTCTTGCTTACTGATTTCAAAGATACAAAGGCTATTAATATAACCTACGGCTAATACAAAACTAGGAAAAGATAATGATAAACTTTCACAAAATCTGTAACTCTTAATAATACTTTACTGTTAATCTGTTGCTGTGAATATGTTGTCAAATAGGAGGAGCTTCCTTTATCCATTGGACTACCATTTACATAGGAAGGTGTTACTCTTTAGGAGTCCTTGAAATCAACTATATTCCTTTAATAGATAGGTGATATTTGAATGAACATAATCTTCCTTATCTCTCAATAAAATGTGGAACACCTTATGACTCCTAATACTTATCATGTAGAACAGGTTTGCTAATACCCTCCCGTAAGCTGAGTCGGGGCTAAAGGCACAGTTTGGAACGGAAGTAAGAGAGATCAGCTTTTGTAACAGATTTTGTAAAGAGATCAGCAACCTAGTGAGTGGAAGGAATATACTTAGTGACAAGTAGTCCAAGAGCAATGCGTTCACGTACAAAATGATAGTCCAATTCGATATGTTTACTTCGAGCATAAAAAACGGGATTAATGGTCATGTATAAAGCATTGATATTATCACAATAAAGAGTTGGTGAAGATGAAAGTGAAATATGTAGATCACTGAGAATGTAAGTGAGACAGGTAAGCTCAACAGCAGTATTAGCCATAGCGCGATATTCAGCTTCAATACCAGAGCGAAAGATAGTGTGTTGCTTCTTTGCATACCATGAGATGATATTAAAACCAAGAAATGTGCACTGCCCAGTTGTGGAACGTCTTGTGGTCGGACAACTCGCCCAATTAGCATCAGAAAAAGCAAATAGTGTAAGTCTAGTATGAGAAATAAGATGAAGACCGGTAGAAAGTGCGCCTTTAAGATACCGAAGAATACGATGAACCAATTTTATGTGCACAACCGTGGGAGTATGCATGAACTGTGAAACATAGTTGACACTATAGGATAAATCTGGTCGAGTAAGAGTGAGATACTGAAGAGCTCCAACAATTCCACAATAAAAACTAGGATCCGCAAGAGGAGTTGCAGGTTCAGGTAGTTTTAGCTTAACATCCAAAGGAGTAGGCATAGGTTTGCAATCTACCATGTTGGATCGTTCAAGAATGGTAAGAGCATAGTGTGACTGAGAAAGATGTAAGCCTTCATATGTGGGAGAGATCGCAACTCCAAGAAAGTGATGAACTGCGCCAAGATCCTTCATGGAAAATTCACGACTTAAAGTTTGAATAAAGGAAGTGACAAGCTTAATAAAAGATCCTGTAAGAAGCATATCATCAACATATAAAAGTAAAGCAAGAATACCCTGATCAGAATGACAAATAAAAAGAGAAGGATCAGCACGACTACAAAAGAAACCACAAGAAAGAAGAAAATCACTGAGTCTATCAAACCAAGCACGGGGTGCCTGCTTAAGGCCATAAAGAGCCCGTTAAAGCTTACAAACATGATTCGGAAATTGAGAGTGAGCCATACCTGGGGGTTGTTCCATGTATATATCTTCAACAATAGAACCATGTAAGAATGCATTTTTTACATCCAATTGACGAATGGGCCAATGCTTGACTAAAGTAATAGTTAAAATTGTACGAATTGTACCTGGGCGAACAATAGGAGAAAACGTTTCTGTATAATCAACACCATTAATCTGAAGATAACCTTTAGCAACTAGGCGAGCCTTAAGTCGATCTAAGGAACCATCAGATTTAAGTTTGGTCTTGAAGATCCATTTTGAGCCAATTACATGCATGTTGGAAGTACGTGGAACAAGTTTCCAGGTTTTATTTTAATGAAGAGCAATAAGTTCTTCAAGCATTGCAGTTTTCCATCCTGGATGGGACAAAGTTGTTTTAATCGTCCTTGGCTCACGAGGTATAGTGTGAGAGGAGTCAACAAGTAAAGCATATTTAGGATTTGGTTTGACAACTCCACTTTGAGACCGGGTAGTCATAGAATGACGAACAGGGACTAGTCGTGACTGTGAGTCGGAGGCAACAACAATAGACATAGAATCAGATGTAATAGGCTCAACAGTGGATGGTAATGGATCACCAGAAGGTGAGGAATCATGATGAGAGTCAAGGGAAGTGGTAATTGTGGGGTAGAGGAAAGGAGATTCAATGACAGGAGGAGGTAATGGGAGCATCACAGCAGGAGTGGGTAGAAGAATATGAGAAGGAGGTAACGAGATAGATTCCTTTGAAGGATTACCTGAGTAAAAAGAAGAAGGTAGCCAAGAGTCAAAATTTTGATGAACATGAGCAACTGAAGTAGATGATAAAGATGATTTAAATGAAAAAATAGCTTCATCAAATACAACATGTCGAGAAATAAGAAACTTGCGACTTGGAGGGTGAAAGCACTTATACCCTTTATGTTTGTCACTGTAACCGAAAAAAACACATAAAACTGATTTTGGATCAATTTTATTTGTCTTGGTATCCCATGTATATGGAAAACACTTAGAACCAAACACACGCAGAGAAGTATAATCAGGATGAGTCCCATGTAACATGAAATATGGAGTTTCAGAGTAAAGAGAGGAGGAAGGTAAACGATTAAGCAGAAAAACTGCAGTGGAAAAAGCTTCAACCCATAAATATAAAGGTATATGACTATGAAATAACATTGTCATACCTAGTTCACGAATAATACGGTGGCGTCGCTCAACCATTCCTGTTTGTTCAGGAGTATAGGGACATGAAATTTGATGAACAATTCCCGTGGAAAGAAAATGAGATGATAATCAAGAATTAACAAACTCGCCTCCACCATCCGAGTGAAAAATTTTGATTTTTTTATTGAATTGACGCTCAACATATTGTTCAAATGCTACATAGGCAGCAAAGAAATCAGATTTATTTCTTAAAGGAATGATCCAAGTGTATTTAGAAAAATCATCTA
>JANSVA010000218.1:49736445-49754163 GCA_025504915.1 Erythroxylum reticulatum | reverse complement strand
CTGATCAGAATGACAAATAAAAAGAGAAGGATCAGCAAGACTACAAAAGAAACCACAAGAAAGAAGAAAATCACTGAATCTATCAAACCAAGCATAGGGTGCCTGTTTAAGTCCATAAAGAGCACGTTGAAGCTTACAAACATGATTTGGAAATTCAGAGTGAGCCATACCTGGGGGTTGTTCCATGTATATATCTTCAACAGTAGAACCATGTAAGAATGCATTTTTTACATCCAATTGATTAATGGGCCAATGCTTGACAAGAGCAACAATTAAAATTATACGAATTGTACTTGGGCAAACAACAGGAGAAAACATTTTTGTATAATCAACACCATTAATCTGAAGATAAACTTTAGCAACTAGGTGAGCCTTAAGGCGATCCAAGGAACCATCATATTTAAGCTTGGTTTTGAAGATCCATTTCGAGCCAATTACATGCATGTTGGAAGTACGTGGAACAAGTTTCCAAGTTTGATTTTGATGAAGAGCAGTACGTTCTTCAAGCATTGTAGTTTTCCATCCTGGATGGGACAAAGTTGTTTTAATCGTCCTTGGCTCACGAGGTATAGTATGAGAGGAGTCAACAAGTAAAGCATATTTAGGATTTGGTTTGACAACTCCACTTTGAGACCGAGTAGTCATAGAATGACGAACAGGGACTGGTCGTGAATGTGAGTCGAAGGTTGCAATAATAGACATAGAATCAGATGTAATAGGCTCAACAATGGATCACCAGAAGGTAAGGAATCATGATGAGAGTTAAGGGAAGTGGTAATTATGGGGCAGGGGAAAGGAGATTCAATGATAGGAGGAGATAATGGTAGCATAACATCAGGAGTGGGTAGAGGAATATGAGAAGAAGGTAACGAGATATATTCCTGTGAAGGAGTACCTGAGTAAAAAGAAGAAGGTAGCCAAGAGTCAAAATTTTGATGAACATGAGCAACTGAAGTAGATGATAGAGATTATTTAAATGGAAAAATAGCTTCATCAAATACAACATGTCGAGAAATAAGAAACTTGTGACTAGGAGGATGAAAGCACTTATATCATTTATGTTTGTCACTGTAACCTACAAAAACACATAAATTGATTTTGGATCAAATTTATTTGTTTTGGTATCCCATGTATATGGAAAACATTTGGAACCAAACACACGTAGAGAAGTATAATCAGGATGAGTCCCATGTAACATGAAATATGGAGTTTCAGAGTGAAGAGAGGAGGAAGGTAAACGATTAAGAAAAAAAACAGTAGTGGAAAAAGCTTCAACCCATAAATATAAAGGTACATAACTATGAAATAACATTGTCATACCTAGTTCACGAATAATACGGTGGCGTCGCTTAACCATACTTGTTTGTTCGGGACTATAAGGACATGAAATTTGATGAACAATTCTCGTGGCAAGAAAATGAGATGACAATCGAGAATTAACAAACTCTCCTCCACCACCCGAGTGAAAAATTTTGATTTTTTTATTGAATTGACGCTCAACATATTGTTCAAATGCTATATAGGTAGCAAAGAAATCAAATTTATTTCTTAAATGAATGATCCAAGTGTATTTAGAAAAATAATTTACTATACATTATAGAATCGAAATTTGCCAATAGATAAAACTGGAGCAAGTCCCCATAAGTCACAATGTATTTTATCAAAAACATTAGACCTAGAATGCGCAGAAGAACTAAAAGGAAGTTTACTTAATTTGCCTAATTGACAACTATCACATAAATGATCATTTTTTGAAGAGTCTACAACTTCAATCAATCCTTTATTCTTTAATATCTGAACTACAGAAAATTGAGGATGGCCTAAACGCTGGTGCCAATTATCTGTGGTGCTAGATTTGAACTGATAGGAATAATGTGCCTCTGGCTCATTGGACAAGACATATAAGTTACCCTTCAGTTTTCCTATCATGAGAGGATGACCTTTGTTTTGTTCCTTTACACAAAAACTATCTTTAGAAAATTCACAATTAAAAGGAAATTGAGAGGTGAGTTGAGTTATAGAAAGCAAAATTTTCTTTAGGTTTGGTACTAAAAGAACGTCATGAAGAAGTAAAATATTGTCCTTTTGTTTAATAGAAGTATTTCCAATACCTGCTATTGGTAAGGAAAAGCCATCTCCAATAATAATGGAGTCTGTTCCATGATATTGATGAACATTTGTTAACATACCTTGTTGTCCAGTCAAATGATTTGATGCTCCAGTATCTGAAGTCCACTCTGTGTCAATGACAAAGTTGTCTAGTGTGAGTGCGGCAAGAGCTTGTGGGAGTTCATCGTTCTGATTTGTCTTTTTGGGTATCCACCAGCAGATTTTTGCAATATGACCAGATTTACCACAATATTGACAGATTGTGTCATGATATAGATCTCTTTCTGCAGCAGTCATCCGTCGTTGTCCAGGTGGTGGTGGTCTGCGTTGTTGTGTGTTAGGATTACCCGAATAGCCTTGTGACTAATTTTGGGGTTGTTGTGCAGAAAAACCACGACCTGAGGATGTGAAAATGTTGTCTTGATTCCTTGACATATGGTTTTGTGTTTGATTTTGTTGTTGTACATAAAAGGCCAAATGGGAGATGTGATGAGAAGAAGGAACATCAGAATGATGTGATAACCAATTACGATGATGATCAAGATTTTATAATTGTGAGATCAGTTCTGTGTAGGTTGGTCTTGGAGGTTTGAGCATTGTTGCGGTGAAATTTTCATATAATGGTCCAAGGTTGGTGAGAAGACAAAAAACCTTTTCTTTATCAGGGATAGGTTTACCAATGGCAACAAGGTTATCACACAAACCTTTGAAGACTTATATATGCTCTACAATAGACTTGTTGTCATCTTTGCGCATATATGTTAATTGCTATCTAATAGTAAATTCTCGTTCTTGAGAGTCTTGAGCATATGCTTCTTTGAGGGCTTCCTAGACTACAAGTGATGTGTCTAACCCGATGACAATTCCAAGAGTCTCTTCAGAAAGAGTTCCGATGATCCAGCCCCTAAGAAGCCGGTTAGATTTTTGCCAATCTACAAATTCTTTTGTTAATGTGGATAGGATATTTGTGTTTGTGTTGTCTGAGTTTTGAGAAGCAAATTTTGGAGGAATAGGGATTTCATTGGTAAGATGAGAAACTAAATCTTGGCTTTCAGCTAATCCTAAAACTTGTTCTCTCCACAACAGGTAATTTGATGGGGTGAGTTTTAAGGTAACAAAGTTTCCAACATTCAAGGATAGGGAAGTCATGATGTGGGGTAGAAACGTTCTGGCTTTGATACCAAGAAGAAAAATAGAATTGATATTGAAAAAAATACTCTGTTCTTGCTTACTGATTTCAAAGATACAAAGGCTATTAATATAACCTATAGCTAATACAAAACTAGGGAAAGATAATGATAAACTTCCACAAAATCTGCAACTCTTGATAACACTTTACTGTTAATCTGTTGCTGTGAATGTGCTGTCAAATAGGAGGAGCTTCCTTTATCTATTGGACTACCATTTACATAGGAAGTTGTTACTCTTTAGGAGTCCTTGAAACCAACTATATTCCTTTAATAGATAGGAGATATTTGAATGAACATAATCTTCCTTATCTCTCCATAAAATGTGGAACACCTTATGACTCCTAATATTCATCATGTAGAACAGGTTTGCTAATAAAAAAATAAATAAAGATCAACATTTTACAATCACTTCTTACCGAAAATTCTTACCTCTCTAAGCTAACTTGTCCAAATGTTGTTGTTAAACCTTTGGAGTCTAAACTCATTCTTGTTTCTCTAAAATTTTAACTTTATATGAGCTTATATTGAACATTCTTTTCCATATCAAATGAAAAGCATATATGGTGCTTAAAGACTTTTCTATGGAAAGGTTTCATCATTTTACTCTTTTTTCTATATTTTCCTTTATTTGAGCATATTGCTTTTGTTTGATTTATTTTTTGTAAATTTTAGGCTCCTTGTTCTATAACCAATGAGCATCTTAGGCTATAAGTGAAAAAATTCTAATACATTGATTGGAAGTTTAGGGTCTCCATACGCTTGTAATTTTTGTTAGAGGTTATCTTTGACGAAAAAACTATGATGATAAAGTTATTTAAATATCTAAACATGGTAAAGAGGTGAATAAATAATGACTTACTTTCCTAAACATGAGTTCTCTTTTATATAGGAGGTTTAGGAAGAGAGAAACCTTACATATGGATGGCATTCATACCCAGTGAGGTAAGTCATAACATGTACAATCTCTAACACAAGTGATAGATGGTACATGCCGCATAATAAGGCTTGATTGAAATATTAGGTCACACATTTGACATAGTACATAGACAACTTTGGTTCTTACAAAGAATAGGTTGAGTCATAGAGGATCATTTGGCTAACTAAGTCTTAATGAAGGCTTAGGTCCATTAAAACTAATGTATTGTGATTTGCAATCATAATTGTGATTTTTTAAGGTTTGTATGCCTTAGTGTGCTTGCCAAGTTATCACACACTCAATTACATAAGAAAATTGAAATTTTTTGAGTATTGGTGGGAGGTTTTAAGAAGTGGAAAGGTATCACAATCTTAAAATTTTGATTTGCTTTCATATGATTTATTAAATGCTACTATATAAACCTAAAGAAATATCTCAAAGGATGAATTATTTTACACATAATGCTTACCTGATATAAAAATGAAACCTATAAGTGACTCGATTGAATAACTTATCAATCTGCAACCGACAAGTGATCCTTTATTTTGTAGCATATTCCATACAATTTATTTCTTAAGAAGGTATGTTTCTCTATCCCTCTTTCTAACAATAATCACTTAAGTAGTAGGTATATGAGTAGTTTAGAGACCTTCCGTAAGAGTGGATATATGGATTCCTTTGATAATATAAGTAAGGCTTGAAGGGTAAGGAATGTAAGAGAGTCTTACTAATATAGGTAGATATGAAGCTAAAAATATGTTGGGTGTAAGGCTTGTAAATTTCAATGATCTTATGAACAAATACAACATTCCACCTTATATCTATATTAGACGCCTCTTTAGAATTATACAAGGAATGTTTAACATAATTGAGGAAATTATCTTGTTTTAAGTCAACTTTCAAAATGGCATTAGACTCTCACTTTATAATATAGTGCAATATAATTAATGATACAAGATTGTGCTTTAACTAGTTATACCCTGACCCTTATGGGATTATAGTCTGCTTTATAATGACTTACTGTCTTTGACATGTAAAAACCAATAGCATTATTTTGATAAATGTACAAAATCAAACTTGAAAAATATTAGTTTAAAGGAGAGGAGAGTCAATTACATTTTAGATTTATGTAAGGGAAATTGAGCTATTATTTTATGTTAAAAGAACTATATGATGCTGAAACTTCATTCTAGAATCCTTTTGGATAAGTAACTTCTTCTATCCTATAGGAATTCAATGTTGGAGGATGAAGTTTTATTAGAAGCCTACGTTTCAAATAAGGAAATGTGTAGGTGGTTTATTTATTTTGTTTGTATTTTTCAAGTTTTTAATTACTTAACCTATCTCTAAGATATATGAACTTTCTCAAGAGAGCATAATATGGTAAGAAACTTATTTTTTCCTATGTAACTTTAGTTATAAATTGTTAAATTCCTAACACACTTATTATGGGCCTTGAGCTTGCTAGTTGTATGTATAAAGAGAGAGGCAATAGAGTTTGAAAACTTTTCATGGATGTATGGTCAACTAGTTAGGGATAATAAACAATTAACAAAGGCATTGGCAACTTTGTGAAAGGAGAAAGACATGAGGTATTAGAGTTAAAGCACAACTATAAGGCACTTCAAAATGCTTATTATAAGCTCTTAGAAAACAAACATTCTAAGTTGTTGACTTATAATAAGATAATTGACTAGTTCATCAAAGGTCTTAATGGCTTTCACATACTATTAAAGCTCTTGCATCCAAATTTAAACTTTCATGGTTTAATTCCTCATGATATAACAATTGATAACAACATTATAAAGGATAAGCAAAATGATAAACGAGTTTGGAAGATTGATCCCATGATCAATATGTTGATCTTATAGGTATATAACCCTTAGGCTTATTCTCGAGAGTTATCTTTTCCCCTTATTTATAAGGGTATATATATAATGACTTCTCTTGGCCTTTATGACCTACTAATTTTTTGTATAATAAAGCTAATATATGCTTTACCATTTTTAGATTTATTTATTTCAAATGTTTTCCAAATATACTTATTTATTTGGATCATATAATTTTTTGATTCCCTTGTCTAATTAATGAATAGGTTTATTATTATAAATCTCTTTATTTTTATACTGCTACTCGATATCTTAAAAATTCAATTTTCATAATCTTAATTTTGTAAATGGAATTATATAATTTATGAGCGACCACCTTCAAACATATCTTCATCTTATAAGTGTGGTAGCTTGAGTTTTCGAAGTGTGACTGCCATCGTGGCATTTTTGTATCTTGATTTATAAAGTTGTGTTTATTATATAAGGCAATTGTCTTTAATGAGTAGCTACTTTCAAGGTAGGTCTATATCTTAGATTGCAAGCTTAAGAGTTTGTCTTATATGATTCATCTTTGGGAAAATACCTATAAGGCAAATATGCATTCTAGGTTGCAAACTTAGAAGTTAGTCTTACACGATCTCTTATGCAACTACTTTTGAAACATATCTATGTCTTAAGTTGCAAACTTAAGAATTTATCTTATTAACTTTTACTGAAAGATCTCCTTCGAGGTAGGTTTGTATCTTAGGCTCCAAACTTAAAAGTTTATGTTACATAGTCTTTCTTACACAATTGCCTTTGACGCAATTATTCATCTTAACTTATGAACTTAGAAGCATATCTTAAATTATCTTTCTTAAGCAACTGCCTTTGAGACAAGTGTTAATCGCGTAAGATCCAAATCTATAATTTTATTACAATAAAATATATTACTATTAATAAATTTACTTCTATTGATATTAGTAGTTATATTATAATGAAATTAAGGAACAATATGAAGTTTAAGCAAATGAGCTAATTAAATAAATTAAGAAATCAAAAGGATAAAGAAAATGATTAAAAGAAGCATACATGTAACTTAAGAGACCTTTAAAGGAATTGAAATAAAGAACTAAGAATAAAAAAGAACCAAGCACATAAGATTTAATAAATCATTATAATCATTCTTATAACATATTTGTTAACTAGTGTCACATATTATTCAACCAACATTTTAGTCATTGCAACAACTTTTTTTTGTTTACAACCACCAATTTTTTCAAATTAGAGAGTTTTCTTAGAAAGTTTTTAATTATTTGTGTATATACAAACATGATATAAGTCTTATTCATTGTGTGATCAAGAAAAGAGTTCTTAAAGTTGTATTTAAGGGATTGATACATTAATTTAGAAAGCAATTGAATTGTTTGATGTTCCTCTTCACTTATAAGTAAGAAGATTGTAAAAGGATCCTTATTTATTTTAGGAAAAAAGGATGTATAAGGGTTCCTCTTTACCCAAAGGAAGGCACATATACAAAAGGCTTTTTGTCAATTATCGAAGAAGATGATAGTGAATCCTTAAGTAGACCTTGGGAAGTAAACATAAGTTAATGATTATTTGGTCAAATCACTATAAATTAGTTTTATCTCTCTTTTCCTACCCTTTTTTATGAATAATGTAGATGTTTTGTAATTGTTTTATATGAATATGTCATAATCATTCATTAGAATTTATCAGTTTTCAAATACGTTAAAAAATTAATATATACCATTGTTTTGAAACCCGTACTGGACCGACCGGTTCGACCGGTTTGACCGGTGACCGGTCGGCAATCCGATCCAGGTGACCCGTAAAAATCGATCCCCAATTGAAATAGTGAGAACTAGTAAAAACCAGTCCAGTTCAACCGGTTCAATAAATTTTTTATTTTGAAATATTTTTTAATATTATTTGCTATATTTTTCTATTTTTTAATATTACTAATATTATATATAATTAAATATAATTATTGCATAATTATAACGTCACACCAATTCGACCGGTGGTTGAACCGGTCAAACCGGTCGAACCGGTGACCAATAAAACTTCCGGTTCAATGTCCGATTTGGGTTTCAAAACCTTGATATATACAATGTACCTCCTCATGTGTATCGTGAAAGTTCAAGTCCTCCAGACCTGTAATCTTCACAAGAGTTTATTGTTGATAGAAAGAATTCAATAATAAAATTAAGCCTAGAATTTAAATGTAGTGAAGAGGTGAATAGAGAATTACTTAGCTTCCTTAGTATTTGTTCCCATTATATAAGGGATATGGGATGATAATAGCTTTACACATGACTCACACTCTTGCCTTGTGAAATAAGTTAAAGCATGGGAAGTCTTCCGTATAGGCGAGATAGAGTAAGTGCCACATTATTAGTCTTGCATGTTGGACATTTAAATAAATGAAATGTCTCCTTGTTTCTCTCTTTCTCTTTGTATCTCATATATATGCTATTCAATATTCAAGAATGATGCAACTAGTTTAAATAAATGAAACGACTATGCTTTCAAGGTGAGATACTACCCAAGTAGAATGAGTAAAGTGGTAGAACTCGTATGAAGCACATATGATAAAGAGTGATGCAACTTGTCTATCTAGACGAGATAACTATCATTTCAAGTTGATGCAACTCACTTAAAATATGGATACTTAAGAGTAATGCAACTAATCTAGTTGGATTAAAAGAAAATGCACCTTTGAGGTATAACTACTAATATAATAGACTGAATGAACTTACCTAGAATACATGCGTCCATGAAAGTACTCTTTAAAGTTCAGTATGTTTAGATATGATCCTCCATATCGATTCCTCTTTAAAATTGTGTCGTTGACAAATATGAATCGTTATGCATTTATATTGTCTGAGTTACAGCTGTTGTGCATATGGGGTTTACCGCAAGCATACGCGTGCCATACAATTCTGTAGTCTCTGATTGAAGATCTTACACGTTTTCTACTTTTTCTTGTTCAACTCTAGCAGGATTGTATTAATCTAAGTGATGCTATGACTTCAAGTGTCTTGGCCAAACTTTGAGATTTCTCTGCAAATTCATATCTGCTGTCCCATTCTCTGAAATCAAACAATGCATTCATTGAAAATATCATGCCATCGCTGTTAACCCATAACAGATATGCAGTCTGCAAGAAGAGAGCTCATTAAACAAACGAAATCATCCTCATCCTAAATCATCCTTAAATAACATTTAACATTAGTCTGTATACACCTTCAAAATTGCAAGTCCTAGACTCCAGGTGATATTAATCTTTCAATAAAAGCTACAGCAAACTAAATCTCCGTGTTCTGTTGCATTATGAACGACATTGTTAGTATCAGAACTTCTGTTTCAACCAAGAAACATCGCCTCTTTGTCGCATCTGTGTATCTAGCATTCTGACCGATTGCTGAGAGGGCCCCCGAATATAGGTCTCATGTACGCGTTATCAAATTTTCTCCAGTAGTAATGTATGGTGTATGCTGGCCTTTCTACAAACATGGCCAAGCTACTCTTTGCAAGTTCAACATTGGATGCGATAGATTCTTGCAAGGACAGCAGAGGGAGGCTGGCGTCCTCTTTGGGGGACTTTGGTTCCTGATGATTGGTTCTCTCATTTACAGTGTGAGGGATCAGATAACTTACAAGCGGCTTTGTCAGGAAACCAAAAACCTGAGTCAAAAAAATGAAGACAACAAGAATCAAAGATCACAACAGGCCGCTAATCCTTAGCCTTATGCTGAAGGTAATCATTATCATCTGGTTATAATACTAGTTGGAAGGAAAAATTTTCATGTCGTTGGAGAACATGTAGAAAATTAATCGTTCTTGTCTTCAAGTGACAGTAACTAGAGAAAGACAGTAACATCAGCAATAGTGAAAGAAATACATTTGGAAGATTAAATTTAATACCAAGGTAGTGAATAGGACGACTATGATGGTGTTGGTGATCATGGTAGCATAGACTGGATCCCATGTGACTCCAGAATATGTAAACTTCAAGGAACAACAGAAAAGGAAAACAAATCAATGCGGATCCTAAAATTGCTTGGATTCTTGGTGGCAGCAATGTTACAGACAGGGAAACTCACCTGTTTAAAGGCCAAAGCAATAGAGACGGCTCCCCTTATTAATCCAGCCCACCATATTATTATCTAGACAATTAAGAAATTCAAGAGCCAGTAACCACAAACGATTGCAGTTGCCACATATAACTCACAGAAGGCTACCATGATCGTCATGAGATACTAACTTGATGTTTGAGTGTAAGCGGCCTTGTTCTCTGTTTATTCATCAAATTTGAAGCAGCAGAGAGCGGGAAAACAAATGCAGCCCTTCCGATCAGTATTAGGAACAGCAATAGGCTATATATTCCCATGGAAGTCTGGAAACTGCGTTCAAAAGGAAGTTTTAACTTCTCTGGTTCATTGCTTAACAGGATAGACACTAAGCCAAAGTTGTCCAACAAGTAGCTTAGGGAATGTTCCCAAAGCTACATTGGAATATGCAAGTCAGACTCCTATTTCCAAATGTTGCCATGTTGAACAATTCATTGGTAAATAATAACTAGCTCGAGACTGAGGAAATAATTTAGTGTTTGACATTTCAACCCCAAAAACCAAGAGATTTTAGGTGTTAATATTCACCCAACTGGGATTGGGTTGGAAAAGGAAAGGGTTATGCTCTATATGTAACAGACCCAGGAAATTACCTCATCTTATTCATCTTCCACTTCTCGATGTCGAGAGCGTCCATTCCCACATAAAGAAATATGAATGTTTCAGCAATAAATGACATCATCGCAAATACATGCCTGCATATAAGAGGATGGGATACTATATTATTCAGATGATCACTCCTGAGGCACAAAGGAAGTCACTATTTCCAGAAATATTGACCTGGTTGTGATTTTTGAACTTTCAGTTACATTATACCATGCATAGTGTGACATGAGTATCCCACAGAAGAAAACAGTGAGGATGCCACTTAGTTCTAACAACTGCAAAAGAACACCAGCTTAGCTATGAATTCCATATTTAATCAACCAAACAATGAACTTCCAAGTAGAGTTTACCTCAGCCAATGCGTAAGACAGGTATGCCATCAAAACCATTATAGAAAGTTCACGAATACTTGAATGCCTGTAAAAAAGTTTGAATTCAGATCTCTGCAAGTGTATTCTGCATTCTGATGCAGTGTTGAATGCCAGCAGTCCTACTCATAAGCTACACAAAATACTATTTCTGGGAGAGTGGAAAGCACTTGCCTCCCAAAGTACAAGGCCTTGAGTACGTAAGCAGTCACAAGTCCAACCTGTAAAAAATGACACAGCAATCAAGCCTAGAGAAATCATAAAATCTTTAAATCATGTACACTAATGGAAAGGGAAAAAACAGCTGGAAATTAAACTGTAATAAACCATATAGGTGCATGCAAGGAATACGAAGTTAAAAGAAGAAGAAATATGCAATCAACTTAAGAAAGTTGATCTTTAGAATATGTAGATTGTCCCAAGCATTGGATGAGAAAGGCAGCATAGAGAGCACAAACTTTTTCAGGCTTGTTTTCTGTTGCTATGTCGAACAAAAGAGAGTTGCTAAGAATTGCATTCATCAAGTATAAGAACACTTATGCCAGTAAAACCTATGGTCAAAATGTTAATTAAGTGGTCCTAATAACACACAGTAATCAGAAGAAATTGGAAATTAGCACTAACCAATAGAGCACCATATTGTCATTCAGGTTTGACATAGAGCTGCATTTAAGTTGGTTTTAATTTGGATACAAGTTTTAAAGTTGGACAAAATCTTAAACATTATGCCTTCTATTGATAAGCAAGAACTAGACGTTTAAACTCACCAGAACTCCTAGACCAGTGCTTGTTGAAAACAAGTACAAGAAATCTCCAATGACGAGAAGACCTCTGTGCATATCAGGTTTCGTCACATCCATCTTTTGGATGGCATTAAAAAGCACAACGGATGTTGCATCATTTACAACTCCTTCCCCAAATACTAAGCTATATAGAACTGGAGTCTCATCTTGATGGAGAACCTACATGATGAAACAAAAATGTCTTCTAACTGCAACGAACCTGCTACTGAAATAGCTAAAATAAAAATCATTCAGAATTTACCAACCTGCAGGGTACACACTGTATCAGTGGATGAAAATATTGTTCCAACAGCTGAAGTCAAAAGAAAATTTTCATTTGTAAACAAGAGAACGTATCATGCCAGCATGCGTCTAAGGTGCTCACTTGATGCTTCCATGATTTTATCGACATCAGAAACTTACCAAGATAGTCCGTTACAGTCAGACCAAGGAATCCCAATTTTGGAAAAGCCCACATGCTGCCTAGCCAGAGAGTGACGAGATTAATCTTTAGAGATATGTTCAAGCATTGGATATGCTCTTAATCAACAAGAGCATCCATTTCTTCTTGAATTGAGCATTACCTGCTGTAATAATGAATGTTGAGATGAAAACGCCAACCACCCCAAACAGCATGATGGTAACGAAATTCTGGAAGAACTGCTTTTTCTTGACCTGAAATCTGTAACAGGTAAACCAAGTAAGTAGATACATGGCAACATAACTTGTGGAGCCACATTTTAACTTAAGAGTGCCTGGTGGTTACCCTGCATTGAATATTATCGGAGGAAGGAGGTATATAAAGAACAGTTCCTCGTTGAATCTTAAAATGTGGGAACTTTTTCCCCTGCTCAGAACTAAGATACATGTTCCAGATATGCCTCCCTGATAAAAGAGAAAACAAAGAGGACCCAATTGTTAGTCAATTGTGCACCAGGTTCATATGCTTAGTCTGTTGCACCAGGTTCATACGCTCATGAGAAATCTATGATCCACTAAAATGGAGAACAAAATCATTACTTTGAACATTGAACTTAGCTTATTAGATACGCTACAGTGAAATGTTTCCTTATGTTAAATGCCTGAAAAAGCTGAGTGAAGAAAGAGGTCCATTCATAAGCAGCATATAACAGGGTAGGGCCTTGCTCACTAGAAATCACCTAAGCCATGTCAAACCGAACATCCATTTCCTAAGGAAACCGTATTTAAGTTTCTTTCACATTCTGCAATAACAATTAGCGTATGATTCCCGGGTACGGTTGTACCAGCAAGTGAAAGCAAGAGTAATTGGTGGCTTCTCTTCTGCACTCCTCACATCTCAAATGAATTTCCTGAAAACTCCCTATGATTTTGACAATTCATCACTTCTGTGCACAGAAATAAATGGATTCATGCATTAATTTTATACAACACATGCATTAAAACATCAACCCAACAACAATCCTGGCCAACATGTTTATTACTATTTTCCAGATTTAATACGTCAAGCTCGCTTAGGCCAACTTTCGATTTTCTTAACATATATAATCTAAGAGAACCAAACTACTAAATATGCTTAACAATTCTGGTTAGTCCATCGTTCTTGTGAAGCTGAAAAAAAAAACATCGAAATTTGGTCAAAAATACAAATCTTAAAAGGATAAAGATCCAAAACCCAATTTTCCATAACGATATACAATCATATCTGCTGAAGATAAAAAGGAAAGCGACGTATATATGTGAATGGTAGGTGATTCATTAACTGGTGGGGTACCAGCCTCGCAGTGGATGGCATCCCACGACTCACATTGTCACATTCGAGCCATGGTCCAAAAGGACAGGTCTAGCATGAGAGATTTAGGTAAAAATAAGGGATTTACTATCAAAATCGCAGTGATGGACTCGTTAACCCATCTGCTTTCTTCCAGCAAGTGACCAACAACTAAACACAGGCACAAGACAGCCACAAACACTGTGATCGGCACCACCAGCCCCGCGTGTTCTTGTGCTACGTTAATGCTCTGTCCAAACCCAGATATTAAATCCATTAATCTGCCTTTCACGCTGCTCAAGTTTGAATCTTTTTCAATGAACGTACGAGTTCTCCTCATTAAAATGTATGTCCTAAGAGACTGCAGATATCATGGAAATATTGCGTGTCTGCTGCTACATTTGACAAGTGGAAATAATTGCATGGTGCCTGTGACACGTGTCTGATTTTCGTGAAACCTGAACTTGGAAGTTGATCACGGAACATAGGAGAGTACTACTTGTGTAAAAGTCTTCGTCTTTTTAAGGCCCATTAGTGTTTTTAATTAGTCTGTGAGCCTGTTTAATGATTCTGCATCAGGCTTAGGAGTTTCGACATCTTATTATTTGCAACTGATATAAGAAAAAAATGTATATGGAAGCCCAAGCATTAGCTAGCACCCTTCCTAAGATGTGGTTGGCTAATGGGAACAGGGCTTGTATATGATAACTAAATGAAGAGACTTCATGAGCATATGCGATTTGATTGCTTAAAAGCAAAGCAAGCAGGTCACGCCAGTCCTCTTTTGAATAAGAATAAATGAAGAGGATGCAGATACCATTTAAAACTAATTTACAGAACAGTGGTTGTTATCGTGACTGTAGAGACTTACTCAACTGAGTTTGATAGTTTTCGTGCAGTTACTTTAGTAGTTCGAGTACAGATCCTCTTAGCATTCAGAGTCATTGTTTTCTATCAGAATTTTCACATGTTTTTGGTGCACTTATCAGTACAGACCTCTTGAGAAATTCAACAGTTGACAGTGATAAGGTAACTTCTTACTTAATGATATTTATCATTCAAACAACTAATGTTACAGGTGAAAATCACATGCTAATGCTGAGTTTCTAACAACCCAACTCCTACTTTTGAACTCAGAACAACTCACGTATGTCCAACAACATGGCAATCTAGGACTCTTGTTTACTTATTTTATTTTTTGTATAAAAGATTGATCTTTTTGGTCTATATAAATCAGAAGCAGGCTATTTCATTCTCATATAACGGGATTTACCAGGAAAAGCAACCCTTTTTGCAGAATGGTTCAGGTCCAAAGCTCTGATTTTCAAAATCTAAAATAGGAAATTCCTTCCTCTAATTATTTTTAGCTATTCAAGTTACCAAGATAAAAAAATAAAGACGAAAGCAATATTGAATGAATGTCGAAGGCTCAATGATTCCATTGTTACACCACTGTACATATAAAGGCAAGTTGGTTACAGTAGATCAAGGACTACTAACACGTTTATAGAGAATAATCTACACGTAATTCAGCCAATTGGTTATTGTACATATTACAATATACAAGGCTGCTTATTATAGCATCCACCATCAGCATAACATGTATCACACACTTTTTATCTTCTGCTCAACTTACCATCCTAGATGTTTAGTGAGGAAAAAACTTGGAATCAGCTGATTAGTATACTTATCAGAAATTAACTACCACATGATCTACCCATGTGTATGCTGTCATAATTTTATAGCACTTCCACTATGACATGACTTTATCAATCCAATGCTCATGCTCACATGTCTCTTGTTTATGGGATCAGAGATACATAATTCTCTATGAAGATGGCATCAGGAACTTTTAAGGGTGCAGACCAGAAAAAGGCCCAAAGGCATTGCTTTCAGGTACCTTTCACTATCAATCGTACCATCCAAGCATTTGGTAAACGGTTGTGTTTCTACAGATCTATAACTGGCAAACTTCGGAGGGTTGACACAGCTGGAAATGAAAGGCTTTATGAACAGGCCAATCCACTTACGTATATGATACATTATAGCCATTTTTAATTCTGTGTCTGTTCCTTACCGTTCATTCAACGTGGGTACTTCAACTATGTAGGACCTAAACAAAAGATTCAGTTTCAAAGGGAAAAAAAGAAGAAGCCATGTGGTACCATATGTTGTTCTTTGGAACTACCATTATTTATAGTTTGGGGGAATATCTAGATTTATTATTTATTTACAATATTTAATAATTTAGTGACATATCGTTTTGTGCCCCACTTGATTATGTTTATATCATTTTTGATTGTTGCGATTAGACAATGAAATGAATTTGCATCGAAAGCAATAGACTTTCTTTAACTAACTTCACAATCACTGATGATTTTGTTCGACCCGGTGCCGGGTCAAGTAGGGAAACATTCAAATCTTAATTATTGGTTTCGTGCTATACTCTCAACGAAAGGTATGAACTCTTGCATAAAATAATTTGATTAAATTAGACTTGTTTTATTGATTAGGTTAAATTTAATTGTTGTTTTAAAATCGGACTGGAAGTTAAACCGATAAGATAAGAGATTTAAGATTTAAAAGATTCAATCTGCATTATACTATCATAAAATCGGATAAATATTAAATAAAATTGAAAATTTTAAAAATTGATTGAAAATATTGTTTTTAGTCATCAAAAAATTTAAAATTTAATTGACAAAAAAACTGTAAAATAAAAATTAACCGATTAGTTTAGAAAAATTAGTTGATTAATTAATAAACTGATCGATTTTAACAATAAAAATTATTAAATTAACTGAAATCAAAAATTAAAAATTGACTTAAAAATTTGACTGGTTCCAAGTTTTCATTGTTAAACTGGTTCAATTTTAAAAATATTAAATTTAACCTTATAATAGTATATAATTGGGAGATTTTTATGATGAAAAATTCAAAAAAAAAGATTATATGTGAATTAAATAAAATTTTAATAATATTCAATAAAGTATATAATTTAAATAAGTCACTTAATATATTAACATTTTAAAATTAAATACGATCAATCGCAAAATGCTCAAATAATTAAACTTTTTAAATATTTTGTTATTTATGCGTACTTCATACAAGGCACAGTGACGTCTATATGTAGAATGGCTGTGGATAGGCTGTATCGCACTAGATTAGTTATTTGTTCATTGACGTCATCAAGTTTTCGAGTATATAACTGCAAGCATAAGCAAAGTGGACGTAAAAAGAGTTAAGTATCAATTAAGTTATAAGAATTTAACTTTTTTAACTTTCTTTTTTAAAAATAAAAATAAAAATCAAATTAAGATAATATTTGTATCCATGTTAGAATAGTTATGAAGTTTCAGGAGCTTAATAATATAATCCTCTAAACATTTATTTAACTTGGCACAATTTAAATCCTTCAAGGCCCCATTTGGTTGACGGAAAAGTAAAGTAAATTTGAAAAATGATTTTTCGGAAAATAAATCTATGAAAAGTAAAGATATTAATATGTTTGAATACTTATAGGAATTCTAATATAAAAATTAGGTGGATTCTTATTATAGTGTTTGGTATGCAACATTATTTTATAGAATGTAACTTAATTTTGACTTGTGTTTTCAATTATATCCTTACAAATTGAAATCGTTAAATAAGGAAAAATATGACCATGAAGAATAAAACATTCAAAATTTAAATATCGGTCGATACCGAAAATTTAGAAAAATAAAGGGGCTTTTTTTGCAAAAAATTAAATTTTTTTAAAAAATTTTCCCACCTCCCTCTTAGCTCTTCTTCCCCTCTTTTTAATTTTTTAATTAGTTATTTTACTTATTCAACTTTTATAATTATTGTGAATTTTTAAAAATTTTAAATAATAATAATTTTTTATTACTAAGTATAATTATAAATTAAATAAATCTAACAAAAATTATTTTTATATAAATTTATTTTAATATTTTATATAATAGTTATTAATAAAGTATTAATAAAATATTTTATTTTTTAAAATAAATAATTTTAAAATTATTATTTATA
>JANSVA010000218.1:49710888-49727567 GCA_025504915.1 Erythroxylum reticulatum | reverse complement strand
CAATTTGTGACTGCTTTCATTCTAAAATCATTCCTTAAGCTCTTTCTTGTTAATTCTATTTAACTTGCTAATTTCACTTTTTTTTTGCAGATTGTTTTGCTCACCTAGGGAGCAATGCTTCAGAAAATGGTAAACATTGCTCCGTGCTGCTTGCAACGGAAAAAGAAAGTTTCAAAGTTCATGGCAATCTGATTGTTGAGATTAGTATTGACCTATTTTCATCATTTTCATGTTGCAGTGAAGCTTTTGGTCATCTCAAAAAATGGCGCAAGTGGGGACTACCCTGATTGCACTGATTTGGCTTACAATAAGGCTATATCAGATCGTGCTGATGTGATTGATTGTCCAGTTCAAATGTCAAAAGAAGGAATGCCATTTTGCATGAGCTCTATAAATCTTATCAACAGTACAAATGTTCTTCGAACAAATTATAGTAGCCTTTCCACAACTGTTCCACAGATTCAGCCAGGAAGTGGAATATTCACCTTTAACTTGACATGGAATCAAATTCAGGGTTTAACTCGTAAGTTAATCCCGTTCTAAATTTCTCTTACCTATTGTTCTGACTTTGAGATCTGCTTGAGCAATTTTATGCAAATATATCATTAGTTATTTGTTATTTATGTTACACAGTGTATGATCCTTATATTCACATTTCCTTATTGTATTACAGCTGCAATATCAAACCCTTATTCGAAATATTTCCTCTCCCGTAATCCAAAATTCAAAGATAAAGGACATTTTTTGACACTCTCTGAATTTTTGGACTTGGCAAAAAATTCTAGCTCCCTTTCTGGTGTGTTGATCAGTATTGAGGTGAGGCCTTTATTCTTCCATAATATAATTATTTATGTTTTGAATATCCTGTATCTGAAGTAGGAGAGTTCTGTACTCAATTTATAGAAGCTGTTTCTGCTACTTTTGCCATTTATATTACAAGCATAAAATCGCCCCTTCAGTCTGCAATTCACTATATGTTGCTTATGCTTTCTTTCTCTTTTCTTTTATGACTTGAGGTGGAAGGGAGACTAGTAAAATCACAATAACCTATGTACTTCGTCCTTACTGCATCATCCTAATTTCTTTTCTAGCTTTCCCACCAACACTCCCCTCAAAAAAATGAAAGACAAGGCGAAAAGAAAAACAAATCATTGATGATTCTCATTCTTCTAGTTCTTTTGTCTTTCCCATCCCATCCCCCCTGTTGTAGGATGGTCAACCACTTTTTATTATCTTGCTTTTATAATGCAACAGCAGAATAAAGAAGGTGTATTCCATTTGACTACATTTCTATTATCTCTTCTCAGAATGCAGCTTATCTCATAGAGCAACAGTTGCCTATAATTGATACTGTCCTCGATGCCGTGAGCAAAGCAGGTTATGACAATCAGACAGCTAAAAGAGTCATGATTCAATCCTCTAGTAGCTCTGTTCTAATGAAAATCAAGGAGAAAAGCAATTATGAACGTGTATACAAAGTTGATGAGGATATTCGAGATGCAGCTCACTCTGCCATTGAGGACATAAAGACATTTGCTACTTCTGTTGCTGTCAGCAAGAGCTCTGTTTTTCCTGAGAATCAACAATACCTCACTGGGGTTAGTGATGTTGTACCAAAACTGCAATCGGCTAAGCTCCCAGTTTATGTAGAGACCTTAAGCAACGAGTTTGTCTCTCAACCATGGGACTTCTTCTCAGATGCTACGGTGGAAATTAACAATCATGTTCAGGGAGCAGGTGTTGATGGTGTTATCACAGACTTCCCTTATACATCAGCTAGATACAAACGTAAGTTGCCCATGTAACTTATTTATATATAAACTTCTAGATTCTGTGCATATATTAAGACTTTGTCTTCATAGAACCCATCGGTGTATCCTTCAAGTTTCCAGGTTGATATTGCACTACCAGAAACAATTTTTTTCATAATGCACGTAAGTGGTCACTGGTCAGAGGTTGTTCAAGGTTACCGAACAAGATTAGTGGTAGGCAGTCTATAGCTGTTGTCTTTGCTTGCTATTGACTGAATGTTGTTGCTCCTACGTATTGCAGGGAATCAATGCTCGAACTTGGGCAAAAGTACACCAAGTTTCATGGCTCCAGTTCTGCCAGGCAGTCTCTTCCAACTAATGCAACCGGGTGCCATGCCACCTGCTGAGCCTCCAAACCCTGTGCTAACAGTATCTGATGTTGCCGAGTCACCCTTGCCCGATGGTGTGGCCAGAACCCCTCCTGCTGGCGGAACTACATCACCAGCTCCCACATCAAATGGACCCCCTAGAATTGCTGCATGCATCTTCCTCTTGAATCTCGCCATGCTCATTTCTGCTTTATTATTGCTTTGAACCTGTATCGGATTATCTTTGCAAAAGATCATCCTTACTCTTTTATTTCAAGATTTTTAAATTCCTCGAGGATCAGATAGCTCGGAGCCCTGTTGCACCGCCACTGCCCCGTTTCTACCAATCTCGCAACCAACAACCACTTGCCCCCTCGCATATTCCCCTGATATGATAATTTAGCAAACTACATTACATTCTTTTTGCTCTGTTTCCGTAGGTTTGTTGATTCTTCCGTTTATGTCGAGAAAAACCGATTTCTTGTTAAAATGGTTGCCCTTTTCATCGATGTATGATATGTTCATAGTGCATTCTTTTGTGTGTATTCCGGGTTCAAAACATTGACGCAGGGTCGCATCAAACAGTGGCCTCCGTTTGTTCTGCTGTGAAATCCAACTGATGCTTGCAATGGTTTTTAATTTACTTTTTTGGTGACCAAATGTTTAATAAAACCCCATATCTCATTACAATTTCATTACCATGTTTGAGGAGTGAATTAGGACAAGTTGGATTCTAAGTAGGCAATGATGACTGGTCAACAGAATAGCATACCATCATATTAAACAGCTGGACAGGTCCGTCATACTTGCAGGGAAACTTCAAACGTTCTGCCCTTACAAGAAGCCTGATAAAACAAGTAAATTTGACTCTTAACGTTTATATTCAAATACACAGGTCCGTCATACTTGCATGGAAACTTCAAACGTTCTGCACTTACAAGAAACCTGGTAAAACGAGTAAATTTGACTCTAACGTTTATATTCAAATACAATTTGAACTTAAAACACATCATCAACAGAGTATTGGTGCTCTAGAGAAGAGGACTCGTGTTATAGTGGCGTGATTTTAAAATAGTTTCTAAATTTTCTAAATTAAACTCTTCATAAATGAAACATTAGAATAAAATAATTTCCTCATAATATAATAAATCATGTTATCGCTAATAACAAATCATATTATTTTTTAGCAAACTTAAACATACAATAAATTAAAGTCTATAGATTAGGGTGAACTTTGGAATAACTTTACTGGTTGTTTCTTTGTGATTATAAGGTTACATATTTAAGTTGTGAAAAATATTTTTTTTTTGTAAAAATACAAAGATAAGGTTGCGAAATTGTTTTGGATAGAAGAACGAAACAACGAGAATACTAAGTCTTGATCAAATGGAAGGATGCCTCACTGAAAGATGCTACATGAGAAGATGTCAGGAGATTTTCAAAGACGTATCCAAGTTTTCTGCTTGCAGACAAGCCAAACTTTGAGGGGGAAGGAGCTGATATGAACCTAAGTGGGGCTCATTTAAGTGTGGAGTCTTAGACTGAGTCTTTCATAAGGAAGAGTTTACGTGGTCCTGGTAGTGTTTATGTGTTGAATTGATTTAGGAAGAGTAATCCTATTTTCTAGGAGATTTGTTATTTATTGTTTCTTTTGTTTCCTGGAAGTATGAGCTGGTATTGGGAACGTGGATGAGTGTTTTTAGGAGTTGTGCTTCTTGTAGGCTAAGTCTCTTAGTTATGATGGAGACTATTAATGTTTTTGGTTAATTCAATAAGAGGTATAAATATTCTTAGCAAAGTTTTGTTTCTTCTGTTCTTAGTTTTTTTTTCTGAATTTCTCTAATCTTTAATTCTTTATGTTATAAGCTAATTGTGCCCATCAGGTTACTTAGTTTTTTTTATTGCAATTAGTTTTGTTCTACTTTTTACAATGAAGTATTGCAATTTTTTAAATAATAGATTGATGGATATAGCCGAATGCTCGATAATTTGGTGATTTTAAAAATCATCCACAATCGTATCTTCTTGATAATTTTTCTTTTTGTTAAAGTGTTAATTTTTGCTCCCTAGGTTAGGTTGTTGTGAGTTTCCTTTCATACACAATTTTACTTGTTTACTCTTTAACCTGTATCATTATTTTATTGTCACATGTGGGTTTATCAGAAACAGACTTTCTACTATGTAAGAGTAAAGTTGTGTACTTTCAGAGCCCCCAAATCTCGCTTTATTACAAGATTTCAGATTAGGTGTGATGATGATAACAAAGATAAGACTGCGCATACTGTGACTCTTTCCAAACCTTCACAAAGCGAAGAATCTTGTGTACTAGATACATTAATTTTGAATTTATTAGGGTTTAATAATTTGGAAATTTAGTAGATTATGATGTAATTAGACTAGGGTTAAATTAGACCAGAGTTAATTAGATTATATTAACTAGTTTTATTTTAAATTAATTAACTTTATAAAGATTATCTAAATAATTTTTTTGCAAAATTATAGGTTGGTCTATTATAAGACCCATAAATTTATCACACCATTAATAAAGTTGTAAAAAATTGAATAAGTCATATCTAAATTTATTTCTTAGTTTTAAAAATATATATTTTTTGACATTTTAGTTTTAAAAATATTGGAATTTATTTTTAATATTCTAAAATATTAAAATTGAATTATATTTAAATGTAAACATGAATTCTGCCTAAAAAACATTTAGCTGCATGTAAATGATTGTCTCCGCATTTCACAAAATGTGACATTTTAATTTGGAATTGGACTCGGGTGGAGAGGGAATTATGTATAATCATGAAAATGAAGAAAGCATTGCCTCTGGAATTGACTCCAGCTAAAGATTTTAGCTATGGAGATTAATTTCTTCGAGGTCTTGGTAATAATTAGTCTCTCTGTCTATACCTTGTCGGATCCTTCAAAAGTTATCAATACAAAGTGTTTGAACTTTAGATTTCCATTCAAAGTTATTGGACAAAGACATTGACGTAGATTTAGTTGAATGATTGTAGCTTTTTGTCAGTAACAACCAAGATTGGATGTTTTGAGATATTGTTTTCCATAAACCTACAGTACACAAATATATATGTGCATACCCTCGTGTATATACATATTAAAACATTAAAAAATAAATATAAAATGAGGTAATTAATAAAAAGAAAAATAAATAAATATACATATAAAAAAGCTAATAAATAAACTAAACAAGCCGAATTAATGAGAGGAAACACTACATTTTAGATATTAAATTATCATTTTTTAAAACATAGTTAAACCTTAGGAGATTCCGAATCTTAGGTCAATGTGTCATAGAAGTGCCAACAAAAGAACTTATCTTTAAGGTAAAAAGTACTTCCTTTTAGGTAACTAATTGTCTAATTAGTTATATATATTGTTGTTGATTAACAGTTAGGCCACATGTTCTAAACATAATCATTTCTTTTCTTTTTATTACCTACAAGCGGAAAAGAAAAACAATCATGTTAACTCAAAGATCTGGAATAAAATGCTCTTTTCGCATCTTTGTGAAGCAGCTCCTGAATGCCTAACGGAAGTTTTTGAAGGATAAGGAAGCCCGATTTTAATAAGGCCATAAGGTTGGTTATACTTTGGGCACACTGATTCTTTTCATAAAAGATATATTAGAGTTGTACCTTCCGTTCTTTTTAATCATGGGATTAGATCTTATCCTACTAATTAGAAATTAGATTGTATATTACCAAATTTCTTTTGACTCCGCTTATCAACGAGATTCTTATTGAATGTTGGTGTTATTGTGAGGTTTAATTCAAGAGTAGAATTGCAAAAATTTATCATATTGACGTTTTATTAAAATCTTATTTATTCTTTTACTATATTATTATAAATTCAACCACAATCTTAACAAAAATAACCACTTTTAAAAAGGAAAATTTAAAAAGCTCATTCTTATCTCAAAAAATACAAATTGATAAATTTCTTTTATTAAGAGATATTAAATTATTTAGGAGCAAGCTCTTTATTAATTAGAGATAAGATCACACACCCTTAGACTTTAACAAAATTATGAGTGGATATTATAGATTATATATATATATATATATATAAATGAGGATATGATAACATCACCATATTGTAATTCTTATATCATCAATAAAGGGAAGCATTTGCATTTGCCGCTTGGTTTCTGGGTGTCCATTTTTAAAGATTTGAAAAGTCCACGTGTTCGTGTTATCTATACAGGTAACTTCCTCGTTATGGAACCGGGTTTTGACTGGACCAATAAAATAATCCGACGGTGCTCATTGCATCATGCTTTGGTATCCATGATGTCATCTTATTGATGATATCCTATCCTATGGGATCGAGTCGGCCCCTTACAAAAGCTATGGGTAATAGCTCAGCACTCTAAGTCAATTGCTAAATAAACAACAATCAAACATCATGACATTACCTCTTCTTCTTCTCGTAATTTATTTATTTTTAAGAATATTCAAGAAAATCTCATTTGGCCCCTTTTTCCTTTATTGTTAAATTGACATCTGTGGAATGTGGATTCTGCATGGTCATAACTGAACTACTAAGACATGACATGAAGATGCTGTTACCAACAGTCTTAAAGATGTGGTAGTCTTTAAATTGACATATATTATCGATTTACTAATAAATAAAAAGGTTTGCGGGTCAAGTGAGCATATGTGAACAAAGGAAGATTTAAAGAACACTTGCATTATGGGCTTTTGCTTTTAATCACTCCATTAATTGAAAGGGAATTCGAAGGTCGAAAATGATGTTGTCATTAAAGAAGTTTGAAAATGATGTTGCCATAATCAAAATGTGTTCCTTCCTTCCTTCCTTCCTTCCCTCTTCTTCAATTCCTCGGAGATATTTTGATCAACTCTGTGGTCAGGAACAAAAGAAAAAGAAGAAGAAAAAGAACAAGAAAAATATATTAAGTAAATTTTTTCTGATTGTTTTGTGGATCCAAAAGAAAACACTTATATCGTCGAGTTGGAGTTATGCGTAATTGGATTACTACTAAAATGGTAGATATCGTTTCATCTTACTTAAATTTTAGAAATGATGATTTGGATTCAGATTTTAAGTATATTTATTAAAAAAACAATTGTTCAAAGAGTAATTACATCGAATTGTTGCATAATTTTGGTATTAATAATCATGAAATTTCTTTTGATTATTCTAAATAAAATAAAAAGAGAAATTAACCTTTTAAAAATCGATTTAACAGTAAAAATTTTAAACCAGTTAATTTTTAATTTTTCGGTCTGATTTAGTTTAATAACTTTTGTTATAAAAAATCGAACAATTTATTAATTAGTCAATTAATTTTTTTCAACTGATAAGTTTTTATAAACTAATTAGTTTCATTTCATAGACTTTTTTAATTAAATTTAAACTTTTTTATAAATAAAGATACTTTTTAATAATTTACGACGTATAATATTAATTGAATATTTTAAAAATTAAATCTTTTATTTTATTAATTAAACTTTTGGTCGGATTTTTAAGGATATTTTAAAATGGTAAGAAGTGAAACTTTTGAATAAAAAGGAGAGGATGCGAAGCTTCCATGAAAAGGAAGGAAGAGCTCACGCTGCCGTAGCCACATATGTGGACAAAAGAACAATGGATTTTGAGCCAAATTACCAGTCCCATGCAATATCATGCTGACGTCAACAGTCATCTGGGATTTTTAAGGACAAGCGTAGGACACGTGTCATTTAATCAACGGTTAGATCTGAAACCTTTCCTTAAAATCACACATCATCGCAACGCCAAGCTGACGTTGTATTAACTTGTAAGCGTTAAGGAGAGATCCCTTGAGCTGAAGGAAGGAAAACTACCATGTGGCGGCCAACACTTAGCTTTGACCCTCCAAACCTTGAAACCATTCGCATTAAGAAATTTCTTTACTTTGTTCAAGTCTATGGTCTCCCTATATATATGTCCAAATATCTTCCCTCGTCTCCATACACTTGCACTTTCAAAAGAACTTGTCTTGAACCATTGTTTGGTACCTGAAGGACATAATGCCTGAAACAGAGCGTACTCCTGTCGTTGAGGAGCCGAGGCAAGTGGTGAGAAAGTTCTTGGCTAGGCCTCAACGTGAAGGAATTGGAGCCACCGTTAGGAGGAGCATTGGAAGGTGAGTAAAAAGTTGAACAATTTGAGTCATGGCTGATCTTTTTTAATTCAAAGATTGAATCTTTGATATGTTTGTCTTGATGGGAATTTGCTTTTCCGTAGGTTTGAGCTCAAATACTTCGATCCTTTCCTTCTTTTGGATGAGTTCTCTGGTGGGTGCTCTGTTTTTCTGTGTTCCTTTTCCCATATTTCTGTGCTTTCTTCCTTGTTTCTTCAGAAATGTGATTGCTTGTTTATTTAGTTTTCGTATGATATTTCTCTAATTGTTATTCGCTTTGTATACTTTTCAGTGACTTCACCAGCTGGATTTCCTGATCATCCTCATAGAGGTTTGTCTTTTATGTCTTAGTCTGGATTCTGCATTGTCTGATAATTTTTTTCCTTGCACATTTTGTCATATAATTAGTTGGCTCTGAACATTCTTTTCATTCGTAACAGGTTTCGAGACAGTAACTTACGTGTTGCAGGTATGAAATTTGACAATTGAGTAGTTGACTTGGTATTAATTATCTTTTCCGGGTACAAACACGTCGGCAAGCAGTTATCGAGACAGAACTGTTCCTATTTAAATTGAGAACTCAAGTATTTTAGTAGGGTAGCCTGGAACTAATCAATTTCTTGATCACTTAATTGCTGTAAGTTGTTTGCATTTGACCAGTCACAACACAATTTTATACAATTATCAATTCAGGGAAACTGTAGTGATCAATAAGAAGTCACTAACGAGTGATCCAGCTAAAAAGGGCCACTAGGCTTTGTAACATGTCACCTTTGCTATATTTTTGTATAATCGTGTAACAGTATATACACATTTGTCCAGAACAGATAAGGAGGGGGGAAAAAAATGGAGAGAATCCAAAATTGACCTCAGGATTAGATAAGCTAGGATAGGATCATTCACCATTACTTTATATTTAAGAACGAGCTTTGACTTTTAAGAAAATTTCACTTACCTTGATTGAATGGAACTTCTACAAACAAACAGGGAGCTGTCTTGCATGAAGATTTTGAAGGACATAAGGGGACGATAAAGGCGGGTGACTTGCAGTGGATGACTGCAGGAAGAGGGATTGTTCACTCAGAAATGCCTGCAGCACAAGGCACCCAAAAGGGTTTGCAGTTGTGGATCAATCTCTCCTCAAAACATAAAATGTAAGCAACTTAGCTGGAAGGACTTGTGACAGATAAATTTTAGAAGGTTTAGTTGAGTCCCACAGCCCATGTCTTTTTCCTGAATTAAATCGACCAAGTACAAGAGCCAGTTTGATTGAAAATTTGGAGCAAGGATATGTTGATCTCTGATATGGCTGGTTATGATTTGTCATCATGCAACTTTTTGCAAAAGTGCTTTTGAATGCAGCACTAAGTTTTATCTGCATCCAGCCTGATGGTGGCATGCTGGCTTTTCAGCTTTGCCTTTACTTGAGCCCCTCATTGCACCTTCCATATCCCATCATGCTTCTGTCACTAAGTCTTCCATGTCTTTCTCCGCAGATCATAAATGACTCTCATAATGCATAAATGTCTGGCATAACTTTCTGGAGCAGCCCATGATAATTGATAAATCAACCTTATATATATTTTTTAACAGGATTGAACCGAGATATCAAGAAATGCTTAGCAAGGACATTGCAGAAGTTGCCAAAGATGGTGTCAAGGTTAGGGTCATAGCAGGAGAGTCCTTTGGTACTACATCACCGATCTACACAAGGACTCCTACCATGTACTTGGATTTCACTCTAAAGCCAGGAACTCACCTTCAACAACCAATACCCATGTCCTGGAATGCGTTTGCATATGTCTTGGAAGGTGAAGGAGTATTTGGCAATGCAAAATCTTCGCCAGTACCACCTCACAACCTTCTCCTACTCGGCAGTGGAGATGGATTGGAGGCATGGAACAAGTCGTCTAAGCCTCTTAGGTTCATTTTGGTTGGAGGGCAACCATTGGATGAACCTCTAGTACAATTTGGACCATTCGTGATGAACACTCAAGAGGAAATAGACCAGACAGTTGATGATTTTGAGAACTGTGTTAACGGGTTTGAGAAGGCCAAGCACTGGAGATCTCAGGCTGCTATTAGCCTCGACTTTTAGCTTCTTATTCTTTAAGAGATTGCTTGTTCATTTTGAGAGAAGAAAGGAAAAGACAAATAAAATATAGATGTACATTAGTTTTCAAATTAGAAATTAATCTGAAATTAGTAGAAGGAATTCGGTTGTGTTTACGTTTTGAATTCATTCTAATCACAAATCGTACCAAATTGAAACATAACCTTAAGAATATGGTAATCCTTCTTTTCATATTTTTGTGTGAAAATTTTCTTTTTTGGGCATATCTTCAACACGTTTTGATGCCTATTTCATAACTAAAGATGAAAGTTTGGACATGTTGGTTACAAGAAAACAAGTTAGGCCAACTGAATGGTTACAATTTTAACAAGGGTATTCTCATACTCCACTTGTTAGTTAGTTGCAACTACTGAAACCAGGTAACAAACGTTACACTACTTTGTTTGCATGGACCACTTAAAAGGACTTACTCATCTCCAGGCTCCTGAGTCTTTAACTTTGGACCAAGTTCGAACAATATAAGTCTTTTTATGTGTAATTTATAGGTGAGTGTCGGTGCATCCTCGTTCTTCCCTCTTGCAATGTGGAGCTAGTGCCACTTAGGACTTCCTAGTTTTGTATCCAAGTAGGAAAGAATATCGGTTCACTAGCTTGCAAAGGCTAATGAGCATTTGATGATCCTGATGTGTCACATGGTTTTGAGATAGAGATAAGAGGGGTGTGTATGGTAAATGACAAAATAGGGAATTAAAAAAATCTAATTTAAATAATTAAGAATCGGATATAAATTGAAATTATCATAAATAAAAAAGAGATAAGATATTATTAAAATATTATCAAAATAGTATTAGAATATTGATTCTTATCAAAATATTGTTATCAAAATCACTCTTTTATATTTAATTTTTTAATAGTTATTTTATTTGATTTGATTGATACTATATCAGCTAAATTTTTTTTGTAGTTCTTTAATTTTATACTTATCATAAAATTATTTAAAATTAAACAACTTCATAAATCATTGAAAAATAAAATTTATTACTTACAAAAATAAAATATTTTTGATTAATTATTTACAAAAATAAATTATATAATAACTAAATATGATACAAATTTTCTCATTATTATTTTTAATTTTTTATACTAAATAGTAGCATACATATTAATTTAATTAATCTCATTATTAATAATTATATATCAAAATTGTATAATAAATAATTTTATTTTTATTCTAATTTGTACTTTCTATTCTTATTCTTATTTTCTTAATTTCAATTCTTTCATGTTTGTTCAATATGCAAAAATTAGAACAAGTTTTATGCTCTTTTTACAATAATAACAACACTCAATAGAGGATGTCGGGGTTTGGACTGGAGAGATTTAATTGTATGTATTTATGATATTATTATTTTGAAATTAAGGTGAATTATAATTCTTTTAATACATTATTTTTTAAAAATTCATATTATATAGCATTTGCAATTAGTTATATAGTAATTATGAATTACTCAATATTATAAATTATAACCAGGAATATAATTTATATTCTAGTTAATAATTTAATATTAAAAATTAAAGCTAGAGTAACTATTATTTTAGGCCTGAATTGTGATATGTATCAGCAGATGCAGAATTTTGTGGCCCATATTGAAGGTCCGTCTTAAGAGAACTGCTTTGCTTACAATAGTAACACAGACACTCACCAGATGATCCAACCCTAATCGATCCAAGGTCATGTGCAAATACCATTTTCATTGACCACGGTGTTTACGCTTCTGTGTTTGGACGTTTATTGGTGTTTCGACCTTAAATTCAAGTAAAGTTTTTGTCTTTTTTGTTGGTAAATAATGGGCATTACATGTTTGATTATTTGCTACTGACGAATGGGGTGCTTTCTATCTCTTTCTTTTTCTGACGTTTGTGTTCGATTCTACATGGGCTTCTAGTGATTACCTGTCTGTTACTCTATCTCGGGTGCTTAAGCGGTGAAAAGTTGAATTTGTTGTGTTTCTTCGCAGAAGTAGAAGCAGAAACTGAGCATGAGACTGGTTCTGCTTATTTCCAGGGATTTCAGGTACATTTGATTCATCAAGCAAAGGGTTTTAGTTGTTAAAACGCTGCTTTAAAATGTTTGGGATCTAGTTAGCTCTGTAATGTTTTTTCTTGATTTTTGGTTGTTTTAAGGATGAGATTGTCCTCCTCGAATTTGTGCTTGCAGATAAGCAAAAATGGTCCTGTGTTTCCCTTCAACGCCGAAGAAATTGGCAGTGAACTTGGGATGCTTTGTTGCTGGAATGGTCTTGTTCGCCTTTGGAAGTCACCTGTCTTACGTCAACATTGCTCCTCAACAAGCTCGAATCAAGGCTCGAAATGATTTTGTTAGAGACAAATTGAGGAAGAAACATGGCAAAGGGTAGGACCATCTTTATCTTCCGGGGAATGGTTATGTACTCTATCTACTCTTCTGCGCCTGTACAAATTTACTCTTTTTGTGTGTTTATCTACTGATGATAAATGTTGTTCCCTTGTGATTCCATTTGCTTTTGCATTTTTTGAAAGAAAATGATTAGCAGATAGTGTTTTCCTCACTTGAACTCCCAACCTGTGCTCTGCCAGAGTGAGGCGAGCTTTGCTTTGGTTATGCTACTCTTTCATTGCCATTGGAGTCATTAGTAATAGGTAAAAGCATAAAACAAGATTCGGCCTTTCATCCACTTGGCTGCAGTTATTCCACCAGTGCAAGGCAATATGTGCCTATGGTAAAAGTCTTGATCACTCATCACAAACTCAATGGAATATGTTAGGTGGACAAGTATGTCTGAGAAATATAAAGCTATGGTACAAAAACTTAGGCAGCTCCCTTTCCCTTCTTCCTCAACTCCAGCTCTTTACCCTCCAATATGTATCTATCAACAAGAAAAAAAATCCAATTGGTCTACTTCAGCAAGGAAAAAATTAAGAAATGGTGACATACAATAGGCTCTCCAATATCTTGGAAGCCTAAGAAACTAGGCGGATCTAGCATGCCAAATGTACAAATATGAAAGTGGTTTCCCAAGTAGTTAGCAGTTTATAACCACTAAATCTTCGCCCTTCTCTTGTAAGCAATTTAATGAGTGAAATAGGCAATCACATACCCATCAGCACGGCCACATTGCGAGTTTGTTGTCTTTTCTCCAGCTTCCTCAAAACATGATTACTTTTCTTCACCTCTTCAGTTGTAGCTTCACTTTCCCATCAGCCATTATGTCGGGAATGCAGAAAGAAAGCAAGTTAAGTTTGTGGATCATTTTTCAAGTTAATGATTTCACAACCGAAATTGTATAACGAGTACACAAGCAATTCAAAGCACACAAATATGATTCTTCATTCTTATTGCATATGCATACTCTCTTGGATCTCCCATTCCACACTTAAAAGCATCATATCAATAAATAAGAATGCAATGTCTCTGATGGTAGGAAAAAGCAAACAAAAACTTTAGTGGAACAATCAATAAGCAATCCCACATGCACAACTGCCGTAGCAAAGTCAGATTGGTTTTCGACAGGACCATGCAAATGATTCAGTTGGTACAATACAACTCATACGAGAAAATAAAGCATGAATTTAAGAGAAGTTTCAATTTGGAATCTCAATAGCTGTACCAACAAAATTGAACACCTATCACAATCGTCAACCATATAGCAGTATGATGAATAAACAAGAAAAGATTATATAAAACATGTGCACCTGAACTTGAAATAAGCAAACAAACTATTCTAAAATGGCAAAGCAAAGAGAATCAAGTGATTGACATGTTTAAGGAATTGCACTAATAATAGAATGGATGAGAAAGTTTTCCCCAACCCCTCCTTCCTTCTTGTTAGCTGCAGCAGTTTTCTTCTTGCGACCAATGTCAACCCTACAGTGCTGGAGATACCACTGCTTGAAAGGTGCGGCGTCAACTTGAATAATGGCACTCTTCACCAAAGTTTTGAGTACGCACCAGTTCATTGTTAGATGCATTGTACATCACGTCAAGGATCCTGGCCTTCCTAGTCACACCCTCACTACCCCATGAGTAGTTTCCACTATCAAGTGTCAGAGCCCGCCACTTCACAGTGCCTCCTCGAAACCTAACCCTTCTCACAGTTTTGTTGCTAGACAGTTTTTGTGTTTGCAGGCTGCCTTCCGAGCTCATAACTTTAGTGAAAATCAAAGTAAATAACCCATTCATGAGTAACACTACAAGTACTCAATGCCAAACTTTGCACTTGAAGCCATTCCAAGAACTAAAATAGACATCCGTTGATGAGTGACGCTACAAAGTATTCAATATCGAACCTTGCACTTGAAGCCATTCCAAGAACTACAATTTCAGAGCATTGGCCAAAAAAAAAGAAAAAGAAAAAGAAAAATCCAATACGAAGACTAACAATGTGAAATTGCAAATTAGACTGAGCTGCATGATGTTCGCAAACCATTTATATGAAAAATCCAATGGCCATATACTTCATGGCATATTCTTACAAGGAAGCAACCCATTAAGTGAAGCTTCACATTAAATCTAAAGACAAAACAAGCCCAAAAGAAATCGTTACTTTCGTTCCAAGAACAAAGGCGCGAATATGAAAACCCAAAACACTCATGAAAACTACCCAAAAGACCCATGAAAACTATCTGCCCACATTAATTGTTCAGACACGGCCATAAATGATCTGAAAATACCAGTTTTAGGCTCGTTTCACTCAATTGATAAGCTCACAAAGAAAACAAGGTGGTCAAAAATTTCAACTTGTATCATACTTACTTTCGCTTCTTCCTCCAAGATTTCTGTTTGCCACTAGTGGCACGCCTTTTGTGCATCGAGTCCCGAGAGATATCTGCCAACCCATATAAAGAGCTTGACACTAGCAACACAAAAACCCGGAGACCACCAAAGAGAAAACTGATAAAGACGTGAATCCAATACAAGGTCCTCCCTTTTTCACACCTGAGTGGTAAACCCTAACAATCCTATTAATCTTTCCATTCCCTCACTAAAACCCTAACAGGAAAAGTAAAATTAGTAATGAAACGAAAATCGAAGAAATCACTGGAAGGCCCAGGCGTTGTTCTTGCGAATCTCTGCCTCTTCTTCGGGTGTGAAATCATTAGGAATATTAAATAACTCACGAATGGCAGTGACAGACTTGCGCTTGATAAGATCAGCAACCTTCCGACAAATTTTGTGAAGCAAGTCATTGATATTCAGATAGTTTGCCGCCATAAGCAGATCGTAGAGGTTATCAGTATCCACGTCAAGAAATTTGGCTTCCCAACTTTTGAGCTCATCAATAGGATTCCCATCTTGGTCGACACGTTCTTTCCACCGTTCAATTATCTTAGCCATGGTCGGTCCGTCGACATTGGGGAGCGGTATCATTGTAAGTAATAACAAATGCAGTAATACCCAACAGAGCAAAGTAGATAAACTCAGAGGATTGTATTAATATTTCTCTAGGAATTACACGATTCAAGAGAAATACAAGGAAATAACAGATAAGAGGGGGATGAGGAATAAGAAGAAGACGATAGAGAGGACACAAGGTACGTAACAATATTCTTAACTAACTACTGTACGTACTCCCCCTTTTTATTCTCTCTGCCATTCTTGTGTCCATCCAATGATTGGCTAGCCTCCAGTGACGTGGCGTACATGATTGAATCAGCCAATCTTTCAGAAGGCCGTTTCTTCCTCAAACCTCAACCCATAGCCTGCTGTGAGTTAGCCTGCACCCCGATGTTCAGCCCATTTCCAGTCATAACATTTCCATCCCCATCTGGAACAACCTTGTCCTTAAGGTGCAAGTGAGGAAAAGATTGTAACAGTTTGTCTTTGTCCTCCCAAGTGGCTTCTTCCAAAGGCAGTCCATCCCAGCGAACAAGCCACTGCTCAACTGGGAAGCTAGCACGCTGCACCATACGTTTCTCAAGCACGGCAAGTGGAGTTAGAACAAGGGAAGAAGCAGAATCAACCAGGTGCAGTGGGGTGATCTGCTGCTCTGGTTTACCAACACACTTCTTTAACATTGAGACATGAAATACCGAATGTATCTTGGCTGACTCTGGTAGTTCCAGGTTGTAGGCAACATTGCCAACTCGAGATAAGACCTGGTAAGGGCCAAAGAAACACCAGCCCAGCTTAGTATGACGGTGTAATCGCACCGAGTGCTGACGGAAGGGCTGTAATTTCACATATACCTAATCCCCAACCTCAAAAACCACCTCACGACGACCCCGGTCTGCAAACAGTTTCATACGAGTCTGAGCTTTCAGCAAATTGTCCTTGAGCAACAAAAGGACTTGATCAC
>JANSVA010000218.1:49677616-49690864 GCA_025504915.1 Erythroxylum reticulatum | reverse complement strand
CCTTTTAGAGGATATGGTCGGAGTTAGTCTCCCTCGTAGGATATTGTAATTTGTACTTTTTCCGTTGTAAAAAAAAAGTACATTAGAATTTTTTAAATTAATATTCGTTAAATTAATAAATTTTTTAAGATAATATTTTTCTTCAATCTGAACTTGAGTCAGTTGAAAATTTAACAAATTTTGTTAAAATAATAAGATAATATGTTTTCAAAATACTCCTATATAAATATAGGGTCCCATTAATATCATAAATTAATAATTATATAAACTTAAACAAATATAACTAAGACAATTTAGTGAAATATAATTATAGTGTTGTTTATTTTTTCTTAAAATTTAAGTCTAGTTGGAGCTCATCTCTAACTTTTTTTTATTGCATCCAAAATTTCTAATGTTATGTTCTCGAACTGCATCAAAATCTCTTTAAATTAATAAATATTAATTTATCGGTTAATTAATATCTCTATAAAATAATAAATATCATAATTCCAACAATATTAATTTATAAATATTTTACTATACCAATTTTTGACCTAAAATTAGTCATCAAATTGTGAGCAATTTGTAGCTAGTGTAATATTACTTGTTTACTTTTTGGATCAAAATTTATACATTAAAGGGTTAAAAGAAAAGGAGTTTTTGGTAATTTTAAAAAATAAAAAGTAAATAATAGAAACTTTTATTATTTTCAATTTTTTAGAAAATTTATTTTCTTAAACTTTGGTTGAAAAATAATGAAAAAAATCACAAGATGAACATCATATATAAATTAATTAAATATTCATTACATGACAATCCAACTCAACTTTTAATTTTAAATTAAATTAATTAAATTATATTTAAATTAATAATTTAAAATAATTATAATAAATTATTAAATTAAATTCAACTTAAATTAAGAATTTAAAATAATTATAATAAATTATTAAATTAATAATTTGTTATAATTATTTTAAATTATTAATTTAAGTTGAATTTAATTGGTTCAGATCAAACTTAAAGATGAATTGGATTATCATACTAGTAATAGTTAATTAATCTACTTATACGTATCATCATCGTTACTTTCAATCAAAGTTTAAGATAAAAATAATTTCAAAATTCTTAAAAATTCAGAAAATTTTCCAATCACAAGAAGGCCAATATCTTTAAAGTCGACAGACATACTTAATACATAAGATTTCTCATTTTACAAAAGTAATAACATATGCAGGTTTTTTTATATATTTACAAATAAACTATTTCCGTGACTTAAAATGTGACATAATGGTCACGAAATTGACATCCTCGTTTAAAGATGTCAATGTGCCTAACCAAATTGACAATTAGTAAACCTCCTAGTGAGGTATTGTAAGCATGCAGTCACCGTTCAAAGCCAAGGATTTGTTAATGAATCCGTATAAACTCTAGGTACTGGCCCATCTTGGACGGCAAAGAAAGAAACAAACTGGAACCTTTTTCTTTTTGTCTTCTTTCCTTCATTATTGCATTTGGTAGTAACCAAAGCTACTGAAACTGAAAGCCACTACTTCTATGATGAAATTCTAAGAATTCAAACAAGTTATTTACTCATATATACTTTCTAAGCCCCTAATCATATGAGCAACATCTTTCAAAGGTCTTTGTCTACATCCCTCTCTGATATTATCCATAATAGCGTTGTCAGGAGGGAGTTGGGATGGGAGTGCCCTGATGCTGTTGCTGATTTCAAACGGGACTACACCCCTTTTCAATAGTGTAAGGACAAGGTTTTTCACCCAAAAAGAGGAAAAAGTAGAAGGGTCGAGGTATAGAAGTCGTAAGGCTTGTGTCTAGATAACACCAAAAATCTGCATCCCCAGCGGTGAAACTTGAAATTGGGGGTGCCACAGATTTCAAATGGCTATGTTAAAACAAAATGACATATTGTGCATTGGAATAACAAATATGATATGATAATTTTGAATACATGTTTAGTATATAGATTCAATAAAAGAGTCAACATTTGCTGACATTTGTATGGGGGACCCTAAAGTGAGAATAAAAATCTGTGAACTCTTATAGCGACACTTGCTTGAGCCCCCAAATCTGAATGCAGCCTCCAGATTTGACCTTTTGTATCCACTTGCAAGAAGGGCAAAAGTGGAAAAAACGAGGGGTTTACAAGTTAAAGTTTGATTGATATAAATAGAAAGCTGCTCAGAATTATGCTTGTTTACCATACTTATCCATACAATTGACAATTATTGCATTGAAACTCTTGAGGGAGATAGTGTGAATGTGAAGTGTTCATATCTAACAAAGGGTACTTCAAATTGGTCTCATCCATCTCTATCACTCTTGAAAGAAAGAAAAGGTAAAGATAGTTTTATGTCTCACTCCGTGATTATGACCCGAGAGTTTTTGGCCCAATCCCCTATATCACACAAAAGTCTACTTTGGATGGATTATAGGATTTTCAAAGATACAGTTATAGTTCATTGAACTATCTTTAATGACCCTTTCATTTCTCAACCATTCTCTAGGGGCCTTTGGTTTGAATAAGCAACCACAAAGACCTTTCCATTAAAAAAAGAGAAACTAGTGGGCCTTCTGTTTTAGTGGGTTGATATTATCTTGTTCCTAACTAAAGTAGTCTTATTTCACTTTTAGGTTACATTGATTGATCTAGCATCTTCATTTATTTATTTTTCTCTTTCATTTGTATCTCCGCAATCAAATTGCTTTAATCAAGTTTTGGTATATGTATCGAATAAAATTGATTGCAATCTGTTGTCACAATTTAGATTCTCTTATCAAACATTTCATACACTAGTTGTTTATAGGTATCAACTCAATATAAGGTTGTAACTGTGACCATTCCATCTAACCACTCCATGCGTAACCAATTCTCTAGAATAGCTGAATTAGTATTATGAGCAAGGCAATTATTGACTTGCATCCTCTAACGTTGATGTATTGGGTCTCTTGCTAGAAGTAGGTATCGTATTCCAAGTAGAATCTTCTCCCATTGACTAGACATACATGTCACGCCTTCTAGATTTTAAATAATTGAAGGTCCTTATTTATAATCTTAAGATACTCGAGGAGAGAATTGGTAAGCGACAACGTTTGGATGGATGAACTTAGAGGCATTAAAGAGGATTGGATGGCATTTGCCTTAAGATTGGCAAGAAGTTTCATTAAGCTCTTATATTTTGTTTGAAAAAGTAAAATTGGATGGTTATTATGTAGTTTCATATATACAATATCTACAAATTCATCAAATATTTCATTTTTTATATTTAATTCTCTAAATCTTAGAAAATAATTGCGGGTAAGTATATAACTTTAGTATTTTTGAGTTTTCATATACAATATGATTAATGCATAAAAGGAAAAATAAGTTAGATCCAGTTTGAAATTAGTTGTCACTTTATTTTGCTTACAGTTGATAAAACTTAAAGTTTAAAAAAATGTATGTTATTGAATATATTTTCTTGTAATTTTTTAATAATTTAATTTTATTTATTTACTAGGATTCTTAATAAAATAAGTAATTATATAGATCCAATTTGCCTTGACCACATCAATCTATTAATGAATTGAGTTTATGCAGAGCTAAGTGTTACAGATAAGAATGATTTGAAAGATAATATTAGATGAGTAAATATAGATATGTTATTTGATGCAATAAATTTGAATAATGTTGATGATGAATCTCCTCTCAATAATGAAAATTTTGTATCAAATAAAAATTGGAGTTAATGCAATTTTGAATGAATGTTCTATTAAATAAAGTCTAAGGTTTTTTTTTAATTTCTTCTCTTCTCTTTTTAAGTTTACTTTTATTTGATATATATAAGCAATATAAATATAAAACTTTTACCTATAAGTATTTTTGTTTTAGATTTTACTTCTAGTTCATTGTGTTCTTCGACGTGAACTATTGTTGTAATGTTTCTTATTATAATGCTTATACAACCATGGACTTATATTATTATTACTATATGATGTTTTCATATAATTTTTTAATTATATGATATAAATTATAACATTCTAAGTATTTTGCATTTTCTTAGTTTTATATTCGTATATAATTAAACTATTTTTATATTAATTATAATTATTGTTTATACGTGAAATATGTAAAAATTAATATTAATAAAAATAAAGAGAAAATTGTTATTTCAAATTTATATTATTATAATTTTTGGAGAGTGATATAAAATTAAAAATTACAATATGTTGAAAGATCATTTTATAATTTTAAAAAATTTATGGTCTATTTTTTAATTTAAAAAAATCCAAAATAATATATACCAATATCAAAACTAAATGGAATATTGATAGCTATGTATTAATTCATAATATTGGTCTAATAGCAATGGCTCTATACAGAACAGAAACAAAGACCAACCCTAATGGATTTTGCATTTTGGGTTCCATAATCATGTCATATTTACATTTGGCAGGATTCACATTTATATTTGATTATGAAATTCCAACAATGTCATGAAAGGAGGACTAAAGAGAGATGGGAGTGATTGATAAAAGTAAAGTTGCGATGAACCCACATGGCAGACAATGAGATATGGTCTTTTTGCAAGCCTCTTGCCTTGTCTTAATTTGCCAAAATCTGTGACATTGATATAACTACTTTCACTGTACCGTATTGTATTTGAATCGTGATAAAAGAGCGAACTTTAATCCTTTTCTTGCTTTTTCATCAGACAGATGAACTGCTACTAAATGTGAATTTCGAATTGCATAGATGGTATCAACTTGACAAGAGATCAGATCATCAGTGAGTTAATGATTACGTAGCAAAAACACTAAGTAGCTTACTTAGACTGAGTAACTAAAAAAGCAGCAACTACCGCAACTTCAGAAAATAAGTATTTGCAAGAAATCCTACAAACGCTCGTCTTATTAACCTTGTTTCACGTGTCCCCACTTCCACAAAAACCGCACCCATATATATCTCTTCTCATTGGTCTCTTGCTGCCAACGCGTGGGACGGCGTCTTTGTGTGTCTCGCTCAGTATTTTTCTATATCAAATCCCATTCTTATGACATTTGAACAACATTACCCTTGTTAGAGTCTTAAATTCTTTACCTGTAACACGGGGACACGGGGATCGTCTGACAAGTCTCAAGGCACGCTCGCTCTAACTGAGTTTTCTGTATCAGAACAGAGTTTATTTTTAGTGTTGGGTTGGGTTGAGTTTTATTGCCCCTCAAATATCTGTTAGATTTTGTTCCTTAACGTTTCTGTTGCTGTCTAGGAGTCCTCTAGCTCGCTCGCTCGCGCTTATTTTGCTTTTGTGTTTGACAAGAAAAACAAAATCTGCATGGTCACCTCGATTCACGAACTGGGTCTTTGCCAGATCTTTGATTAGAGCCCCTGATTATAAGCTTATCTGTTTGACTTCGAAGCCAAAGGTCTGCTTTAAAAATAGACATCTTTTGTTTTTTTCGTTCGTCAAGTTTCCTAGTTTTTTGGTTCCGTTTCAGCAAGGTCTTTTCTGATTTCTTGACCATTTTGAAGGATTTCGAGGAGAATTTCAGTGGATTAGTGTTTTCCGAGTTTCGGGTTGCAAACCTAGGCCACTGTGCCATCTTTGGCTTCTAGTGATTTTTGTAGTATATTTGCTCTGAAAAGTTCATCAGGTGTTGTAATTGATGGTCTTAAAGGAGTTATTTCAGATTTTCCTTTTTGGTATAGTGATCCGAGTTACTGTGCCTTTTTGCCTTCCCTGTTTCACGCCCTTGGATTGCGGTTTTTGAGTTGAAAAATTGATAGCTTTATTGGAATCTGGTCAGGCATCAAATTATTCACGAGATTCTTCTTACTGCTTTTAAGTTTTTGAGGTTAGGATTTGGAGAGATGGTGTATAGTCTCCTTGGGTGATTTTTTGCTTGTGGGTCTAAGAGCTGTGATTCACGTTTTCAGGAGGGCCAGGGATTTGTAGCGGTTCGTATTCAAGTTTTCTTCTTTTGGAGTTTCTGGTTTGTCGGTTCCGAGAGTTGTTTTGTCTTTTGAACTAAGTTGTTTTTGATCTCCTTCCTTTTTCTTTTTGTTAATTCAAGGTTGGATTTGCTCTCGAGAGTGAGAGTGGCTGCAACTTCTAGCTTTTCAGAAGTTTTTTCTGGACTTAAGCTCAAGCTCGAGGCAGGCTTCAGATTTCAGTTTTTGGCTTCTTGAATTATATAATCGCATGGTTTTCAATTTACTTTTTAGTGCGTGTTGCATTTCATGGGGTTTGACTCTCAGTCTGAGACAATCTATGATTTATGTACTCGGGTTTTAAGGTTTTGCTAGAAAGGAACTGGTACAAGTTCATCTTTTGAGGTTTGATAATTGATGCCTAGTCTATGATTCTTTAAGTCTTGAATTATTCTTCGTTTGGCAGCATTTCTGGATTTTGAGACATTGAGGTTGAATAGTGTAATAGTATTTTTTTTCTACTTTTCCTTGTAGTTTTCTTGTCGAGGTAACTTGGATTCTTAAAATACATTTTGTTTTGTGTCTTGCCAGGTTCATTTTCTCCACCTTGTAATGGATTCTCCTCAATCTGTTGTATCACCGTTTAAGACCTCTGTTGCTACTGATCCCGTTAAGCAGAAAACTGATCAGTCAGTTCAGTTTGCTGATAGATTAACCAGGGGTTTTGAGGTTACAGGCACGGAAGCTATGGCTGACAATCTGGAGGAATTCATTGGTGTTCTTGAGGTTTACATACACCAGGCCAGGGACATCCATAACATATGCATTTACCACAAGCAAGACGTTTATGCTAAGATTTGCCTGACTAGTGACCCTGAAAAGAGTGTCTCCACTAAAACAATCAATGGTGGTGGGAGAAATCCAGTCTTCAATGAGAATCTCCAGCTCAATGTTAAGACTGTGGATTGTTCACTTAAATGTGAGATATTCATGATGAGCAGGGTAAGAAATTATCTTGAGGATCAGTTATTGGGATTCTCTTTGGTTCCTTTGTCGGAAATACTTGTTAAGAATGGGAAGTTGGAGAAAGAGTTTTCTCTTTCATCAACTGATTTGTTCCACTCTCCGGCAGGGTTTGTTCAGTTGTCGCTTTTGTACAGCGGTGCTTCCCCAGAAGTAATGGCGATCCCAGCACTTACTGCTGCATTACCATCAGATGGAACCACACAGGAACCCGGGTCGGTGCCTACCGAGTTTGATAAGATTGAGTTCCCTGATCCTAATATTGTGAATGAAAATCAGATGATGATTTCAGAGTATTTTGGGCTACCATGTAGCAGTATGGAAGCTGAACATTCTGGAAGCTTGGTCTCGACTGATACTGAGCATCAACTTGATTCAGAAGGTGTTCGAGTTGTGGAGAGCTTCTCTGCTATTACTGTCAATTCTGTCCAGGTTCCTAAGGTTGATTCTCCTCCAAGCAGTGTGTCCACGAATGCTGTTTCTTCTCCTTCTGTTGCTGCAAGCTCTGAAAGCTCCGATGCTCATGTAGCTTCGGAAACACCAGTCCTGGAACATGAGTCGGCCCAAAAGGAGAAAAAGGGTGTGGATACTGGAGATGGTGAGTGTGATCCATCTGGTGCAGCATCGAGCGAGAAAGTTGCAAAGCCTGTTATAACTGTGAGCATTGAACAAGAAGAGAATGTGGTTCAGCAGGACATAGTAGACATGTACATGAAGAGCATGCAACAATTCACAGAGTCACTGGCCAAGATGAAGCTTCCTTTGGACACTGATAGCGGACCAGCGAGTTCAGGAAGTTCCAGCTCTGATCAGAAGATAAATGCAACTAAGAACCCTGGTTCCCGGGTGTTTTATGGTAGCAGGGCTTTCTTCTGAGCTTTTAGTGCTATTGGGATGAGGAAAACACTAAGGTGACTGTAGACTATGTAGCAGCTGAGACTCAACTAATAGTGAACTCTAATAATATGTCATGTAGTGTGGTGTTATCCTTTTATTTGCTGAGAATGCTCTAGATAACGGGAAATCTTGACTCTGTATGTGGTTATCAGCTTTCTTCTATAACAACTTTTATTTAGTATATGTGAAAATATGTTGGCTAATTTTTGCAACTTCCAATAATTATGGTATTAAATTTCATCTGATTATAGACTAATAATGAATGTTGTGATATCGGCTATACGATGGGTCCTTGCTTACATGTTGATTTGAAACAAAAAGTTAAAGCAAAAGCTTGCAGTGATTTAGCCTTTGCCATTTGCAATTATTATGTCCAGGATCTTGATGTAAATTATATCCACGTCAATCAATTTCGTCCAACTTGGAACTATACCTAAGCACTTTTGGTTTGAGCACGAATGGGAGTGCTTCTACTTTTTTTTCAGATTACTACAAGCACGCCGTAGCTTCATAAGACAGGAACTTATCAGAACACATGAAAAGAGATGACAGTCCTCTCCAGTCCAATACAGGAAAACGTATATTAACTAATGCTCATTAACTTAATGGTTTCATACAAAAACGTCAAATGGGCACTTCCAGAATTTCATTTGCTCTAGTGATCATGTGCCTCCTGCAGATCCATGCTATTTGTCCATCATCTATGTATCTCACTCTCCACAATCCAAACTTTTCACCAATGTCCTTTCCAGTGGAACATCTGCGCTCTCTTAAGAAATCAACCACCCATTGTTGTGCTGCTCTATGATCCTGTTGGACGTCCCTTTGTGCTGCTCTGGTTCTGCTCCTGCTTCCTTCTATGTGTCCCATGGCTCCAGCAGCAACTGCACCCCCCATGGCTCCAGCAGCAACTGCACCTGCTGCCCCGTACATTAAGGAATTGTTTGTTAAATGAGCAACTTCTCTGCTTAAATCTGGTATCATTTCTCCCATTCCAGCAGCAAGATGTGCTCCTATCTTGAGAGCAAATGTTACCAACTTCATGAATTTCTTCATGTATGGAGCCAAATATTGCACTGCCCTGTTATCTACCTGCATCATTTCACAACCCATTTGATCTTCAACAACGTGCATTTCTCGCCTGAATTCGCATAACATGTGCAGTCTTAGTGCAGTCATGCCAGAAACGAGGTTGGTGACTAATCTTCTCGAGTAATTTTCTGTCCTGACAAAAAAGAACATATTGGGCACTTTCCTCTCTTCGAGCTGGATATTGTAGTTCACCAGGTAGTTCACTTTGCGATGGAGCTCAATAAGTAGTCTGTGCTCATAGTATCTCAGACCTTGGATCTCTTGTTTCAAATCTCTTATCTCTTGTTCAATTATTTTGAGTCTCTGTAGTACCTGTTCCACACCCTTTGCTATTCCGGCAAAACTTGGATCGACAGTGTTAAGTTCGTTGCCTGCAGGATCTGTACCGTCTTGATTTTCTGGTGGGACATCCAACTCTACAGCAAGGTTATATAGGTCATGGTATCTTCGATGTAATACTTCACGGAAGTCATCATCTGACAGGAGGTCTCGGGCTAAATCAAATCCAGCTCTTATAATCTGTCTGCCAGAGTCTGAAACAGAATCCCAAGTGTGCTGGTAATCATACATGCTGTCTGCAGGAACTGATAGGAGTGCATGTTTCAATTGCTGCAGAGACACGTGCTGTGTTCTCCTGTGCCTGGGGGGTGTCAAATTTTGCACACATGCAGGCCTAATGATGCTTTCAGTCAAGGTGACACCATGACACAGGCTTTGGATTGCTGGAATAATGAGCTGCCGAATGAATTTAAGTGTTTCTGTCAAGTTTTTAGTGGAGCAAGCAAGAACATCAATATGGTATCCTAGTTGTCCTCCGAGTTCCAACCTTATATAAATGCCATTGATATGTATCATGATGAGGTACTTCTCAAGACTGTAAGTTGCTCCATGTTGGCTTCTTAATGCCATGATTCTGTTGTGAAGATGAACCTGGGCCAAGTAAGAAAGGCATGAGAAGAAGAGAACTTTAGAAGGTTAACGTTAAAATAAGCCATAAACAAATAAGAATCATCACAGTTATGTCCCCAAGAAACAGATTCGAGCCCAAGATTGCTGCTAGTGCAGATTATCTGTATCAGAAGATTGTAGACTTGGTAGTCGAGAAGGGAGTAATGATATTATGGTCTAAAATTAAGTGTACTAAACTAGTTAGGTGTGGATGAAAGGTTTTGAAACGTAATCTGCAGTTGTCACTGTACATCGTAACATATTATTTCAGGTAATTGCAAAACACCGATTCTCCATTGCAAAGTTGATGGGCTGGTTAACTCTTGCACATTGCAGAAATTCTTAGTTCTCTATCAATGCAGTGTCTCTTATCTTATGCAGAAACTTATCATATTGTGTTTAGTTCATAAAAAGAATATGAACACTTTTGAACTCTAAGCAAAGGTTGAAGCTCATCTTGATAGTATGTATTCTTAGTAACAGAATATTAAGTTTTCATGAATCTTTTGAGTTCATTTTTCACGGGAAATATTGGAAGGCAACCAAATAAGAGTAGAAAGGGTTGAAGAGATATATGTATTACCTGTAAACGGGGAAAGAAGCCTGGCGTAAGAAACATGTGGCTTGAATCATCACACTCAAGATGCCGGCCTGCATAAATAGAGTCAGGTGCGCTTAACTGCCACCTCTGTGGCTTCCCTCTACCTTCCTCAAGGATTGAAGGGATCAACACCAGTGAATCTGGATTAGATGGATCTTTTTCGTAGCATAGTTCTAGTTTCAGCATCATTCTCACAAGATCACTAACCTCTAGGTTCTCAAATACCTTTGAACCCATTCCTGGAATCTGGCTTTGCAAACTCCCTCTCAGAATATTCTCCAGTTCCTTTCTACTAACAAATCCATTTTCCATGGAGCTTTGCTTTCTAACATCTAACTTTACTAGTTGGCCAAGAATTTCAGTACAGAACCATTCACAATCTAAGATTAAGAAGCCTAATTCGTCAAAATAAATCACCTCACCGATGTGATGAAGGCAACTGGCAACTGCTCTTCTCCTCATTTCCACCTTCTGTTTATCACCATGTCTTGATCTAATTCGTAGTGGCGGCACCTTTACTTGACAAAGTTCATCAAATTCCTTCAACTTCATTGCTGGTTTGTTATTGTTTTCTGTTCTCCATTCTGATAAAATCTCTATTAGATCATTGCAAAGCCGATAAATTCGGGGTACCCTTTGGAGGATAGTCTTGGTTGTTTTTCGAATATGATGAGTGAGTTTACCGACTGATGCAGTGGATCTAGCATCGACAGTGAATACAGTTGGATAGAAGTCAACAAACCCCTGAAATTTGTCTCTTAATTGCTGTATACATTTCACAGTCAGCTGAAAGTTGTCTGATGATTGATTGACTTTATCGCAATGCGTCAGCACAATTGTTGCATTTGGTAGCATACATTGTTGGACAGCTCTTCTTGAGTTGGAGACTATGAATCTTAACCAGTATTGCAGGTCTTCTTCTATTTCTGCTGGTGTCTTTGGTTCCCGGTTATTGGGTCTTCGAAACAAGCTCGATATGATCAAAAAGAATGAGGCACTCCCATGACCTGGAAACATGAGATCATGAAGGGAATAGAATTCATGCTGGCCACCAAGATTCCAGATAGATATTTTTGTTTCTTCATCTTTAAAAGACTTTATCTTCATTCCACTCACTCTAACAGCTTGTTCAACTGGGTTTACCAGACTTCTCACCTGTTCTAGGTAGGGGAGTTTTGAGGAGGAGAAGTTCTGCAATATTGAATTACAAAGAGTGGTCTTGCCTGCAAGTATGCTTAATATTTAGTTGTGGTTTTCAATTCCAAGATAATAGATATAGAGAAGTTGCATAATCAGTTTCATTTCTTAATAGGGAGCTTCATATTCTTACCTGCAGCTTCTTGTCCACAAAAGAAGACCCTACAGCTCTTTGGCTCTGTAAGTGGCATGTCTTTGAGCAAACCAGTATCTGTTTCAGGTTCAGTCTTTCCATTCTGTCCCAACCTTTGGTAAATTGCTTCAGCTTTCCCTGAATTCTGGAGTGGTGTTCTTGCCAGATCAATTTCTTCAAGCCAAGGATTTACCTGTAATGTTTCCATAATTGACTTAACTACTAACTCTCCTTGAACCCCTCTACAACCTTGCAAAGACAAGTATCTCAAACTTGCATTTCTCTCTAAGCTCTTGAGAATCTTGACAAAATCATTCGGTCTTAAGCTTTCATCATCATATATTCCCAACTTAGTCACACTCTCATTGGTTGTTAGCATCTGTACGATGGCCGCAAGCCCATCCCTTCCAATTTTGGTTCTCCCTCCTCCGAATGCCAAAGATTTGAGAGCAATGTTTGCTTGGCTTTGAAGTGCAGAGAACCTGCTCAAAGGGCACAACAAATGCTCAATACCTACTCCATTGAACCAGTTTCCATCAAGATACAAGCTTTCCAATTTCTTGTTCCTGAAGAGTCCTGCAGCAACATACATAACTCCCTTGTCCTTGAGACAAGTTTTTGATAACCTTACCTCTTTGAGGCTCTGGTTCTGTTCCAAGACCCATCGGAACTCCTTAGCCCACCGTGATTTGAGGTGGACTCCACTCATGTCCAGTGACTTCACTGTTGTGTTCAATCCAAGAGCGCAAGCAACCCTGCAAGCCCCGGAAACGTCTAGCCTGTAAATTCGAAGTGTACTGTTGTCAGGAACAAACTCGACCACCTTTGTGCTCTTCTCACCGTTTTCTCCACTCCAAACGTGAACCTCCATAGCTCTATTCCTTGCTAAAACAGCTGATATAAGTGGAGCCGCAGCCAAAGAGTGGGAGTCAAAAATTGTAAGAAGCTTCAGTGTGCAATTGACTTCGATCATCTTTGACAGCTCCTCAGCACCTTTGGAACCAATTGAGTCTTCCCATATCTGCAACTCTTCCAAGCTTTCATTTACCTTCAGAGCATCAGCTATAAGCCCTGCTCCAGTAGACCCTATACCAGATTCAGAAATTATCACTTCTTTGATCACTCCATTACTCTTCAAGACCTCACAAAGCTCTGATAAACATTCCATGGGGAATTTGTTCCTTCGAAACATGAGCTGCTTGACGTTTGATCCATGCTGAACCAGTATTCCGAGATATACCATTTGCTCCAATCCCCATTCTACTCTGTGAAACTCCAAGTTCGTTAAAGTTGACTGAATGCTCTTAGCTGTTCCAAGGTCCGAGAGGATGTTGGAGAAAAGGGAAATGCTGTCCTTTGAAATGTTCACATTCAATGAGTTCTCTGTTTCTTGGTAACATCCAGAAATTGGCTGAGAAAGACAGAAAGAGATGTTTTGAAGATTGAGGC
>JANSVA010000218.1:49664487-49677516 GCA_025504915.1 Erythroxylum reticulatum | reverse complement strand
AAGAGATGTTTTGAAGATTGAGGCTCTGGGATTTGGTCACTTCAAAAAGCCATTGAAGGTCCTTGAGTTGCTGGTTTGATCCCATTACTGATATCTTCAAAAACTGTTCACAAGGACGGACCAAATTTCTTTGCCATAATCTCTAAACTTTCTGCTGCATAATCAAAATATTGGAACTTTTGTGCATGATACCTTTCAACTATATTCTTTAATGTAGCATAAAGTAAAAGACTTTATAGTGTTGCTTGCAGATGTTGCTTTTCGGTGGGATATGGGCTGAGTAACGCGTTTTCTGTCTGATATTGACAGTGATGTATGCTTTTGTGACGCAAGATAGACTTTTTGATTTCTATACCTCACATTCCCTTCCATTCCATAATCTCAAACTTCTTGAATAAGGTATTCGTGCTAAGCCAACTTGTTGCTAAGGTAACGAATAACTTCACTCATGTTCTCAACTTAGATTCTCCATCAGGAAGTGGGGAAGTTTGAGTGTGTTAAAACCATAACATACTCTGGTGCTTTTCATATGGAGAGAACTAGTAGCTACTATTGTTTTGTTATGCAATGAGTAACAGGTAGAATCATTTTACTTATTCAATTCCTGGTGTCTCTAAATGGTAAGAACATGAGAATGGGGTTTAGATGAAAACGGGGAGGCCTTGTTTTTTTGACCTCTAAGTGCTTTTAGAAAATGATGAATGTCTCCTTTTCCCATTGGAAGAACAAAGAATCCTATAAAGCTGTAGCCAAAAGGCAGCTCAGTTTTGAACAACAGAAGCTTTCTTTAGTTAGGGGACGTGTGAATCCGGAATTAATGTCCTCTTTTTAAGAACAAATAAAGCCAGTCATTTATAATATGATTTTACTTATATTTTATTATCCTAAATTATTTTAAAACATCATATGGTATTATTTATTGTGTCATTGTTAGTCTCGTCTCGGGCTGTCGGGCTTTGTTGAGCCCAAAAAATCAGATCCAAATTTTAGTGAATCCAGACTTAATCTATTGACTTTTGGCAAGTCCAGGCCTAATTGCCAAACTAAATCTGATTTTACAGCTCACTCAAATGCCATGATAGGAAACTAAGTTTGGAGAAAAGAAAAGGAAAAGAAAATAGCCTCAAACCTTAAAAGGATCTCTCAAGTGTATAATTCAAATCAGGAACCCGCATTGTACCCACATTCTTAACCAAGGTTGGAACCCCCACCATAGCTTGGACTCAATCCTGGCTCTAAGTGCATACCCATTCCAAAACCAATCGTGTTATGTGGAGGAAGTCCATTTCGACTAGTGGCAAGAGGATTAAACCTACCATCTATTCTCATTCCAGAACCTCCAAATGAGCTCATGTTAACCATCCCTATCCCTTTTCACTTACTTAACCTAATGGATTTGTTCATACTATTCAAGATAAGCTCTTTCATCCATTTTCTGCCAATTGTGATGTTGTGAAAGTACATAGGATCAATGTGACAAGGGAAACAAACTAGTAGCATTATTCATATTTAGAAAATGCTTTTTTAGTTCTAATGGTGATTGAAGTTAGCAAATATCACTTCAACAAGGTAAAATCTTCATTAAGTTTTGACAATTTTGATACTCATTCTTATAATTCTTGTCCTATTATTGATGATTAACCACGAAAGTGATAGTTCATTTCTTTCAGATGCTGGCAACTTGGGCTTTTCTTATAGCAAAAGGTTAGTGTCCATTTGTGCTAGTCTTATAGTAGGAGTCAAACAAAGAATCCACTTGCAGAATCATAGTTGTCCAACTAAGAACATTGTAAGCCAACTCATACTATAGTTATATGTTCTGTCAATATGTCCGAGTAAAACTTACCGTTTAATTCAGATTTTTTTTCATAGGCCTCTTTTAGTTGCATTACAAAGTTTATGCACGTGAACATTGAAATTCTGTTTTTTTTTTCTTTTTCTCATCAACTGGATTGGTACGGATTGAGAGTGACGAAGGCACTGCTTGACTTCTTGTTTGCTTTAGATGATTGCAAAAACAAGATTTTGAGTCGTCATTAGGTTTTCATATGCTTGAGAACTCGGAACATGGAATGAACAAGAGCAATTAGAAGGAAAGGAAGGATGCTCTATGAATGTGGTAAGGGATGAACTCTTTCGTGAAGTATGCAACAATGAGTAGTTCAAATTCAAGAAAAAGGTTGCAGAGAAAGGTTACATGATCATGGTGTTATATATATATATATATTCAATTATAAACTTCAGGTCCATAGTATTAAATGGTATTGTAAATTTACAATCTATGAGGAACATGTGCATGGTTACATTGCTCAACAGAAAAGCAAGATTATTGAAAGTTTGCTGGTAACTATGAGGAGACCGGAGAGAAAATGTCTTTTGGTTGAACTTTTAGAGGGTGAATAAATACTTTTTTTTACCTCAAAAATTTTTTTTAAAAAAAGAGTGTTTAACTGTAAAATAAAAATGCTTTTTTAGTATATATAACTTTTTTAGCAGCCAAAATACAAATTTTTTTAAAAACTCAAATTTGGAGATTGTCAAAAAATCACTTTTTAGGTAGATTTTTCATATCAATTAATAAATCTATTTTTTAGTCCTTTTTTATCTTTATGTTTTACATATAAATTCTACAATACTCACAAACGCATCTTCATGTTTATTTTGAGATTTATATAATATTATTTGACTTTTTATATATTTTAATATTTATTTTTTATATTAGTTTTACTTACGTTATAATCTATATAAAAGATTTGGTCAAAAATATTTTCATATGTTTCATATGGTTTAAAATTATATAATAATTAATATGTTACTATTTGTATATTATTTAATAAACTTTAAATAATATAATATTTATATGCATAAATAATTTTTATTATAAAATAAAATATAGTTAAAATTAATAAAAATGTTTTTATTTTTATGTTATCAAATAATTTACTTTTTTTTAAATTATTTTTTAATTGATAGTTAAATAATTAATTAACTTTTTTTAAAAACTCTTCTAAAAAACAAAGGCTATACTATTAAAAGTTACCTAATATAAGCCCCCAGGGTCGATTTCTCTTCTGTTACATCATCATTGTCGGAAACAATTATTCATTAGGTACTTGCCTTTTCCATGTCTAAGTTTTGAAGTTGTCTGCCTCCTTTCTTATAAGAAAATAAAATAACGGTATGGTAATCATTTATGTTCTCCGTCCATTTTCAGACAAGGTACACTTTTTTTATGTTAACGTGTCTCCTTATGAAGACCGTCCAAACATACACGAGGCCAGTTGCATGAGGAGTGAAATCCTCTGTTCCCTCTATTCAAGATTAAGCCTGTGCCATTTAAGCATTGTCACAAATTTTGCTGGATTGGCCTTGGATAGAGGGAACAGAGGAATTGGTCCCGTTGCACGATGACTCCTTAATAAGATTGAGCTCTAGGATCGAGACATTAATAAGAATGGAGCTTTTTTTTTTTTCATAAAACGGAAAGAAAACCCCGAATCGTTACATGGAAATCAAATGTCAGACATATTTTCTAGGAGGTATAAAAGGTACCCTATTGTTACGATGGCAAAAGTAGTAATTTCTAAACTATAATACATGTCAGCATTAGTAAGTCAGTTTATACATCAGTTGTGATGCAGTACAATTGTCCAGTTTTTGTTCAATATCATGTTGATGCCCATGACTATAAGATTATTAGACTGCATCTTGTGACGGGTGGATAGAATATTAAACACCACCCAAGAATTTCTCACTAGTTCAATCAGACAATAACTCTGGTCTTATGCAAGCTGGAGGTTAGAGAAAACTCTTCAAAGTTTCGTAGAAAGAGGCGAGCACCTGTTAAGATTCTGAATAAATCCGTCAAATCAAGGGCCTTTACTATCTTGAAGGAGTCCATCTGTCAAAGTCGGTGAGGAGATTCTTTTGCATGCTCCATCCCTATTCAGCTTGACTCAACAGTGTGGGGGTTTCTTCCAACCTATTAGTTGTTCTATTTGATATCTATGATCCATATTAACTCTACTTTGCAAGATCAAATCCTTGTGAATCTGATGAACATACTCCAAAACATACGCAATAGGAGACACTTGCCTAGAAAATTGTTCGTAAAAAATGGTCATATTTCGTCAAGACTATAGAAACCAACAGGCTGCCCAATCAAAACTAAAAACCATCTGGTGTATTTGGAGATTCATATCTAACCAACCTTGAGAGTTTAGGGTGAAAAAATTCGTGAAGATTACTTGTGGGGGGGAAAGCTTGCCACAAGGTGTGTGTGTGGGGACAATCCCGAATAACATGTAGTGAAGATTCTTCTGCTTGACAATAATCGCAGGCAACCTCACCAGTAAGTTATTTGCGAACACGTTGTTAATTAGAAAGTAATCTATCATGTCCGAGGAGTCACAAGAATGTGCGAATTCGTTGAGGGCCATTCCAACGTCATATTTCTCTCCAAATTCTCTCATAATCACAATCCGTATGGTCCATGATCATAGAATAAGTCGAAGCAGTAATAAACTGACCAATGTTTGATATTCCTCAAGTTAGTTTATTTGGCCCTATGCAGGGTTGAGGAGGCAAAATACCCATGATGTATAGGCAAAATACCCATGATGTATATGCAAATCGAATAAGGGAGCAGAGATTTGAATGCATCCCACTTCCAATTCCCTATATTATCCACAAAGTGTTGTACTGGAAGATCAATACTTGATTGTGGAATCGAAGCAGTTGCGTAGAAAATAAGCGGTCCTAATTCTACCACCCAAAGGGCTAACCAAAATCTAGTGCAAGAGTCGTGAGATATCACCCATTGCATTCCTTTAAGAACATGGTGCCTCAATATGTAATTTATTGGATTTGAAAACATCACATTGTAATATGACAGTTCACTAGGCCGTAACATGCAAACATAGAGAGGTTCCAAGCACTCACGCTCTATCCCATCTGATCTTTCAACTTCTATTCTAAGTTTAGTTGGAAAAGGGTGTTCTTACGGGCATTTTTGACTTGGGAGAAAAGCAGTCTTGCAAGCTTTCCATGCATGGAGGAAGATAAAAGGCAAGAAACGGAGGTTTTGAATCCCATTCCAACGTTAGACAAAATCATAACATGGAAACCAAATCCCCTTCTTCTTTTATTTGCATGTGATACTTCCTAAGCTCAAAAGGGTATTAAAAAGAATCTGCAGACGATGTCTTCTTTTGCTTAAAAGACACGAAGGGCTACAGAGCATAAACGTCAAAAAATACCATAGGCGTTGAGCTTTGTTTTTATCGTGTCTCAGATGCGAATTGTCTACAACTTGGGCTGGATTGTCTTGTACAAATATTAGGAAAGGAGAGGTCAACCTATGCTTGCGGTACTTCATCTTCCATGTATATTATATACATATATATATATATTATCGACTGATGTTATTTATGGAGGTGCAATAGCACAAAGGATGTTGGTGCTGCCACCAGTTCTTGTTTTAGATGAAGCAAATTCTCTTCTTGTGTATTTACACGACTGTCAAGATAGTTTCTTTTCATGCTGCCGACAATCATTCATGATCAAGTAATAGATAAAACATAACTGGAGTTTAACTGGCTCCTGTGTATATTTAGAAGGTTCGGGTTCAAACAGATTGTTCCTAAATGATATAGCACACAATATCTACATCTAGAACAGGAAAAGCAAAAAAAAAAAAAAAAACTAATGTTTCTCAAGATCAGAAGAGACGAAACTACCTCAAGGAGATTGCACCAATAACTTAGTAATTCGAACCTGGAGTATCCCAGGTTTCAGGAATAACCGTATAAAGTAAAGAGAAATCACGTGGGCTGTGTGGTCTTGAACCTATAGATGCAACGGACATGTCATCATTTGTACGCACAATTTCCTCTATCTTCTCAAGGATTTCTGCAATGCGTGGCCGATCTTCAGGTGAATGAGATACGGATTTGAGGGCAATATTCAGCAATGGAAATGCAAACTGTGGAGCTTGGCTAATCTCCTTGTCAAAAACTTCGCCAGTCCATTCCTCCTTCACCATGGAGCTCACCCATTTAGGAAGGTCTATTCCACTTATTTCAACTGCTTTTCCTGTCAGTAACTCGAGCAGTATTACTCCAAAGCTGTAAACATCTCCTTGTTCTGATAAACCCCTCTCGGGTGCTGTATAACCATGCGAAGGGAAGAGGTAAGATCTGCTGAGGTCTAGCAATTTTAAAAACCCATACTCACTAATTAGTGGTGCTTGATTATCATCCAGAAGGATGTTTGAAAGCTTAAGATTCCCATGAGGAATGGGTTCATGATCATTAGAATCTTGATATATAAAGGCCAAACCCCTTGCAATCCCACTAGCAATGGACAGACGAAGTTTCCATGGGAAATCCCTCTTGCCTTCAATGTACTCTGCGGATCATCAGCAACAATATACGTATGAGAAAATTTATGCGTCTCTCAAGTTTGCAGCATGAAAATTTTTGCTTCTCTCAAGTTTGAAGCATGAACTCATGCTTTTGCTAACTTGTTTTAGACATGACTTTGAAACCTTATAATGATCCTGAATAGCAGTGGGAACTATTAAATTTCCTTCCTTTGGTTAATGAAAACAACTATGGGTTAGGAGAAATCAGCTTTTTTTAAGGGAAACAGCAAAGGCCTCTTTTCACTTCGATCAGACCACAAATGGCTTTCCTAGATCTTGTTGATTTAGTGCATTGAAGGTGCGATGGTTTATCTATGTGTGAGTAGATCAATTACTTTTCAATATAAGAGCTTACCCTGTAGCAGATTTAGCAGGCTTCCATTGATCTGATACCTGTATATCAGGAGTTTCTGCTCATTGGTGGAAGTGTAAGCAACAAGAGGCATTATATTTGGATGCTTCAATTTCCCTATCTGCCTCATCGTCTGGCCGAACACATGCAATGATGCCTGCAAGTTCTTTAATCTTTTGACAGCATAAACCACATTATTGTTCAGTTTTATGATGAAAAGGCTGCTGCAAAGGGTCTGGCTTCTTAAGTCAGCAGTAGCTTCAAGGAGATCATCCAATTTGAACCTTTCATGCTCGTCAACGAAGAACACGAGCTCAGAGCAATCTTCTTGAGGCTCCACTTCTTGTTTAGGTTCACGGAACGGAGTTTTCTGGGGAGAATATGCAAGAGTTCTCAGAATCTCCCTCTCTTTGGCTAATTCATTAACCCTCATAGTTGCAAGGCATGCCACCAAGATGAAAATGAGGATGACTAAAGACCCAACAGTAAATAATATGACAGTAGTGGCTTTGTTATCCTTTTTCTTGGAATTCACGGTAGAACTCTGATTTCTAGGCTCTGAATCTGTATTGTTTTCCATTCTTTGGAGAGCATGTAATTGTGCTGCACTTTGGTCCATGGAGTACTCAATCAGGTGCCTGACTTTCAGCTCTAAATGAGGGCTGACTCTCACAAAATAGTTTCTGGAGAGGTCCAAAGTCTTGAGATGTTTCAACTTGGTTAAACCCACGGCCACACTACCACTCAAAAGATTGTTACTCACATTCAAATAGGTTAGCTTTTTGCAGCAAAATATCGACTCAGGAATATTTCCTCTGATAAAATTATTTGCTAAGCTGAGAACTTTCAGATTCTGAAGCTTGCAAAGAGAACTTGAATCAATCACCCCGCTGAGACTCGAATTTTCAAGCTTGATTTCTACCATAGATGTATCTTGAGAGTTGCACCTGATACCCTTCAATGTATGTGAGCACGGATGTGGTGCTATATCCTTCCAGGTTAGATTTAGTGCATTTTGGGGATCAACAGCTCTTACAAAACTAAAGAAAGCTTCAGTTTCAGATAATTCGCCTCCTAAACATTCTGTGATCAGAACAAGAACAGTAATGCATACAAGCGCATTCGAAAAGGTGTCACAGTAGCTTTTCCTCTTCATTTCATTTGCCTTCAGCTCTCCAATTGATCATCAGCAGAGCAACTTGACCATTGTTTTCCTTCCAAACTGTGCCGAGATGTCATGATATGGATCTCTGAGTTCATTTTACACTGAGAGCATTTCTTTCTTGTTTCATTCGAGGACATTCCTTTCTTGTTTCAAGGATTTTTGACCTTTATTGGGCATTGCTATAAACTTTCCACAATTCGTCAAATACAAGATAACAGATTTAATGATAAAATCGTTCTTATCGATCCAAGTAACTACAAAGAAACATTTTCTGACCTATCTGTCTCAGGTTGCAGTCTCTCACTTTGGATACCAAAACAATGGTCGATGCAGTTTTTTTGTATTGTTGCTGAAACTATCCTAACGATAATCATGAAGGATCTTTGGATTCTTATAATGTATATCCAACGGCAATCAGAGAAATTAGATTTGGAGATTCCTAGGCATCCTTGTTGGAGCTTCTGAACTCAGTCAGGCCCATTCAATCTGATAAAACTTGAGTTCATGAAGACGACTGGGATTTGATGTATGCAAAGATAACATAACTATGCCACTCTCCAACTTACTAATGGTTTTTTTTCCCTTGTCGCTCGTTATCAAAAGGAGATTTAACAGAACCTCTTCCTCCCCAGTAGTTGCATAGAATTTATTAGTTTCACCTTCATCTAATCCTAGAATTATCAATCACTACCACCATGGTCAATGATAATTTGTGTCTAATAAATTTCAGTCTTCTGCTTTGCATCAACTTTCAGTGGCTACCATCACTTGAGTGACTGACAATAGATGTAGGAATTGACAGATTCTGGATAATATGGAACTGAATCTTGGAAGAGAGGAGGAGAATATGTTAAATAGCTCTGAATTCTTTCATATTTTCAATGCAAGGATCTACTTAAGTTTTATCAGCATTTCATGTTTTGTTATGACTAAATGGACAGCTGAGTAACGACTATTGGATTTGCTACTCTTATTATCTATTAGTGCTCTCATTCTTCAAGAAACCATCACATCCTGATGCATATGAAATCGGACCCTACTCAGCACCATAATAACCTTCTACTATAAATTTATCAGTATACAACAACTTACAGCTACCTTTAGCAGAATCACTGAAATATATGTTCTATTTTTATTATTCCAAAGCCACTTTGATACAATTATAAAGTTCATATGTTGGTAGTGTCAATCGAGGAACTCTTATCATCAGGAATAAAGTTTTCAGGGGATAAAAGAAATCTTTGTGCAATAACAAAGGTGATACAGTAACCCTTGCTTCTTATCACAGTAAATAAAAAAGTATATCTTTGCTTCTAATCTAAGAGCTTTGAACAAAGAGTTAATAATCTTTATCAAACTGATGATATGTGGCATTTCACCAATTTTTAATTGCATATTTCAACTTGAATTCACATCCTTGTTTTTTATGTTATTTTTAATTTTCTTTATCAAGCTTCTCGTTTATTATGTGAGGTTAAAAGAGAAGAAATAGAAGTTTTAACAATTTGTTAGGATTGAAATCCCTCATTTCTTAAGAATTTAAAGTCTTAATTAACTTATAAGGAATTCTCTATAAATAAGAAATTAAAATTAAAATATATTATTTATAAATATATAAGCTCCAGTCTTGCTCTTGAGCAATGAACAGGCAATTGCAATTTGATTGTGCCAGCTAGTCATGAGCAGCACTCTTACTTCAACCCCACTTGCCTGCCTTATTTTATTTGGCTGTAATGATGCCTAGTTAAGGTTTAGTTCATTTTTTTAACATTTGTCAACCATTTTGACATCACAACTCTTAGACCTTTCTTTGCTTAGGCTTTACTGCTAATCACTCAGCCAAACTTTCTCCTTAAGAACTAACTACCTGTTAAGAAAAGATATTAAGACCAAGAGGAAGTAACCAATAACAAATGTTGCATTTTTACCAACTTATGCATTAGAAAGATCTGTACAAACAAACACCCCTGAAATCCACTTTCATAATTATCCCTCCTTATCCTCCTCTTCATGTGAAAGAGAAAAAAGGAAACAAAAAACAAAAGGTTGCACATGAAAATGAACACTTGAAACCTATGTTCCAACTTGCTGTGCTCTAAAAATCACAATTATGAACATAAAACAAGATCAGAAATTGTTCAAATAATATTTCCATATGCACCAAATCATCAGTGTTTATGAACTAGTAGAGTCATCACTTTCGTCATCATCAATTTCATCAAAGAAAGGATCCTTCAGAAGATCTGCTGCAGATGGTCTTGCCCTTGGTTGAGCAAGGCACCTCTCAATGAAAGCCTTAACTTCTGGGTCCCGAACCTTGTTGAGGGCCTGAGGCCTAACTCCAGATGATACCTTCTTGTATATTTTTGCCACATTGTCACACTCGCTATATGGTATCTCCAAAGTCACCATCTCTATAACACACATACCAAATGAGTATATGTCCACCATTTCTGTGTAATTCTCATCATATAGCTCTGGTGCCATGAACTCAGGTGTACCAAGAATTGAATGTGCTGAATGATTCTTCCCAACTATAGCGGCCAAGCCAAGGTCACCAATCTTAACCTGTTGACAAAGAAGAGGCCAATATTAGTACCTAAGGATCAAAATTAGTATTTCAGTTTGATAGAACTTGAGAAAAAATGTTAATAAGGTTTTAGTAAGAAAAGTAATAGCTGAAAAATAAAAGGAAAAGAACTAAAAAGAGGAAAAATAAGAAAAGGACCTATAATGAAAAGATGAAAAGAAAGTCTTTACTAAGAAGGAAAATTCCTTTCATTCCTAAGAATCTCAGCCCATGTGCTGGTAAGATTGGACGATGAAAGCTTTACTAAAAGCATGCGCTAAAGAATCATATTCTCATCTCTTTTTTTCCTTTAGCTTATATAGTTAGTAAATAAAAAATGATATAGAAAACGGAAGCAAACATTAGAACCTGGCCTATATTCCCATTGACAAGCAAGTTGCTGCAATTGATATCTCTGTGAATGACACAAGGATCATGTGTGTGTAAATAATTCAAGCCCTTCAAGATTTGTTTCGACCACTTCTTCAGCGCCTTCATCGAAACATGCCTGTGTTTCTTCCTGTACTCCCTCAAATTCCCTGAAGTACAAACTTCAGTGATGAAATTCAGTGTGTTATGATCCTCATCGCGCCATACACTGTATAAGGATATTATATTCTTGTTCTTCAAGTCTCTTAATAGCCGAACTTCTGAGTAAAGCCTATCAAGCATTGTTGGATCGTCGGTAAAGATTCTCAGCTTTACTTGATTCCATGCTACCTCTATTCCTTCTTCCTGATCAAATGCCCTATACACCTTTTTCACCGCACCAGATCCAAGCATTTCCTCATAGCGGCCATAGCGCCCAGTGGGATCAATCTCCACAAACGGTTCTGAGTCCTTATCAAGTGGATCATCATTGAGAGCAGGCATCTACATAGTAAATCAAAGTGTTAGCCAGAAGAACACGACGACAGCCACTCCGTTCAGCAGATAAAGGCGTATGCCAATGACTTATTGCCAGATTCCTATACAAAAGGACGTTAAAAGTCGATGCAACATTAATTGGAATGGAAACAATGGTAATACTTTTATGCAGATCAAAACTTTTAACAGTATCTTGGTTTTTAAGTCGCCAGCTTTCGTAAAGAAATCAAAACCATCCAATCATGTGCAGAAAACCGACGACGAATCCGAAAACAAAAACTCGAAGATCAAAATCGTAGAGCTAAGCAAGAAAGATCAAGATGATATCTACGAGCTCAAAATCGAACAGTCTATATACCAAAACCAATACATGAAAAGTCATTAATTCTCACACATGAATACCAAACGAGTTCATCAAGACTAAAAAACTGCGTTCAAGTTCAATATTTTTACGTTACACCAACAAACAAAAAACAAAAAGTTTCGGCAACCTCGACAAAAGGACCCATACACTCAAACCCAGGAAGGCAAAACCATCCAAAGTTCACCGAACACGAAAAATTCCAATCTTTATCAAAAGAAACACAACAACTGAATGCCCCCGAACAGATTAAGCTACACAAACGATAATGAAACAGACAAAAAAAGAAAGGAGAAAGAGAATGATAAGAGTACTGACCATAACAAGCAAGCCAACACAGACCCAGCAAAGTTCTTGGGGCTAAGGAAAGAGAAGAACTGCTACAAGGAGCATAAACTTTTACTTGAAAAAGCAGTCATATCAAAACATGGAAAAGCAGCAGAGTTTTTGAGAGGGGTTTATATAGGGATAGGACTTGGACTAGGGCTCAATCACACTTAAACCTTTTTAATTTATGTAATTTTACTTTTGAGTTTAATTCATAATTAAAATTGCTTTATGCCTTATAGAATATTATGTAATTTGAGTGTAATGTAATTTCTTCCTTATCTATTAAATAAAACATGAGATTATATGAATATAATCAAAATTCAAAACCCTATCGTCTTTGGATTCTTCCTGTTATTGGGGTACTTGTAACTTTTGGTCATTCTATATTTTCGAATGAGAATACGATGCCAGTTGTGACTTTGACTTGAACACGTTGTTGCGTGTTTGTGGGACCCTTTTGGGATTGTGAAAAACCTTGAAAAGTCAACTTCTATCCCTCCTGTCCACTTTTGATCTGCTCCCTTCATGTTTGAGATGAGTAGGTCTCACACGAAATGTACGATCCAGATTCTACAAGACCACCATTCCTGCAAAGGCCGGAAAAGCGTTTACGCCACAAGCTCTCACCTTCGGGAGTCAAATACCACGGGTTAATTGCTTATGAAGTCTCTAAATTAATTTTTTGTTTTCCAAATCCTTGAGTAAACAGAGGGAATTCTGATAATTAAGATTAATGTAACTACAAATGAAATGAATTTAATTTAAAAATATTTAAAAAAAGTTAAATTAGTAAGATGAGAGGTTTAAGGTTTAATCAAAATTAGACCGTCTTAAAATCAGCTAAAAATGAAATAAATTAAAAATTTTAAAATATTATTAAAAGAGACTGTATTTATTTATCGAAAAATTCGAAGTTTAATTGAAAAAAGAGTTATTATTAAATAAAAACTAATTGATTTAT
>JANSVA010000218.1:49642203-49655397 GCA_025504915.1 Erythroxylum reticulatum | reverse complement strand
GGGTTAGATTGATGTTTACTTAACTAGATAATAAGAACCTTTTGGTCCTATCCTAGATTTTCTTTCCTTAAAATTCCATTTTCCTTTTATTTTTCATATTTACTCAACATCCAAATATATGAAAAGCAATTAATTAAGCATATTTGGTTATTAATGTTTTAAGATTTTCTATTATAAGCAAAACCTTTATTTTTTTCTTTACTTGTATAGGTCAAATACAGCCAAAAGAGCAGTTGAGTCACTAACGTTTATACTGAAATCTGAATTAGACCCTAACATTTTGGAATGTTTAAAATGAATCTTAATCTGAATTAGACCCTAACATTTTGGAATGTTTAAAATGAATCTTAAAGATTAAAAATCATTTAATATAAGTTTTGATGTTTGAAAAATGTTCAAAACAGCGCATGATTAGATGAAATTATTCACAAACGAGAGCTATTTTGAATATTTTGCAAATATTAAGGTTTATTTTAAACATAGTAAAATGTTATGATCTAATTCAAATTTTAGTCTAAAGTTGGAGGTTAAATTGCTATTTTTGCCATCCAATGTTGGAGTTTTAAGCAACACAATAATAAGAAAAAAACAAAAAGAAATGTAAATTACAGAAAATGCCCCTCATCTCGCCCTTTTTAGGCATGTACTCTCCTCCCCGCTTTTGACTCTCCACTCACTCACACTACTCTCCTTTCCTCTCTCTGCCTCTCTCCCTCCTTTCTAATGGACAACTGCTATGACTCCGGCCTTCAGCTCCGGCACGGAGGCGAACCGCAGGCGAGGCAGGACTCAGATGCCGGTGGTGTTGCTAGTGGCGCCAGGTACAAGCTGATGTCACCGGCCAAGCTTCCGATCTCACGGTCGCCGTGCATCACGATTCCTCCCGGCCTTAGTCCAACTTCGTTTCTCGAGTCTCCGGTTTTGCTCTCTAACGTTAAGGTTAGCGGTTGTTTGAATCAAATTTCGCTTTTGTTGTTAGTTTGTGTTTTGTTGATGAAAAAGTGGAGGAAAGTGAAAATGTTGGGAAATGGGCTTGTTTTTTCCGTACTGTTAGCGTGGTTCTTGGTTTGGTACATCAGTTAGGTGGAACTTGAAGTCTGTGGTAACCTTTTTGGAAGCGTAAGATCTGTTTGGATGATGAGGAAAGTGAGAGAAGTGCTGATTTACTGCTTTCTATTGCGAAACAGAGTTGTTGATTTGGACAATTATAGTTAGTGAAGCATCTACCAGTGGAAGAATCGAAGTTTTTACCTTTTTGACATTTCTTTTCTTTTTGTTTGATGTTGATCAAAGGAACGGTATTGTTTATAGGTTCGTGTGAAGTACGACAATCTGTTAAGTGGAGAATTTATGAGGACTTGGATGGGTTGATGGTGGGATTTGCATGTCTGTGTTACAACTAAAAAATTTAGAAGCAGATGCTCTTTGTTTGGCCTTACATACTCAAAAGTTGAAGTTTTCAGTTACTATATTTGTCTTGTTTTGGGGTTTTTGTGACTAGAGCTTATGTGTTTTTAGTGCTCATGTTGGAACCTGAAGTTTGATTCTGATTCTTGGTGATGTAACCTCTGCATTTGCACTTTGAACACGTGGATTGTTCTATTGGAAGTTGTTTGGAGAATATTGCTTTATACTATTTGTATAAACTTTTTGCTCTTTTTTTTCCCAAATGCCAGTGTTGTTTTTTCACAAAATGAATCTTACACTTTTTCTCGTGCTTTTGGTCTGTCTACACCTGAAATGTATTGTTGGATGTTCCTGTAGAAGTGAGAAGGGGGGGCAAAAAAAAAAGAGGGATAGAGAGAGGAGGCAGATTGAAGATTTTTCCCATTTAACTATGTAGAGTACGGAATAACTGCATAAACTGGAAGATTGATAGTTGTTATGTGAAGCATGAATCGAAGGAGCTAAGACATTGGGTGGGTCAAGGCAACGTATACCCAATATTTTCTTTGGTGAGAAGATACGTGGATGCATATATGATTTAGTGAGCTTATGACCCTATCTAGCATCGAATGCAGTGAAACAAAAAAGCGACATGTGTAAGCATATGCCTTTGATTTTGGACTTTTGTCCATCAAGTCTACACATAGTATCTTCTTGGGCTAAAAAGACTTGTTATGTAAAGATAGCATAACTAATTATTCCTTCTGTGAGCTTTCTTTATTATTAGTGGCACATATGATCTTGAAAGAATCATTTTGCTTACATCATATGGTTAAATGCTGTATTAGTTGAGTCATTGTTGATATGTAAGATAGCATTACTAATTATTCCTCATTTGCGCTTTGTATATAGTAGTGGCACATGTGATCTTGAAATAATCATTTAGCTTACATCACTTTGTTAAGTGCAGTTTTCTCTGTCTATTTATTGATCCTGATGAGGAAGGATTTTTTTTTTAAAGATTTGCAGATGATGTATTGCGGGAAGTGTGGAAACAGTAGTGTGAATGCTATTGCATTTATTAGTTGAGTCATTGATGTGGACCTTAGAACATACAAGGATAATGCAATTTTCCCCATTTCATTTTCTCTGTTAATAGTTTTGTTTAGAGATCAGTCATCTGTCAGTATTAGAAGAAATGGGTATGGCATTCATTTAGCGTGGCTTAACAAAGAGAATTTCTAAATGAACAGGTTCATACAATTTATTGGTTTTGCAGGCAGAGCCTTCCCCTACTACTGGCTCCTTTGCTAAACCTCAAACGGCCCATGGCCCTCTTGTCTCAAATTCTTATTCTGCAACTACAGTTTCCTGTACTGCCATTGGAGAAGGAAATGCTTGCTGCTTTGAGTTTAAGCCCCATGCTACTTCAATCAAGGTAATTTGTGATGCAACTGATCACTTATGAGCGTGTCAATCTGATTTAAAATTTTGAGTAACAAATTATAATCAGTATATATCATGATGCAGATCCTTCTTGATTTTGGATATAGTTGCTCATACTGTTAATTTGCATAATTTAGGAGCTATCTTTTGCTTTTCCATATTTATTTGTCTGCAAGAATGAGTTGTTGGTTAGAAATTTTCACTTGCCTGACATTTTTCATTGACTTCAAGGTTCCTGCAGATATGATTGCTTGCAGAAGTGAACAATCCGTTCAAGCCCAAAACCAATGCCAGTCTCGATCATTTGTGTCATCATCTTCCATGCATAAAAGTGAGATGGCGGTCTCTTCAAGTGAATTAAGTCTATTGGCACCTGTGCATATGGTTAATACTGGGACTAGTTCACCTGTTGAAGTTGATCATGATGAACTAAACCAGAATGGGCTCACTAATAGTGGTCTTCTGGCATCTCAACCTGATCATAAGGGAGGAGGTGGGGCTCCCATGCTGTCTGATGACGGGTACAACTGGCGAAAGTACGGACAGAAGCATGTGAAAGGAAGTGAATTTCCACGGAGCTATTATAAATGTACGCATCCTAACTGTGAGGTGAAAAAGCTATTCGAACGTTCACATGATGGACAGATAACAGAGATTATGTACAAGGGGACACATGATCATCCAAAACCTCAACCCAGTCGTCGATATACGTCTAGTTCTGTTCTGTCTATACAAGAAGAAAAATCTGACAAGATTTCACCTTTAACAGGACGAGATGGTAAAGTGGAAATTCGTTAGGTTTCTCTTTGTCAGTCATCATTGTTCTTATTATCCATTAATTGGACGTGCTTCATTATGTTCTGTTGTTCCTCTGCAGACAAATCATCGGGTTTATGTGGTCAACCATCTCAATACGTTGAGCAAAATGGACATCCTGAACTGTCTCCTCCTATTACAGCCAATGATGATAACACAGAAGGTGCTGGGGATGATGACGATCCCTTTGCGAAAAGAAGGTATTAATTAATTCAATGCAGTCTTAAATTATTGCTCAATACTGTTTAACAAATGATGTCCTAAACAATGTAAAGTCATTTGCCTGAGCAGGAAGATGGATACTGGGGTTTTTGATGTTACACCAATAGTTAAGCCTATAAGGGAACCACGCGTTGTAGTTCAGACTCTGAGTGAGGTAGATATACTGGATGATGGGTACAGGTGGCGCAAATATGGGCAGAAAGTGGTGAGAGGCAATCCTAATCCAAGGTATGTTTTTGATTTGTTGATTTGAGTTGAATACTTATTAATCCTCTTACTAACGTCAACTTTGACATCTTCTGAACCCAAAAAAAAAAAAATCTGTAAATTGATAGAATGACATGATACCATGATTCATGCATTCGATATGGGAGATGCTCATTTATCTTGAGTCTGGATATTGTACTGGCCATTACACATTTTTCTGTAGTGTAATAACTAGTCTCTGTAGATATTATTCTCATGTACATATATATCTTTTCTTTGGATCTAATGCCGTGTTGGAATCATGATTAAAAATTGTGTCAGGTTGTTCCAATCTTATGGATTATATTTGAACAAATTACAAGTTTGGACTTTCAACAACTATTTTCTTCAGATACCTTATTTTGTTGTATATCCCTTCCTGGCATCCTGACGTGTTGCAGAGAGAGTTTTTAGGGAGCCTGTAAATTCAGAGTTATCTGAAATTTATATAATATGATTAACCTTCTGTTTTGTGGGTTGGAATCAATTTGTCCCTTGGTACTAGGGCCTTTTTCCTTCACTACATCATTTCCACCTCCCAATTTTAATGATGTGGTGTGAGACGATTAACAATGCATTGTTTAAGTGAATACATGTATAAATTGTTGCTGCTAATGTTGATGGTGGTGGTGTCATTTGCTGTTTGATTGTTTAGGAGCAGAATTTATGTCATTCTGCTTCCTTTATAACAAAGCAAAGAGATAGGAATACTTGCCTTGTTAAGTCAGGAAATAATTAGTTATAAATAGTTGGAATGTTTTCATTCTTTGTCTGGCAATTTGATGTGGTTGGCTGTCTTTTAACATCTTTGTGTTCTTCAATTTTCCCTGCGAGGATAAGGATTGCATCTTACATCTACTCTCTTTTTGCTTCAACTCACATCTCCTTGTACAGGAGTTATTACAAGTGCACAAATGCTGGATGCCCAGTTAGGAAACACGTGGAGAGGGCATCTCATGATCCAAAAGCAGTTATAACCACCTATGAAGGAAAACACAACCATGATGTGCCTACAGCAAGGACCGGTAGTCACGAAGCAGCAGGCTGTGCCACATTGAATGGACAGCAAAGGATGAGATCAGGTGAAAACGACACAATTAGCCTTGATCTTGGTGTTGGGATCAGTTCAGCTGCTGAAAATAGATCCAGAGATCAACAACAAGCTTTGCATTGTGAACTTGCAGAAATCCAAGTGCAAACAAGCAGTTCCAGTCTCAGAATGGCTCAAGTAAATCCAATTACGAGTTACCACGCTGTTTTAAACGGCGGGATGGATCACTACGGATCTAAACAAATCGCAAATGATGGCCGTAGTGTTACAATTCCACCTCTAAACCATTCGACATATCAGTATCCACAGACCATTGGAAGATTACTAACTGGTCCGTGAAGTTGTTTGACATGGTTGCAAAGGAAATAAATTCCTATTGAGTTCCCGTTTTCCTTTTTATAAAGTTGCAGAGCCCCTTCACATCAAAATGCTAGAATCTGAATTCCAGGATATGACTTGTTCAATTGTTCCTGCTTACTATTCCTAGCGCTGATCTTTGTATTAGTTTCCTGGATGTAAATTCTACCATTTCCAAATAGTGTATTTTTTTTCAATCAACTTTGCTCAGCATGACGCTTTGTACAAATATGAAAGTGACAGGTATTTATTCCCAATAGAAAGATTGATGTACGCAGCGCTTGAAGTGCATACCTTACCTTACTATGAGAATATATTTGCGTTATTTCTGAGTGCTCATGTATTTTTCGACGACTTTTATGCTTTATATCCAAGTGATGTAAAATAATATCGTAGGTGAGGCCCGTCTGTATGTGGAAGTTTCCACACTGGACCTAGCCATTTGAACTTATATTCTTTTTTGGATAAATGCAAAACCATAATCATTGTTCCAATTTTACAGCTACTTGTGACCGTGAGGTCAACAAGCGGGCAGGCAGGCAGGCAGATCGGAAGCAAACAAAGACGGCTCTTACGTTAGGCCATGTAAGTGGTCCTTTCCCCTTCTTTTCTGAGCTAAATCCAAATGATGTTTCCCTTTCTATTTATAGTATTTGTTTCCATTGTGGTGTCATAATAACTTTTGGTGATCTTTTGGCAGGGCCATTGTACGTAGCATACAAAATGCCTTAAATTCACTATTTTGTCTTTGCTTCGGTAGCTGGAAATCATGCAGCCACGTTATGGCAAAACTCTCCACTGAGCTAACGTCTCAAAGCTAATCCTTCCACAGTATATACAACTTCCTGCATTGAGAGCTTTAATATTTACCATTAGAGCGGCGTGGAAACTAGGGAGAGAGAGAGAAGGCAGAAATGCAGGCTTTTTGGTTGTCCTTGAAGGAGAGCGTTCGCTGTGGCTCTAGGCTAAGTGATGTGGTTAACCGGCCAGAACAATGTAAATGCAGTCTCAGACGGAGCTGCACGCCTAATAAGGAAAGCTTAAATAGCAAGCGCAATCATCAAATTAGGAACTCATATCGTGAAGTTATTATCCGTCGTCATAATTCACGCACACACTTTTGTGGTAAGTTACAAATCGTATTCAGTTAGAGATGTTCTAATATTTGTTTCCACACCAATGTCGTCCACTAGGTAAAGATTAATGAGGTCCTGCAGAAAATTTTCATAACTGCGGCAATGACAACAATGTGAAGTGCTAAACCATCTTTGTGTTTGAAGTTGATGGTCCATTAGTAGTTTAATCTGGCTTATCCAGCAAAGTGACAAGTACCTCATTACTACTAGTATCATATTCATACCCTCTTTTCTGAAAATTTGGATTCTTCTTGTATCTAAACAGAGTTGAGCATAGGAGACCCTGCAAGAATTATCACTGAGATGATCTTCAGAAGAGCGTCAATAAATCCGTCAGAGCCATCTAGGAAGATCAAAAGGGTCCTCAGGGTGAAGAACTCAATTGAAGTTCTTGAAAGATTTGAAAGCTATAGGGAAATGGTAAAGGAGAACGCATACGAGCAATGCAAGACACATCCAAGAAGCAAGGTGGATGGAAATGAGCTACTGCGTTTTTTTGGCACCACAATGTCCTGTTGCTATGAAAAGTCAATAAGAGTTCCTCAGCTATGCAGAGACCCTCTTTGCAGAGTCTGCAGATTAATTCAATCAGATTTCCAGACTGATGATATCAGGCGGAATGGTATTCGGCTTAGTACAAATAGTGAGGAATTGAGTGATAGCATCATTACCCTTCCACAAGTGAGCGATGACAAAAGGGAAAGAGCGGTAATTCTGTGCAGGATAATTGCTGGTCCTGTCGTTAACAAGGAAGATGGGGCGTGTGATTCAATTGGAAGTGAACATATTGACTCCAAAATTATAACTGTAAAAAATCCTTGTGCTGTACTGCCCTGCTTTGTAATAGTTTTCTCCTGACACTGCAAGCTGAATTTAAATGATATTTATGTTGTTAAACATAACCATGGAATCGAAACCTTTTAACGTGGTCAAGATTAAACCATATTGAATCAGCTAAACCTTACCAGCCACCCACGTGTAGTAATTGATTGGAATTCGTATACCAGCTAGGTTGCTAAACTTGTTATTGACTAACGAGTAAATCTTTCAAACAGTTGTTTACACATTTCATGGTTCTTGTTCTCACTACAAGCAAAAGCAGGCGAGGTGTAAAAATGTGGAACAAGACAACATTGTATGCTGCAAAAGATTGTAAACGTTCCAGTTCACTGCTACACAATGTGTTGTTGCGACACTGTTATGACGTTAAACTACAAACAACAGGTAAACATTCCAACTTTAATGCTGAGATCTGAGCATTGAAAAGGTTAAGTTTGTCACCTCCACGCACAAGAACCAACCAGAGGCTGGCCCATCCAGCCAAGATACAGCACTCCATCTCTTTCTTCCAGAGTATACTTCTCTGAGTAGTTCTCTAGCAGAGTTTTGATGGTAGCATTTATGAAAGAACTCAGTGGATAATGTGCAAACCCAGCCATAATAAACCTTGACTTCCACTTATCCAGAAGTTCATGACGTTCAACTCTCTCAGCACCCTCACATGCTATAATGTTGACGACCTCCCGAGCCAGGCAATGCTGCTCAACATTGACCCGTTCCTTGTGATCCCTTGGTAGGGTAACATCTATGGATTCAAAGATAGGTAGATAATGGTTCATGGTCTCAACAAAGCGGGGAACGAATGCTGCAGTATTGGTATTGGACTCTTGTTCAACAAGAGTTACAACCTTGGGAGATAAGCCCTTAACCAACCTCAAGAGTCTGTCCCTATGATTTTCAGTGCCCACGCTTTCATCTGGTACATGATGAAGCATCAAAGCAAAATTAACAGCTATGGCTTCCCCAGCTTTAACTACAAGATTTTCAAGTTGAACTTCTGATGCAGAAGACCTTGCAGCATGGAACTCAAAGGGAACCATATATGATGCAGCAAGCCTCAACAGTCTTTGTCCAACTATGTCAAGCCCTCCTCCCCGAGCATAAGTAGATACAGAATCATCAATGCCTGTAATCCGGATATGTGGGGGTCCTCCAGGCCGAGCAGCAAGAGCTTGGATTAAGGTGATCCACTGTGTGCCTTGTGTAATTTGAAAATCAATTATGTGGATTTTATTTTCATCTTTCATTGCTTCAGCAATTGCTCCATTGGCTGACATATATCCAAATTTGAAGTATGGGCAGACCTCATACAGTAGATGCATGTACGAAAGGAGATCACCACCAGCAGCCTCCTTGCATCTTAGAGCTTTGTAGATGGTATTTCCTGAGGATGCTAACTTTGCAACCAGGCCTTCCAGCATGTAAGCTCCCAAGCGTTGGATTGGTTCACCACAGACAGACACCATCTTACGTAACTCTGTCATTAACCATTCAACTGTGAACATGTCACTGTTCTCAATAGCTCGAGCACAAAAGCAAAGCATTTCTTTCAAATCTTTTCTGGACATCATCTCCTTAAAAAAATCCCAATTTTCTGACTCAGATGTAATTTGGTTCGATTCAGCTGATGTTGCCATTGCACAAACATCAAAATTGTCCAAATCAGGCCCAAGCATAGCAGTTTCAAGTTCTTTTACTTTGTGAGCAACATAAGATTCACTGGCTGGTGAGTCGCTAGTATTTTCTGGGGAATCATGCATATCTAATGGGTATGAGTGTGAATTTGGCTGAGAAACTGCACTGTTATTTGCTGACAAACTAGCAGTGGATGGGGAATTTTGAAGAGGGTAATTACCAGTTTCAGAGGATGATTCAAGGTTGCAGTACTCTTCAAAAATCTCAGCAGAAAACTGCACCCTGGGGTCTCCATCATTAGAACACGGACAGTGATCCAGATTCTGAATGGAAGGCCAGCTATGGGACTCGTGATCTTGCATAGGTTGATCAAATAACCCATCAGATTCTTTTCCAACAGTATTTCTCTCGGATTTTTGCATCTAAGAACACTTGTATTAGCTCACAGCAATACTTGATAAACTTACACAAACCAATTCCCTCAAACCCCAGCTACTGGTCTTCTGGACGCCAGCGAGTTTGAGTTATAGCAACTGCATCATCTTTTCCACATTACAAACAGTGTCTTCTTCGGTAGTTAGAATTATATTGAATGATCCAATCTGCAGGAATACCAGATGAGTAGAGTATATCAGATTACAGTAACAGTATATATCAAACAACAACTAGAGATAGAAGGAAGAAAGTACCTTGCAAAAACATATATCCATTTTTACATAAAGAAGATTCTAATCTGTGATATCTATGAGAACATCCCTAAAGGAAATGATGTTTCATGGTAAAAGTTGCAACTAGCAGCTGACAGCACATTAACTAATTTTACCCCTTTTACCGGTACTTAAACTTGTGAATCAAATAACAAGTTTTTCCTGACCTAATTACTAGTTACACATTCACACAGGCCAATGTCAACAGTGGTCTATCTTAATAAAATATATGGCGTTACTGAAGTTTCACTTTGAGATTCGTGCACTCTCTATAATGATCGAAATGGCATTTGAAGGTGTATCAGCAAACTTTGATATGAAGAACCATATTGAGCATGCAGCAAGAGCAAAGGAAAAGGGGGACGGAAACCGTTTGAAACATAATAAACTTCGAGAATCAGAGATCAAGAATTATGCATGTTCACTTCATTTAAGAACAACTCCTCTACTCTTTACACGACACGAAGTTTCAATACCAAGATTGGAATTCCCATAAAGATTCGAACTTTATGTCCTGCTATATGTTCTCTGTGGTGTATGTGCAGGCTTTCCACCGAATTACTCTAAAGCTACAACGGAAGCTGAAAGCAAATCCTCTACTTGCTAGAGCAAGAAAAATTTCATTTCTAAAGATTTCCCACTATACCAACTTCAAAAAGATCATACCTTTACCCAGCAACCGCAGCTCAAACCTAACAAATAGATAGAAGATTGCCATACAAAAAAGTTTTAAATACAACAAACAACAATTAGCAGCAACAAAATTTGAATTCAATACAGACCCATGTCTGTCTCAACATCATTTTCCAAGACATACCTTCAAAATTTGAACTTTCTTCAGGTTTGATTTTCTGATCTTGTTTTCTTCAAATATCAGATAAGCGACATCTTATCTTATAGGCTTGTTTAATACTGATCAAATCAACCTGTTGAATTCCTCAGTATTTACATATCTGCCACGGGATTTGTCTCATTCGACAATCTTGCGCTCTCGTTTCTTAGTATGCAATTAAGGACTCTTGAAGTGGACTTATGTGCTGGGGTCAACTGCATCCGCATCCATGGTAATTGGTAATAACATGAAGAATGCAGACAACATCGACACCCACTTTTTGTCTTTTTCCATAAATTTCTTTGTATACAGTTGGGTATTAGATCCTTCTAATTATACCTAGCTCATGGTTTGTCAAAAGTCAATAAATGTTTTATGAACTTGTTTAACTACAGTCAAAGTTACAGAATAAATGTTTTATGCACTTGTTTAAGTACAGTCAAAGTTACATGTTTTATGCACTTGCTTAACTACAGTCAGCATTGTTTTGTTTAATATCAAACCTTAACCTGGTTAAGGTTTGTGGGTAAAAAGGATAGTGTCCCAACGTGTGGTATTGGACCCACACGCTTTACATACTTTCTGTAACTTCAACTTTTTTATCATCTCCTCAAACCGCATCACACCTTTCTTCCTTCAGTTAGGGAATGATTACCTCCAAATAATACCAAAAACAAAGGAAAAGAGCAGTGAATAATCCGTCTTTCTTGTCCTTTTTCTCGCAGTGACTGCTCAATTCTTATTGCCATTGTAAGAAATAGACTCTTAACTTCAATCATGAATAGTGCTAATTAAGACTTCAAGCAAATGGGTTGTGAAAGAACATAAAACAACTCTCACATGGGATAGTAAGTTCTCCACCATAAATGGCATATGTTTTGTTTCTGCCAACGGTTTAATATCAAAACTGCTTTGTGCTATTAATGAGATAACCCATTTGGGAATTTCAGCTATCTGTATGTATACAGACTAGGAGTCCATTGTGCTTATCTTCAGTCTAAGCAATGGGAGAAACAAAGTCCAAAATATAGCTTTTTTTGGTTTAAATTCTTAGTAGCCAAAGTTGACTTTGGTAAAGAAAATATGACTTTGGTGGTCTATTCCTCCCTGCCGACCACCACCTCATGGTTCTGTGGGGATTAAGAATTTGTAAGTCTTTCTAATAAGGACATGAATGCTTTTGTGTCCTTTTCATTGTAATTAATGTCCAACTTGGTTCTTCATATTTTGATCTTGATTTCTACACAGATTTTGCATACACTCCCATTGCTTGCTCTAACATTGATAAAGAACATTTCCAATTTTTTCCTTCAATTTTGCCTATCTTTTATTTCCCTTTTTTTAGATAATTAAAAAATGTTAGTTTCAACCAATATTTTAAAAACCAGACTTGAACTTGGGTATTATATCGTAATAAAATTAGCTAAAATTTTAAATATAATTTAAAAAATTTAAAATTTAATTAAAAAATTATTAAATAAAATTTAATTAATTTATTTTAGTTTATAACAACTTATTAATTTATTAATTATGAATGTTTACCTTTTATTGTTTTAGATAGCCTAATTATATATGAATAACAAAAAAATAAGAAATGAATTGCATTGAGGTAAGCATTACATCATTTACATGCAATATTGAGTCTTGAGATTTTAAAATGAATGAAGTCATTTTCAATTCAACAAAGTTGACCACAATGACATCACGTCATTCAATTGCTGAATTTGGGTGAAAAGATTACATCATCATAGGACCACATGAGACGACCTGACCTTAAAGTCAGATAAAATGCTAAGAAACGAAGACCTTTGAACATCTTCAATTCCTATCTTGTTCTGTGGCCTCAATTTAGCATTCGTAGCTGCATCGTCATCTTCTAATCATAAACATTGCAAGTCCCCAATAACGAACAAATTTAGATCATTCATTTCTTAAAACTAAAAAAAATTTCAAAGCTTGGAAAATGAACTCTGCTGGAGTTGTTTGCGCTAGTCTTGACAGGAAAATGGAAAAAGACAACTTTCCAGAGAATGGATTTTCACATAATCTATCAAACAAGCCATGAAAAGGGATTTTGACAAGAGGAATCAGTGTAACTTTTTCATCACTCCATATCAGATTCAAAAGTCTTGAGTCAATGGTTTTCGAGATGCAAGACTTTTTATTATTTGAAACCGAAAATCTGTTCAAGGAATGAAGAGTGTTAAGATATATAGTATATGTCTTTTATTTAATTTTAGCATTTTAATTGGACATATAATATGTTGGTTAATTGGATTTGCGTTGGTTAATTGGATTTGCGAATTTTGTGGATGGATGAAATTAAAAAGACGTAATTATTATTTGTGGATTGATGAAATTTAAAAAAAAAAGATGAGATTGTTGCATGGTAAAATTAAAGTTGTGATTATTTAGTTATGTGAGATTTTTAGTGTATCTAAGATTTGTACATATCTTTTAATAACAGGTAGAAGTCCATCTTTAGTGTGGTTGCGGCATTTAGCATACGTCTCTAGCCTT